>OW569405.1:114231313-114831313 GCA_937654795.1 Cistogaster globosa | reverse complement strand
ATAACGTCAATAGCTTAAGGGTTTCCTTAAAGAATCACATACAAAATAAGCAGTCTAATTTGTTGTTTATTAATTTTTGATAAGGTTTTTTAATTAACCGGTTGTTTCTCTTTTGCAGTGAATTATCTAGTTTTGATAAAAAAAATTAACTAATATATGTGCATTTATTTTTTTCTTATATTTTTAAGTTGTCTAATTTAAATTTATTTCGACTCAATTATTTTATACACAAATAACTTGGCAACACTAGTGGGAATTTAATATTTCGTATTAACTAAAGGAAAGATTCCAATTAAAACAAATGCTAACACCAAATTTAGAAATAATTGGTTTAAAGAAATATTAAACATAAAATCTCAAATTATTGTAGCTGTGTCGCTATAGTGCAACAAGCTAATAATCCATAGGTGCTGTAGTATACAGACTACATAAATTTGGCACATGTTCTTAATTTTGTAAAATTATATACGATGGTAATCGCAAGTCTGCACTTTTTCTCTTATTTCTTTAATGAAAAAAGTTCAGTAAGTTTACAATTTATGTACGTGTGAGTATGAAATTTACATGTGCAGATTATGTGTCTGTTTTTAAATGCATAGTTTACATTAACTTAACCGATCTATTAAGTAAATTAAATATTTAGTTGTATTTGTTAAGGTTTTTTTTGTTTGCGTTAAGCATCGTTATTCAAACACAGCACAAAAACAACAAAAACTTTTTAACAACATCAAAGGAATGAAAGTACTTTCGTTTAAGTCACGTTTACATGTAACACATATAAAACTTAGCAAAAATTTAAAATGTTAAAGAAATCATGTGCTTTTTTAAAGCTTTTTGCAAAAACGATATATTTTTCACTAAATCATCGCTCATATTCAGAATATAATAGAAGGTGTGATTAAATTATTAGATAATTTCATTTCTGCTCTATTGGAAAGAAACTTATTTAAAATAAATGAGGAAGTGGAATTGATTTGTTACTAACTACCATAAACAAATAGCGACAGATAAGAGGTCTCTGACAAGTGGTTTTTGTTAGAAAAATAGTGGACAGTGACAGGTGAGCTTTGTTTAGAAAAAGTGTTCCTTGACAGGCAATTTCTTTTGTGATAGGTGACTGTTTTTTAGAACAAAAGTGCTCTTTGGCAGATATATTTATTTAAAGAAAAAAGTGGTTTGTGACAGCTAACTTTTTTTTAATTAGTGTAGTTTGTTTCAGATCATTTCTATTTAAATTGGTATCTGCTACAGATAAATCCGGTTCTGAATTGCTTTATAAACACTATTTTAATAATGATAATAAAATTATCATTTATATAATAAATATTTCCCAGTAGGCTTAGTTTATTTTTTTCCTATTCAATTTAATATTTATTAATATGTATCTGTAATATGTTTGAGGTTAAAAAAATATTGCCTTTTTTTGCAAAAAAAAAAAAAATATATATCATAAACAAATAAAAATATTTGTTTTAATAATTTGGGTAGTATTTTATTCCTGAATTTTTATCTGAGTTTTTTAAAGCCACTTTATTCGGTTAGTTGTCGAAATAGTTAATAAGCTAGTTTACATTTTTTTGTGCTATTTTTCATTTTTTTAATGCAACATCAGCTGTGAATATAATTTTTGCATCAACAAACATTTATTTTCTTGTTTACAGATAATTGTTTTTCTGTGTGGTACAACATGGATCCATTTTAAATGCATCTTATATGTAGTGAAAAAATTTATGATGCTCTCAACAATCCTGAAGGGATATACACGCATACAAATATAAACTTTGATTAATACATAAATGTTAATAAAATTAATAAATAAACTTTTAGCCAAACTGCATATGGTACATATGTTTTGTTTTAAATAAAATAGCATAATTGAACATTCATATAAACATTGTAAACATTCATTTATGTGTGACTAAAAAATTGTAACAGACTTTTTCTATACGGACATATTTACTATGTTTCTGTAAAAAGCTGCAGAGATAGACTTTGTACTTTAGAATTTTTAGGCTTCAAAGAGTAAGTATAAGACTGATTAATATTTTTAAAAATTGTTTTTCTTGTTATAGACTTCGTCAGAGGTGGAAAATTTATAAATTAATTTTTCTATCCGTATGTTATTCCTCCAATACTCATCTCTGACACCATAAATTAGATATGCTCTGAATTAATATTTATAAGATAATGTAATTTCTTACCCCAGTTAACTTATGAAAATTTTTAGTATACCTATTATTGAAATAAAAGCCAGGAAAATCGATCCACTAATGGTGCAGAAATGATCTAACAACAGCGAGAGTCTCAACTTTTCTTAGGTTTTCCCATGTAGTGTTTTCCCACCAAAATATCACATTTCGACCAAAATTACGATAGCTAAAAAATCAAAATTTCGACAAAAAATGTATTTTCCGTCAATCATCACCATGTATTAAAGTTATCAACAAAGCAGCTATCTGGGCTCGGCAATATTAACTTCAAGTGTTCTTAGTGATAAAATTTTTTTGTTATATTTAAAACTTTCTTTTATAATTTTAAAATTTATAATTCACTCAAAAAATCAACTATTAAATCATTCTGTCAGATACGCTGCTGTAAAATCGCATGGCCAAAATTATTATGTTGATTAAGGTTCATTTAATATTTTTAATTAATATCTCGTTAAAGAGTTTAAGGTTTAAACTTTTTCCAACTCTTATAATGAATTCAATGGCGCTTCCCCCATCATATGTTTCAAGTAAAACGTAATTATATATTGATTCCAAATAAAGCAAAAATCATTAAGAATCAACTAAAAAAAATAAATACTCAGATTTAAACAACAAGAAAGTGATTTGAACACAAATTGGTATAATGAACTAAAAAAAGCGAACGTCTTAAATTATATTTTATATAAAAATCTAATAAAGTTAAAGAAAAAATATTGCGCAACCATACAGCAAATTATGACAAGAAATGGCTTCTTGTTGTTTTATTTGTTTTATAAAATAATGTTTTGATAAACTTATAGAGTGAATGGACGGTAAACGCGTAAACAAATTTACAAAAACTTAATATAAGCCTATTTTAACTACCAAAATACTAACACTAGCTTGTTAGGAAGACTTTCAGGAACACGATTAAAAACACTTAAATTACTGATTTTTGCATTACCTTTTCAAATTTTGGGCTGATAGCTAAAATTTTTCTAACATCGCCAATAGCACTTTCTCAAGACTACAAACTTATCACAAACAAACAAACTTAAGATAAGAGCCAGTAGAAGAAAAATTTTAAATAGTGAATTAGGGACGATTTTTTTTTTTTTTTTGCCAAATCGATTATTGTACAATTGATGTTTTTTACCAGGTAAGGCAAAGCTTAAACAATATGTGCAAAGTAATATTTGGGCGTTGAAATACATATTTATTAAATTTTATTTTTAAGAATAATGTACACACTTCAGAGTAGCTACTTACATATTTTTACCTTAAAATTTAGCTCTTTATTCTTTGGTTAAGATATTAGACTTTTCAAAACTTTTTAACATTTTCCATTAGTCTTCGTCACCTGTTGCCTGAAGTATTTCTTAAAACCCACAACAAAGAATTTTACGAAAGTTAAACCTTTTTCAACAATTAAAACGTAAATGTTCCTTTTTCATCATTCTCAACTAACTAATCGCCTTTGAAATAGTGTTTTAAAAGAAAAAATAAGTGTCAATTGGTTTTATATTATTTTACTGTTTTTCCCTAATTTCATTTCCTTAAAATCCCATTACATAATATTGCTTTCTTGGCATTCTTGTGTTGTTAACAAATAAACTATTTTTACATATAAACAGCACCAGAAACAAAAACTAAAGCAAATTCTTTTTCAACGTACAAATTTTAAGATTTGAGCCATTTATTCTGCCACTGCAGAACCTTAAAACTTCCAGAGATTTTCTTTTGAATCCTGACATCTGTTCACAGTTTAAGAATATAACACCAGAAGTCATTACAAGTTTAATTTTGCTCAAATAACTTTTTTACTATTTAGTTCTTTGTTTTCCTAAGATTAAGTAACACAAAATGGAAATGTTGCCAGATAAAATATTTGTTGGCAAAAGCACTGTAGGTAATTTTATAAAAATAACTTTTAACAGTTTGTAACTCCATGATAATCAAATTCAATTAGAACTAAATTTTTTTTAAAGTTGCATATTGCACAGTGAGACAAAGCATAATATTTTGAAAAGATTTTAACAAGATTAACTCGAGAATTATTTGAGCAGACCGTTTAGAAGCGCTAATTTCTTTTTGATTTTTTTTTTTTTTTTTTTGTTTGTTCGGGTTAATAACAAAAATGACTAAAACTGCATGTTAATTAATATAACACTAACATTTTCAGGGCCTCATATCTTTAAATTGGAATATTGTTTTATTTTAAATTAAAGATACGATGAAAGTGATAATGATTGTTTTTTACGAATTTCAGAAATGCACTACAGAAAATTGTGCAGAATAGCACTACGGAAAATTTTTATTTGAGCCTCTTCTTAGAATAATTCATTTATAAGCCATGATTGGTTTTACCCCTTCAAAAAAATTGTAATGAATTTATGTTAAATAAAAATAAATTGTGTTTATTTGATACTAAAAAAATAACATATTTTTTGTTTAACAATATTTTTACAGCAACAGTATGAAATATCAGTATCTAAAGTTTCCAAAAAAAAAAATAAATAAATAAATAAGAAGGAACATGAAGAAATAAAAGCAAAAGTTATAATGGTTCTCATCATCTACTGAAATTTTTTTTACATTTACATAACGAAATTCCCTGAGTAAATATTAAAATACAGGGGGGTGATTCTAATAATTTATTTAATTTTAAAATCTTAGGGATTTTAATAGCAGCTGAAACATAAGGTCGACAATTAAAGTTTCTTTGGATGCACTCATTTTAACACAAGAAACTTTTATAATGTTTTCTTCGTATTGCAATACGTATTTTATTTAAAACCACTATATTTTTGTAAAAAAATTTAATTCCATTAGATTTCTTAAAAAAAAACCTGGATATTCTAAAAGGTTTCAAAAATATTGGCGAAATTTACGCACAAAACTACAGTTTATTTGGTAGCCAGTTTGTTAATAGATTGAATTAATTTTTGTATAGAAAGATCAGTTTGTTTGAACTTTGCATACACAAGAAAACAATACTTTGTTTTGGAAACAAAATATACTAAAAAAATTATTTTAACACTAGAAAGCAAAATCAGTGCGTGGTGCGAAATGTTATACCCTTTTACATATCAAAGTATTTCTTGTCAAATATTTTATTACAGATTTCTGAAAACCTTAACACATTTAACATATTTAACTTATTAGTTGGAAAAATTGAACATGAATGTTAGAATTAAAACAAAAGCTCAGCTCTATAATTTTGAATGCACCTCGTTAATGAAAATCTGCAACTGTCATGGATAAAAGCGGCAACAAAAACTAAATCTGTTTATTTTTACCATAAAACTATGGAGCAAAAATAAAATTTTACATAAAAATGAAATTTATCATTGTTTCAATTTTAATGACGACATAAATATTCATGATCATTATTATATAACGAATTCAGCGACATTTTAATAATATGGCACAAAAGATTCGAAACCGTAAATATAAAAACCAACAAAGGCGACACAACAATTCTAAAAAAAAATATTAAAACGAAATTACCAAAAAAAAGAGCATTTGAAAGTTTAAATAAAAAAGAGTGACAACGGGTGGCACTACATGCAATTCAAGGGCCATTATTGTAAAACAAAGAAGGAGTACATTAAATTTAAAGTACTAAAAAAAAAAATTAAAAACAGCAAAGAATCACAGTGTAAAAATTAACAGAATACAATGTAAAAAACTGGTAACAAACCTAATTTTGCATCTCGTAATACTTTTAGAAATATGCACAGTTAAAAGAGAAACTGCAACCATATAAAGGATGTTTTTTAAACCCGACAATTTTTGTAAGTTGTAGGAGGTTCTACAGAAAATAAAATTATAATAAAAAAATTTGTTTTTGATTTCAGGCATTTGGCAACGCAGCCGCTCCTTACAAGCAGCATTCTGGCCACTCTTTCAGTTATTCGCATGTCACCAATAACACGAATAATTTTGCTTTCAAGATGACAATTTATCAGCATAAGGCAGCGAAGACAGTGAAGTGGATTCACAAGAATGATTCCAGAGAAAGTAAAATTCTGAAAATCAATCGCCAGAATTGGACTTTAAAAAGTTGATGGTTGCATATATTTTCATTTGTTTATATATTAAAAAAAAAAACTTATTGATCACTGTACGGTGACAATAACCATTGAACGCAATAAAAGCTTCGAGATTAATTTTTAAGAATAATGCATTCATAGTTGCAGCCGCACCAAACGGTGCATTTTCATAGATGTTGTTAAGTCTGTAAGATCTCTTGTGGATTGGGTTTATTGCATTTGCGGCAATTTTAGTGCTAAAAAAACCCTATTTAATACAAAAATAGGCTTTATCACTGAACTCGATTCTGCGATTTAAAAGTCGTTTATAACGCTCGTATTCATGACATATTTTTAAAGAAAATCTGGCGGAGATTTTTAATCTGTTAATGATGATTTTTTCTTGCATTATTGCAGTTCCTCTAACAGTAGATTGTTTTTCTAATTCCGTCTGCTTTAAAAAACACCCTTTATGTAAAATAAGTGCAAAATAATGCGAGCTTATTTTAAAATATTCACTTATACTTATGAATAAAGATTTATATTTTTTTTCTAAGATTGAATTATTTATTTTAAGCTGATGATATGTTTTTAGCAATTGCATTGTTTAAATGTCAAGTCTACCATGGCAATTTGTAACAATTTCTAATTTTTTTTCTGGTTTTTGTGTTTATAATAAAATATACTCACGAGAGCGATAAAAAGTGTAAGTTTTTGAATTGCAAAATTTATTTTGCACTTGACTTAAAATTTTGATAGCAATAAAGTTAAGATTATTTTGTACATTTTTGTTTCAATATTTGAAAACTCGAATTAAAAAAAAAAAATACAACAAAACAGCGAAAAAGCTGATGTCAGAGACTAAAAAGCTATGATTTTAAAGAAAAAAAGAGAAAAAAATTTTATCGTAGGAAAAGACACTAAATTATTAAAAATTCGAATACTCCAAATAGAGTAAAAAATTATACAGAAACTAACTTATTAGAAAAAAAAAAATTCAAGAAACATAACATTTTATGTTGAAAATATAAAAACGAAATTTATTATTTGATATCGCTTTTTGGTTTGATATTTTTATAAAAAAGTGTCCTAATATTGCCATGAAATCTTAATTGTCAAAGACTATGAAATATACTACTACATGGAAAGTATATCCATAAGATTTTATCTTTCGAAAATCTCATGCAGAAACACAGAAACTAATCGCAAGCTGAATGTGCAACAGCATCATTCGTTAGTACCCTTTTAAGCAATGCGTCGTGTGCGGAAGAACTAATCTGCAAATGATGCTGTCGTTACATTTGTTAATTAAAATTAATTTCAACTCATCATTAAAACCATTTGCTGACATATCTGACATTAAGTTTTCACACTAAATAGTAAAGAACCGGATATCAGGCTACGTTTTACATGTGCATACGACTGTTTGAAGAATATTTTGTACTTAATTCTGTTAAAAAGGATTCAATTTGTCCTCATCAAACTGTAATTGGAAATTTAGCACACATAAAGATACTTAAATATTTATTATTCTCGTTTAAAAGAATTTCTTTTCAGCTTTAAAAAATTTAAGTTAATATTTTTCAAAACACAAATTCATTTCATCTGTGTGCTTTTAAATACCAAACACTTAAAACAACCGAATTTCAATAAAAATTCTTTCACAGCTTTTTATCATCCATAAGAAATAACATTTGAAAATTGAAAATAGATTAAGCTATATGTTGAAATTAATACAAGTTCCTTACGGCTGAATAAAGTAGAGCGATTGCAAGTATTTGAAGTCGTTACCAATTAAATAGGATTTATATGTACTTCATGACAATATACGTTCCTATTTATTTAAGCAGCCACAACTTTTTTAAAATTTTGTCTACACTGAAAAAAATTTTTGGATTATTTGAGTCATAAATTTATTTATACTTAAGTTAACGCAATTTGTTACATTTTTTTAACACATCTTTTAATGGGCATGATTGTGCTTTACATAATTCATTAATATTACAGTATTAAAATAATCGTTCTTTTTATTAATATTATTATTATTATTGTTATTATTATATATTATTATTATTATTATTATTATTATTATTATTATTATTATTATTATTATTATTTTTCCCCTGTACTACCAAATTTTCCAAAAAAAAAAAAAAAAAATTTCAAGTGTTGCACAGCTTAATAAATTATTCCAAAGTATAAATCTGTGACATTAAAAATATTACTTTGCTTGCTACTGCGAAAAAAAAACAATTTGGAGCACAGAATTATTGCCGCCTTAGCTCTATTTTCTTAATATTTATATTTTTTGTGCATTTGGAAGAGTTTAAGCATTTTTATAAGTTCCCAATATATTTATTTACAAAAATAAAAACCACTAAAAGGTTTTATAACTAACTCTCAAATTTAAAATGTTTGTGAAGTTGTGTTTTTATATTTTATTTCAAGTTAAAATATGAACTTTTGCCATTAGTTTTGAAAGTAAAAAGTGTTAAATTCGCAAGATGCTAATATAATTCTAGGGATAAACTATAAGAGCAAAGCCTGTAATAAATTCAAATCTTAAAAGAAATATTAAGTACCCTGGTACCTCTGTTTTATTTAAATTTATTTTGAATGCAGTAACAAGAGTTTATATTTTATGGTAATAATATAAAAAGAATAACAGCAAAGGAGAGCTCGAATACAAAAAACCTAAAAAATTATGCATAGATGACGTAAATTGACTTATATGGTCCTTTCTGTTGTACCGTTATATACAAACTCTTTAAAATTGGACAAAATAAAAACTTACATGTTATCAATTAAAGGGTACCCCAATAGTAAATTAAATTTTATGTATATGGCCATATTTATAAACATCCTGTATTGCTTGTTTCGCAATAATAACAAGTATAAAGTTAGGCCTTAAAAATAAAAGGATGTCCCAATAGTAGAAATTATTTTATGTATGTAGCCAAACATTTGAACCGTTTCAGAATTTTGAAATTAGAAGCCGTTCTAATAACTGCAGTCATCTTGCTGGCATGATTATAACTTTTAAATTGTTATATAAAAACATTTGCAAATTAGACACAATGTCCACTTCATTGGTTGTTTTATAAAGAAGTGTAGGTATTTGAAATTATAAATTAAAGGGTGTTACAATAGTTGATATAATTTGATGTTTATTTCCAAATTGTTGAATCTTTATAGACAGACGGATGAAATTTACAAGGAGCTAGTATTGCTGAGTCTTCAACAAGCGCAAGTAAAAAATTTCAACTTTGGAATTAAAGAGTTGAATAGTTTTAGACACACAGTTGAAATTTTTAAAGAAGGCCTGACATAAAAACAATTATAAAGTGTGGATTTGGAAATTTAAGAGTGTCCCAATAGTTAATTAGTTTATTGTGTCTGCCTAAACTTTTGGGCCGTTATAGACAGATAGCTGAAATATGTTTTATAGTCGGGTTTTTTGCAAGAATTATGTTTTAAATTTATGATGCGTTTTCTAAAACTCGCTTGATTGTCCAACAAATATTTAGGCTCCATAAAAATCAAATTATTGGAAGTCATATCCGATTCCTAGTAAATGAGACTCATACCGTGCGCCATTCAGAAAGGTGCAGTTGGTTCTATTAATGATCCCTTTATCATAGTACTCACTAATAGTTGGGTGGGATTTTTCACTTTGCCTATTCGTCAAGGATTTTTTATTGTGAACTATGTTCACAAAACACAAACATTTTATATGAAAATAAAACTTCATTTCGGGACTCAAAAGAAAATTGAAGAAGAAAAAACATGACCAAAAAAAAAAGTTTTATATACCCATTAGGAGCTTTCGTATACAAAAAACATAAGTGTAAGTTCCTTATAAAAAGGCCTTTAAGCCACAAGTTAAACCATAGGCAGGTTTTAAGGAGATGAAAAAAGTTGAAAGTTACGGTTGTGAAATGCATTTGAAATGTGTTAAAAGGCAACAAATGTCTGAATACATGTCATTAGTGTTTAAACTAAAAAGAGTAAGATATAATAATGTCAAGGTACAATTTATTTTTAAAGTACGTTAACATTCGTATTTCTCTTAAATTATTAAATGTTTTTTTTTTTTTTATAAACAAATACTTCTTTTGAAGTTTAAATAAAAATAGAATACAAAATTTTACATACATATGACTCATGTTTATATTTGTATCTAAGCTTATTAATATTTAAATGTGTGTAGGACTATTTTATTTTGTTTTCCAATTTATTGCCGCCGTTGGCTATTTTCCTTTCTAAAGTTTATAACAAAATTTTCAGCATTTTTTCACTCTATTTTCTTATAAGTCATTTTATACCTTTAGGTAGATTCCTTCTCACATGATGAAAATATTTAGTGAATATAATAAATGTGTAGTAAGCAGAGATAAGCGTGCAAAAATTGAAAATAAAAGTAATTTCCTGGAGCAATAAAGCGACAAAGGTAAAAAAACGTGATAAAATTGCAATTTATTCAACGCAAAACGAGTAAATAATTATGGCCCGAGGGCAAAGGATTTCAATATAAAATACAATTGGTGAAATAAGCGTATTAAAACAATTCGGAAAGAAAAACGAAGTAAAATACATGAGAAACCGTATTTATTTCTTGCTGCTAATAAGCTATATTTGGAAGGAATGATCTGTTTCAAGTTAGAACCAATGTAGTAAGAGTGCTATTTTTGGCATAGCCGAATCTTTTATACCCTTCACCATAATTGATGCGATATTGCCGTACACAAAATGAATATACTTGCGGAGCATAAGAAATTCTCTAATCTTCTCTACTTTTTAACGATTTTATTTTGCGTTCTTTAAGATAAGTTTAGGTGTTAAACTGTTGCTCAAGGGAAGTGGAGGGTATTGTAAATGCTACAATGTATTATAGTAAAATGTATGTAAAAATATAAAAAATTGCCTTCGGGCTGTACTGACTGTTAACAGAAAACACCAATAAATGTGTGTGACAATTTGTAGAAAAAACAATGAAAAAAAATCTGGGTTGTATTTTTTGCTTTACGAAAATAATATTGACTGATAATAAAAATTCCTCGAATTCTGTGTTACAAAATTATTTCTTTTATTTTAAGGAAATTTACAATGTACATAATCAGAAATAAACACATGAAAAGAACGCTAAAGACAAATGTAGCGATCTAGAAAAAACTGCTGTACCTTCTGCTGGTCTAATTACCCATGATACATTAAAGACGTCTTCCAATATTTATGAATAAATCTTCTTAGTTATAAGAATTTAAATAATAAAACCACATTATTTATTTTTTTATTGCAAGAAATATATTTAAGTAAGTTTAACTGTATTATAAATTTATTTGATCCCTATTATAGGTATCATTTAAATAATACAAATTCATAATATTTAATAACAAAAACAAAAAAAGTTATTTTTATAAAAACGATTTAATGACCACACATTCTACAAACGAAATAATGTGTGTAAATTCCTTTACATAATTACATGATATTGAATTATTATAAAGTATTTTTACACTACAAAATTTTTTACATAAAATCAACTACAAAAACTGATATAAACAGTATAAAATAATAATGCTGATTATTTTGTTTATCATTATCGTTATTATTGTTAATTAAAAATTTAATAACACGAAATAGTTATCAGAGAAATGAAAGAGCAGTTACGTATTATTAAACGGATTGATATATTAAAACAAAACAAACTTACGGAGAAAACTGATAAAACTGCCACCTACAAGTGTTCGATTGCTATTGCATAACACTAGTTTTTTTACTATTAATTATGTATAAAATGACGTATTTCATGCATAATCCATTATTAAGTAATAGCAAAAATAGCTGCAAAAATTTTGCATTAATTATTGTTTTTTTTTTTCTTTTTTACGTTAAATTAAAATTTTTTTGTACTGCAAATCTGACATTAAAAATAATAATTAATTGTATATTAAATTATAACTTTCTTAGAAAACATCAAAAAAGTATTAAAACAATTAAATATAAATTAATTTGAGAAATATTTTGGTTTATGTTTGTGCTTATTTTTTGTCAAAATTAAAAAAAAAAGTATAAAACAAGTAAGGGTGCTGTAATCGGCTAAACCTAATCTTTTATACCTTTAAAATCTAGTTCAGTAAAGTAACTTCAAACTAACTAACTACAAATATGATGCACAAGCTTAAACTCTCTTTATGAGAATTCGAAAATATGGCAGAGCACAAATTTTATCACATAATGTTTTTTTTCTACTTTTTTAATTGACTATTGTCATATACATATTTTTTTTACATTTCAGGTAGGTGTGGCGTTTTGCCCGCTGCCTCGAAGCAAATTTTTTCTAGCTCATCTTTTGTCGCAGCAAAATTAGTTTCAACCCCAACATGGACAAACACGGACATCGCTCAATCTACTTCGCTATCATAAGGACTCAGAGTATAAATACTTTATGGGGTCGGAAATAGGTATTATGGAAATTACAAACGGAAAGACAGACTTAGAAATACCCTTTTTCAAATTGTGGTGAAGGGTATAAAAACCGCTGTGAAGAAAGAGTATGATTTGTACTTTAAAATAACTGCGCTGTAGAATAAGAGCAGCATAATAATAGTGTTAAACTTCATACAAAACTCTATCTTTATATCTGATGTGCAACAAGTTTTAACAGACGAATTCAATATTTTTTATTTTTTCAATAGAAATGACAAACGCAAAATGATCTTGTCAATGTCTAACTAATATTAATTATTCAACTCCGATTGATATAAAGAGCTACAAAAAATAAAACAAACGTTAACAAAAAGTAACACGCGGATAGGAATCAAACATGTAAACTTTCAATACCAGATAAAATATAATATTAGTTTTTACACTAGTCACCTAAGTAGTAACAATAATTTTACCTTATTTAGGTTAAAAGTAAATTTGAATAAAAATGAAAAATTCATGTTACGGCGGTAGTATTTAATACCGCAAATAATTTTGTGAATAAAATTTTTCTATTTTTTTTAAGAACACAAATTGCAGATTTTCCTTTTTTGTGTTTGTTTAGTACTTATTTTATAGCTATATTCATGAAAGCCAATAAATTCTTATTTAGTAAAAACTTGGGTGTTTTTCTCTTTTTATTTCATATCTGAATCGATAAATTTAAAACAAAAACCAAAGTCGCAAAGTAGATATCTGTAAGAAGAACAGTAGGAGCAGTAGCTGAAAAAATAGAATAAGTTCCTTCGTTACAAAATTTACCATAAATACGAATTAGTTTAACATAAAAATTTGTGGGACAGTACTTGTGTGCTTGAGAATTAAACTTTAAGGTGGAAAGAAAAATTTGAATGAAAATAAAAGCTGCAAATTATTTATGTGAATTTGAATATCACAGAAATAAAAAAACAAGAAAAGTGTTACAGATATTTAAAATAAGTATTTTTAAGTCTCGTTTTATTATTGTCTTATGATAATCAGCGAAAAAATTTCATAGGCGAGATTTTAAAGGATTTATCTTAAAACTTTGACGTAGGTAAGGTAATTTCAAAATAGAGAGTCGGAAGTTTTTACTTACTATTTTTTCAACAAATTCGCTCACGGTTAAGTATTATAAATTTATAAGCCACTTCTTTGAGTAGTTTGCTTTCAATTGTTTGACCTTGAGTTTTGTTTGCATTATTTTTTTAACCTTTGTAAAACTAAAATAAATATTTTTAATGTTATTTATTCAAACTAAAATTACACCCAATGCATGCTTCCTTCACATAAATCGGTGTGATATTAAATACTGTCATGTGAAGAGAAAAGTGTGAAAAAATAAAAAAAATTGTATTCGTAACTCAACAGATCACTTCGAAAATTAAAAATAAATATGTTATAGTTAATGGAAACATGGTATTATCATCATAATAATGACACAACTACGTACAATATTAATTATTCTTAAGTTTTAAATAATCTGATGTTTTAAATACAAACCTTAGAATAAACGAATTCTACAAATTTTTTAATGTATACTCGTATGTAATCAGCCTAAGAACAGTAGCCAGAAAGAAGATTGGACTGGATAACTTGCCTTGGAATAAAATGCCTATATAACTTAACTTTTTATCATTTTAATACCTTCTTGTCATTAAAGAAAAAAATATATCAACCGTTTTGTATTAGTTCTGCTAAAAGTAGCCAAAATAAAGGATAAGATTTAACTATAAAGCGTTTACCAAACATTCTTAATAATAGAAAATGAATATTGAGTTTTCGTTTGTATTCTACGGTTTTTGAATACTTCCTTTGGAATAATAAAAATTCATTTTTGTGCCAAGGGTAAAATTATTATACTGTTTTGATTAAAATAACAGAATAATCAATTTCCAAGAAAATAATTTTCCTAAGGCTAAGGATTCTATGGTTTCGTCTACAAAAATCAAGAATTGTAATTATTATTACTGCGTTACAAAACAGTTATTAATTTAAAACCATACAATCTTATTACACTTTCTTTTTAAATGACTTTAATGTCTTCTTTAACAACGTAAGTTTTACATGTGGTCAATTTCACACGCACGACAAAATTATTACATTTAATTTTCTTCACTACGCTTTCTTAACTTAACTGTCGTAAAAAGCATAACTACACAAAGGAGATATTGTTAAAATGCAAGTATGGCAATGGCAACAAATAATGTTGCATGTTTATAGCATCGTTAATATATTTTATTCGCATCGCGTCTGGTATAAATGGCAATAATATAACCGAAATTATTTTAAAATGATAGTATAATTACATCTTTCTTTATTTTTATTTTGCTTAAAATGCAAGTTTTAAAACAAATTCTATGAAAAGAAGCGTGAGAGCAGATAACGTAACTTAATTTATTTTCAGGGTAATGTAAAAATAAAACGTGAGTTGATATTGGAGCATGCATTAACACCCATTTGCTCACAGGTGACTATCCAGGATATAAAAGCACGCAGGCAAAATACAAATACATTCTTAAACAGATAAAATGTGAGTCATTATAACTTAAGATGTTTAAGGACACGTTTTAATTAATTTTTAAATAAAAAGTACACAACAAGATGAAACATTAACTTAAAAAATATAGTTGCAAAATAAACACTGAAAACCTTTCAATTAGTAGTGTGGAGCAAAAAAAAAATTTTTTTGATTGTGTTCAGGTTTTGTATGTTAAACATTTAATTCAATTTTAATATACAAGTGCAAAAACTAAAATTTGTTAGAAAAACAAGTAATTAAAAATAGGAAAATTTCATATTTTATCGAAATATTTCATAATGGAAAAGCAATACATAAATCTGGACTCTATTAAGATACAAAATTTGAAAAAGATGGTAATAAAAGTTTTATATATAAAATGTTTCAATATTTCGGGCACAAGTTGAAACTTTTAATTAAATGGGTAAATGGGTAAACGAAAAATAACAATTGTATGTACTTGATAAGACTGTACCAATTTTCTAATTGATTATCGTAAAGTATTTTACTATTATAAAGCAATAGGGCAAACAGTACTCTATTTGTGCACATTACAAAAACCTATTGTTCTTTTTGTTTATTTTTATTTTGATAGTTTAATCTTCACGTAAAATGTTAAAATTATGGTCTTAATTAATATTTAAATTTTTAATTGGTATTCATTAAGTAAATAAGCTTTAAGGAAAAAATTATAATTGTTTTTGTATACCAAACAAATTCGTTAAAGTGCTTACAGCACTATGCCAATAACTCATAAGGGGACCATTTCTAGGCATGAATTATTTTTTGAAAATTTTCTGTATGGAATACAAAACACCTTTTTTTGAAATTATTGTATTTCGATCTGTTTTCGCACCACGTACAATCTGCTAATTGGATTTGAAAAAAAAACTTGTGTACAAGTTCCTTAGAAACTTGTTTCAAATATAGAATACTTTTTTGTTGTAAAAATAAGTCATTTTGTAGAGAAAATAGAAATACAAATGTAAAAGATCCCAACTTTACGGGTATGTTGGTACTCAAATAGTTCTCAGCTCATTTCATTTTTCTAAATGGAAAGTTTTTAACACTGTTAACAGAACTTTGCAATAACTATTTAAATATCCTTTTTCTAAATTTAAATTTCAAGGAAATAAGAAACGACAGGCAAAGTCGTGGGCACCGCGTATGATTATTATTTAATATTAATAAAAAATAAATACTTAACATTTAAATTTTACTTTTAATTTTAAGCTCGAAATAAATTGTCGGTTGAACTATTTTTGTATATAACTAATTTGGTTATATATTTTGTATATAAAAAATTCGATTATATACAATAATTAACCCGTACTAAAAATTATATACCGAGAAGCCAAAAATCAAAGTTTGGGCAAAAAAAAAAACAATGTTTTTTATTTTTCTTTATCGGCTAATGTTTTTAGCGTTTTTATTCAGTTACAAGTTGTGAAAAATAAAATATTACAAAACACTACGATAATTTTTTTTTTGTTCTGTGGTTTAATAATTAAGGCAGGATAAAAAGTAACACGATTTTCTCTTAATTAATTAATTTAATTCAATATTCCCATTGCTTTGTTTTCATTTTATAATTGTGTGTTAAGTGGATATATATTAAAAAAATGTATCCACAAAACAAATTTAAAAATTTATGGAGTATTTTAAGATTGAAATTTAAGTCGGCAAATTTTTAGTGCAGTTTTTTATTATCCTTGTACACCAGTTAAAAGTAATATAATAAAATAAAATAATGTAACATACAAGATGAGATGAAAAAAAAAACAAGGAAAAATACTTAAAGCACATCTTGGCATTCATTTTATTACAATATTTTTCTTCTCCTTTTCTTAATTTCAAATTTAATTTTTTTTCTTTTTGAGCCTGTATTTCTATATTTTTTTCTTAATTTCTTTACCATTTTTAATATGCAAAACTTAAATGAAAATATCAGAGAACATTTTAATTCTACATTTAATCATACAGTTGTCAGAGTATGACAAATGACATTGAATATAATGAAACCAACATGCAAATGAATGAGTAGAATAGAAATTTAATCATTTCAAAACAGCAAATAACCTTGCGCTAAATACGAGCTTTCGTAGCCCTATTTTAATATTTAAAGTAGAATATTATTTTGAAGTCACAGAAAAGTTACTTAAACCTCGATTAATTGTTAAGCTCAGAATTGTGTTTGCTGCAATAAATACTGCAAAGCAACTGTGATTTAAAACTTATTTTCGACAAAATTGATCTTCATGTTGTTATTGATGTTTATAAGGTGGCATGTTCTCGTGTCCAAGGACGTAATGCCAATGAGCTTTATGTCGCACTTAAGATTGACATTATGTCGATTGACACTATATCGCTTTGAAAAGGGTCATAATGTACATGGATATTGTTTTGATTATAGTATGGACATAGTGTAATGAAAGTGTCATAATGCAACAACGGCTTCGACGGGCGCAAAGATTTTTTCCTTTGTGGCTTAACCAACACCGATTTTACTTGCCGAAGATTTTCTGCAAGCTAGTTTATAAAAATATTGCGACTTTTTTACATAGAATACCTTAAAATATCTCTATAATACCCATTACTATATGACTCTACGTTAAACGAAATTATGTCTTTGAACATTATGAAATGCAATCGTTTAAAATAAACTGATTTCATTTAAAATCCATACTCCAGTATATTGAAAAAATACAGCGCGTAAATCACGGCCATCATTTATAAATGTAATTTAGAAGTTATTAACTTATTTCAACACATCCAGCTTTATGTATGTATACGAAGGTTTATAATATATTGCAACGACACATACATATGTGTTTGCTATTATCTAATTGGGTTTTATATCATCATCACACACAAACGCAGATTTCCTTCTACAACACTTAACAATAAATAATTTAATGAATTATCATGGAAATATGTTAACGCACAAAAAATTATTAGCGCCAGCAGTATAATCACACCTATGCACAGTGGAGTATTGGGTAAAAAAATGGAAATAATTTCTTAAATTTTAAAAGGATAGCGCCATATTAGAAGTTTACTTCGCTTTAGATTTTAAAAATGTTCTTTTTAGTGCTTTCGGATACAGCAGTACACTTTGAATTTTTAAAAAATAACAACGTTTTCAAGTTCCTATTTTTTCGGACTTTAAAAATTTAAATTCAAACAATATAAAACTTCACACAAACGTAGGCGATAACATTTTTTTACAACAATGAATTTAATTTTACTCAAAAGTCCAACTAATATAACTTTAATCTAGGTCAAAAATTCATTCAGGATTTTGAAAAATCATTTTGCAAATGAAGCACATTTTCACTTGTCAGGATATATCAACAGGCAAAATTGCCGCATTTTGGCATTAGAAAATTCTATTGAGAAGGTAATGCGATAAAGTGGATAATCGATTAAAAACTTTGATGTAAGACGTGTTCACGATACACAATTGTAGATAATTATTTATGTTTATAATTGCCGAACTTTTCTTTTCGTTATACAATAAAAATTTAATTCATCTAAATATCCTGTTCTTCTTAAAAAACTCGATTTCAAAAAGTAAGTAAGGCTTTTCATCACAAAGCCAGAAGATGAAACAGGCAGAGCCATACCATAAAACACGTCTAAAAAATTTAATTTCGCTGACAAAAGAATCAAACAATATCGCTAGACACATCTTTTTAAAATTCGAATTTAGACCTCTGTACCTAAAAGGCAGAAGTTTTATGATATTCGCTACAATATCTGTCCGTCTTTCTGTATATCTCTTTAGCTATAATAAGTAGACTTTTCAAATTAGATAGAGGATGTATAACAAGTACAAAAAGAAAACTCTTAACTAATGGGTGTAACAATAGTACCACTTTAAATTTTTTTTGTTAAAAATAAACCGGAAATTATTTGTATCAAGTCACTACCGATAATAATAAAACTTACTATGAAAACATAAGCAAAAAAAAAAAAGACAGGATTGTTAGCTTTTTTGTCTTTCAAAGTATTATATAAATAAATTGCGATTTTTTCGTAACTAATTTGTAAGCCTTTTGTATGATATTTTTTTACATTAGTAGCTCTCAAAATCAACAAAATAAAAGAAAAACGGAAGCAATCTCAGCAAATTTTAAAGAACTAATTTTTCTCTGACAAAACACAAATGGTATGTGAAGGACACGAAAAACCAAAAATATTTAAGGATGGTTGTTAGAGTTAAAACATCAATAACAATATATAGATGGTGGTTTTGATGCTGGTATGACTGCTGGCTATAAGGTTGTGTAGGAAGCAAAAAACATAGAAAAAACTACGTTTAAAAGTAACAAGAAGACAAACGATAACGCAAACGAGCAAACATCATTTTACATAGAAAACCATAAAATTATGTCTGTAGAATATGACATGCGACCGATATTACTCGTTTTTAAATTGAAAAAATTTTATTTTTTAATTATCCATTTTTTTATTTCATAATAAAACTAAATAGAAATAAAATATCAATAGGTGCAAAAAGTTTTTCTTTGCATAACCATTTGTAAACAATGGTTACATGTATTTTAATTTAGTGATTTAAAGAAGCTATTAATCTATTAGTAAGGGGCATTAATATCAGTTATAATAATTATATTTCTTTAACGGTAAAAAACACACATACATTTTCTTATGTGCAAATTAATAAAAGTGCTTCAACCAACTCTTTAGTTTATGCTTGTCAGTTTATTCGCGTTGAAGTCCCAGGATGAACCTATTTACAAACAATCTTACTTCTACCTTTTTGAAATTTTAATTTATGATTACAAAGGCTTTCGAAACCCTTAAGTTTGTTACTTAATCAACAGATTGTTTATTTAAGTTTGCTTAACTCAATTAATCTTTACTTTGTCTTAAGTGGCCTTTTTATGTTATATCCGTAGTAATGAAGCAATATGAATAAAGCATGAGAATTATAAATTACATGTCTCGTGTAATGTGTTATCAAATGATTTAGTCCTTGAGGTTTAATGCAAATGTTGCCATATTTATTATGGCTGTTAAATGCCTTTATCTTATATTTTTTTAATAGTTCTTTATTTTAAACACATAATTTTCTTGGTTACAATCAGTTTATGTAAATGGCTTTGCACATATATTTACACAAATAATGGCAAAAATAAGCTAGGATTTTAATAATCTTAAAATTAAAGTAATGAAATGAATGATTTTTGCACAGTAATTCTATTTAACGTTTGCCAATATATTAGGATTTGTGACAAGTTTTTCGTACAAATACCAAGTATTGCAGTAGAAAAAGTTTTTATATTATTATTAAGGGTTTAGTTTGCTTTTGATCAAAATTAAAATTTAATTACATTTAAATTAAATAAAGTTTACTTAATTTTATTATCAAATAGTTTATTAAATTAGTTAGTTATATATATATTTAATTAAAAAATTTTCGAATAAATAATTGAATTAAATTTAATAAGTTTTCAATCTGAAAACAAATAAAACATTTAGTAGGAGCAAACAAATTTTTCCTTGAAAATCTTAGTTATGAAAAATTTATTTTAGGTTACTTAGAACAAAACATTGGAGAAGAGGATAAATAGTTTTTATTGCTAACAGGACTAAAACAAAAAAAAAAAATTGGTAACAAGAGTTTTCTTTTATTTTCCATCTCTTCTCTTTTCCATCATTGTAGCCAATCAAGTATTTGACCTCTATAAAGATTTATAAAAAAAATTAAAAGATTTTTTTAAAGAAGACCTAATTTTAAAGTATATAGTCTTATCTATTGGAAAATAGAATATATTTATATATTTATAGTAAGTTTCATTATAACAAAATCATGTTGTTTGCAATGTAATATTGCGTATAATGGTCTTATATAAATACTACCAATTCAGGTGTTTTAGATTTAAATACAATCAACTCTAGGCATAAATGCATACTTTAGATTATTACTATTTCCCATTTTTTCTTCCGCCTATACAAACGGAAAACGGACACAAAATTATTGTGGTAAATTATGTGAATTTATGTTATTAACTTTAAAATTTAGATTTTTGCTTTTTTTTTACAAAAATAATATGAAAAAGGAAGTTTTCCAGGTGAAAATTAAAAAACATATAATACACAAAATGTGTGTATGTGTACAGAAATATTTTTTGTAAAAAAAAAAAATAAGCAAAATATTAAGATTATTAGAGAGGTTATTATTAAATGTCAAATAGTTGTTATGTTTTTTATTTGTTTATATTTTAATTTTATTATTAGTATGAGTTTATGCCATAAAAGTTTGAAGGCATATATTTAAAAATGCTACAATCTCGTTTTGAAGAAATCTCAAACAAACAGGCACAAAACTTTTTTCGCTGCAACAGTGTGCAAATGGCTTTTGAGTAGATTAAAGATTTTACAGTATTATAATATTTTTTTTAATTTGCCAAAAGGCAGGCTCAATTTAACAAGGTTGTACTGGGTTGATGTGTACGTATTTTTTTTTTTTATGCACAAATATGTTGAAAGTTTAACGTTTAACAAAATAGATTATCAAAATATCATAGAAATTTTAGGCACTCATTTTTGGCAAGATTACACGAGTATTATATATTGAAAGGATGGTTACAAAACCATTCAGATTATAAACCAGGAATTATTGCTCTCAAGCTTATAAAATTTAAATTAAAAATTTACTTAATATAACTTTAAAAAAATAAAATTTTGGAAGACTCGTTATAATATTTTGTTTTATTTTATTTTAAGATGCATAAAGTGCCGAAAAAAAGAAAAATTAAATTATTTCTGCTTATACTTTGATTTTCACTTTTGACTTAATTTACTTAGATTCCTGAAAAACGAGGCATGCGATAACGCTATGGCTATCAGGAAATATTTTTAAATAAAAAAAAATATCAAAGAATTCAATTTAAATTTATTTCGCTTATTCAAATCAACACTGTTACACAAAGTTATTTACGACGGCTGCTATATATATTTCTGGCCTGGCAACACTGAGTGCTGCCAAGTGCAATCTGACATTTCTATTGGTGTTTTCTTTTTTTTCTTACTGAAAGTAACATAATAATAAAGAATCTATCAACAAAAATAACACACCTGTTTACATTACATTTAATCTAAGGAGTTTAGTTTTTCGTATTAAAAAGAAAGGATGTAATAGAAAAGAGAAGCAATTCCGAAATGTTTTTTCTCGCAATAAATTTAATTTAATTTAATTTAATTCAATTCACTCATGTTAATAAATAGAAAGTATGTGGAGGATGGATATAGCGTGTTCGGAGATTTCTAACAAATAACCTGCAATTATTAGTTATTATATTCTCAATCGAATTGTTAATTGGGCATTTAAAAAAAGTAGTTTGTATAATTTTGATTTAAAAGTTTACTCCACAATGAAAGGCTTAAAAAAAACTACGGCAAAACTTTGTAAGATTTATAAATGCACAAAATTAGTTTTAAAAAATTTTTAATTAGTTTCTAAAAAATATTCACCTTTGTTGCTGATTTTTAATTACTAGAAAAAACATTAGAACATGTATTTGTTTATTGAATTAATTTTGTAAAATAATGCTGATTATTTTAATTAAAATCTACTTATGCCAGCTAAAAGTTATTTCAACATAAAACTCCAAATGTGCGCATAATTACTATTATTGCAAAATTATTTAATATGTTTTCAAATTTGTTTTAACACTTAAATGTCCTGTGTATTTCCATAAAGCCGCAATTAAACGTTAAACTTTTATTTGTGATGCTCAAATTTTTATAGTTGTTTAAATAATTAAAAAAATCATGTTTTAATATTGCTTGCTTTAGTTAAACGTCTGTGCAAATAAGCTTTTTAATTATTTAATTTAATCTGACACTGTAAAGTTTTAGTTAAAGGAAACTATGTAGAGTTCTCTAAACGAAACTAAACAATACCTTTCAAAAAAGTACTCAGTAGTGGACAGTGCGTATCGGGTTAATAATATTATATATTTCAAATCTTTTTATTTTTTCGCTAAAAATCGAAATATCGAGCGGCACTGGCATACACAAGTATCCAGCAGCGCCTCTCTATGCTTCTGCTGTTCGGTCGAATTTTCAACAGCATTTAATCAGTCGAATAATTTACAGTCCGATATGTTTGATTCAAAATGCACTTATCAACGAAACTCTACATGAGTTTACAACAAGGTTGCTTTTGAGAGATGATGCAGATAACTCTCAAACGCAGCATGTATTTACACATGATGTCACTATATTCCAGACTTTTAAACCCTTAAAAAATGTCTTTAGAAAAAAAAAAGAATCATTAGAAAAAAAATAAAACCCAAAAAAAAGATAAGATACCTTTAATGTCTTTAATAAGTAAATATTATTATATAAAACAAAATTTCAATACGAATTTATTTCATAGAACTTAATCTCTTTATTTTACTACCTAACAATGCAAAATATAAATATATAAAAATTTTAGCTACTTTTATTTCACTCCTTAAAAAAATAAGTTTGTTTTATGTGATACTTCCAAGAATAATAAAAGTGGTAATATAAATAATAGAAAACGCAATAATTCTCATATAAATTATATTTTAAATGATGATTTATATTGTGTTTAACATTTAAATATTTATGTTTTTCATGCAAACCAATGAGTATGAGCAAACAATGTCCTTTAGTAAAACTCTACCCTGCAGTTCTGTTAGTGTACATGCCCACAGCTTTTTAATTATCTTGTTATATGGGCTGAAATGATCTTATATTTTACTTCATTTGTAATTTATTTGAATAAAAATATAATATTCAAAAATATAAACTTCAAAATATTAAAATTTTTTGAAGACTTTCTCTAAATATTTGGACTCTTTCATCGTAAAACCTATAATTTCTATCGAGAATCCAATCAACTGAAATACTAAAATCCTTCCAATATTGAAATTTTTTACATAAAACAATTAAGAAATACCATGAAAAAAGATAGAATGTAATGAAAAAATATTATCTTTTAGCCACTTTTGAAAATTTTTTGAAAATTCTCCACTATCAATACTTTTCTTAATACTCAGAAAACCTGAAAGTTATAAAATATTTTTTTAATATCAGTTGTGTAATTTCTGTCGGGCATCTTAAAAACTTTTATTGTTGACCCTCTTAGTATGGGAACTCTTCTTACATTATGCTGTAAGAAATGCACAGTATTGGGAGTTGTTTTATAATAAATTTTTGTAACAGTTATTTTATTTTAGATACTTTATTTAAAAAAAAATTCATAACATTGGCTTCGAGTACACATTTGGAGAACTACAGAGTTTTAATACTGACAGCCTGTTGTAAATAAAAGCATACATATGTAAACTTCAATACACTCACAATGATTTTATTATATTTTAAAAATGCAGATCGTAGTAAATATTTTAATTTGTGCTTTAAAGGAATTATCTAAAGACAATAAAAAATTAAATTTTAAAGGAATATTAAAATTGGGCCAAATTCCAGGGAGATTTTTTTAATATTAATAAGTTAGTCTTAAAGTTTTAATAAACTTTTAAACCAAATCAATTCACTAAATTTATTCCATAATATGAAAAAATTAAAGGCGGGCGTGGTTTTTTTGCCCGCAGCTTCGAAATACAGGGTGTTTTTTATAGACGTATAGAACTTCGAATTGAAATAAAACACAAGAAAATCGTTTTAATGTCCATCAATTTGGCTTTATTGGAAGGATAATTTTATGCCATTAATGTTTAAATATGATTTCGGGCATGTGGCCGCCGGGGCTGGCTCGAATAAAGTCAATTCTACAGGTCCAATTTTCAACCACTTTTTTGAGCATGTGGGGCCGTATGTTGGCAATAACGCCACGAATGTTGGCTTCCAAGTCCCCTAACGTTTCTGGTTTGTTGGCGTAGACGAGCGACTTCACATATCCCCAAAGAAAATAATCCAATGGTGTCAAATCGCACGATCTTGGTGGCCAATTGACAGGTCCATTCCGCGAAATTATGCGCTCATCGAATGTTTCCTTCAATAAATCGATTGTAACGTGCGCTGTGTGGCATGTAGCGCCGTCTTGTTGGAACCACAACTCGTGCACATTCATGCCAGCCAATTGGGGAACAAAATAGTCGGTTATCATGGCTCTATACCGGTCTCCATTAACGGTAACTGACTCTCCAGCATTATTTCGGAAGAAGTATGGCCCAATGACTCCACCAGCCCATAGAGCACACCAAACAGTCAGTTTTTGTGCATGTAATGGCGTTTCAAGGGTCTCATGTAGATTCCCTTCACTCCAAATGCGGCAATTTTGCTTGTTGACGTAGCCATTCAACCAAAAATGAGCCTCATCACTGAACAAAATTTTGCTATGAAAATCAGCATCGAGATCAATCTCATTTTCGGCCCATACACCAAAATCACGACGCATTGCATGGTCTCGCGGCTTTAATTCTTGCACAAGCTGGATCTTGCAAGGTCGCAAGCCAAGATCTTTGCGCAAAATCTTCCATAAAGTTGATGGACAAAGCTCTAATTGCTGTGCACGGTGGCGAATCGATTCATTCGGGTCCTCTTCAACACTTTGCTCTACAGCGGCAATTGTTTCTTCGGTGCGCACTGTTCGACGTCTCTGCGGATGCGTATTATCACATAGAGTAAACGTAGTGCGAAAACGATCCATGGTTAACCGAATTAATTGCTCTGATGGCCGATTATGTCGACCATAAAATGGACGGAGCTTGCGGTAAACTTCGCGAACTGAACCATTATTTTCGAAATAAATTTGCACGATTTGCAAGCGTTGTTCTTTTGTCAACCTATTCATGATGAAATGGCAAACCAAACTAAATATTAATCACTTGACAGCTGACAAAATGGCCGCCAGTTAAAAAAGTGATGCCAACTTAAAGTTCTATACGTCTATAAAAAACACCCTTTACATGGACCTATCTTGCTAATTAAATAGCATAAGTTTCGAAACTATGTATGATCGATTGTAGTATTAAAAATTTCTCTTGTTTAGGTAGGGCCTTGGTAAGATTGGTTTTAAGCTAGCACGGATGGAGACGGGCATCGCTCAATCGACTCCGCTGTCTGCTATAAAAACAAGTATAAGATATAAAATTACACGTAATTAGACACAGAGACGTAATCTCATGTATATGTCGACTTGTTTTTTTAACAGTAAGGCGCAGAGGTTTGAAATTTCTTAGACAGATTAAAATTTTATTTCATTCCTAATAATCCTTTGCCCTTCTGTATGTGTTGCGGTCACCGCTTTTATAAATTTAGTGTTTTTTTTTAAAGTAAAAAGTGTCATATTGCAAGTTTTGTAAATGAAAGCAATTCGGTTGGCTTTTGTTTGCTTTACTCGTATTGAAGTGTTTTAAATCGTGGTCAAAAAGTAAAATACTTTTAAAATTAAAATTTTTAATTAATCTAAATTTATAAATATTATGCGGCAACAAACTGCGAGTAATAAAAAAACCCAAGAAATTCACATTTTGTTGAATATTATTTTCAATTTAATTTAAATATTCAATAGTATTTTCCAATGCTCATTATTATTCTACCACAGATGTTGCGATGAATTACTGCTGTAAAAAATATTCTTATAATTTATTTTAATATTTAGAAACGTTTTTATAAGTGTGTATGTGTGCATTTATATGAACACTGAGAAATGTATTAACAAAATTATTAATTAAATTTTTACATAATAAGAATATCAATATGTTACTAAAAATATTTAATAGCGCGCTTGAATTAATATCTAATTTATTTTCAAGGGAAAAATAGAAGAATAGAAGATCATTTTGACGTTTAGTTTGTTGACGTATTCGTAGCAGATGCATTGATAAATATTACAATAAATTCAATTTCGCTCGAAAATTGGACTATGATAACTAAATCTACTATGAAACTGCATTCCTAAACAATCCACTGCTCTAAAATTTTTTTTTTTTCAAATTCGCCTGATTTGGGCTACTAAACACTTTCCGCTCTCTCAAGAGCATTACCAAGGCCCTGAAACTAAACAGAAAATTGTTCTCGCACAAGTATAATTATCTGTATTCATTCACGCGTACGCTCAGCTCTGTCTGTTAAATATTCATGTCTTGTAAAAGTTGGTGACGCGTAGCCATGTAGTGAATGATTTTTTTTTATTCAAAACACACCTCCACTTTAAAATAATTTAAATTTACTTTTTTTATATTTTCATTACTGTAGTTTTTTTCTGCATATTTTTTATTGGACGTGGTGGAAAGGACTTTAGTAAAAACGGCTCCTTATCTTCTAATTCCTCTTTGTGTTGGAAACAAACAAAAAAATTGCAGATAATTACTGAATGCAGAAAAAAAAAGAAGTTGAAATGAATGACTAGCAAAAGAGAACAAATACAAAATAAAAAACTGCTTAACTATATATATGAATACACATGTTTATGTGTTAAAGTGGTTGATTTTACAAATAGTCCAATGTCATAGCAACGTTTTAACTCCTTGCAATAAGCATTGTTTCCCATGTATGAGTGTGAAAAAATAGAGATTGCAATTTTTCACAGAAATTAATTTTTACACCCGCATGTGTAAAAATAATTTTAAAACGTAAAAAAAAAAACAAATGAGAGAAGTAAAGAACGTTGAAAAGTATAAATGTAATACAAGGTTTTCTACTGAAACTATGAATTAAGGTGGATTCCAAATTAAATATGTAGGTATAAATGTATGGATTTACATATATGCGAGCAAGAAGTTTTAATTGTTTTTTTTTTTCGTGACTGTAAAGTTGGCATCTTGCGATATCAAGTTCACTGCCTAACTTTTATCCGAGTGTAAACAAACTAATAAAGAAAAATGTAAAGCAATTGGTGCCAATACAGTTGTTGTTCATCAGACATTTTATCATATGTTTGAACAAGTTAATCATGTTGAAACGCTTAGGAAAATTTACAGCAATGTTTGATGCTTATTTTGCGTTGGTGGTAATGACAACATTGACAACTTGAATTAAAAAAAGAAGTAAATTAATAAAATATACAAAAGGATTGATGAATTCACATTTATTATTATTATTTTATAAAATTCATTTTTTTACAAAAGTCGAGCAAATTGAAATCAATAAGATTTCAAGATTCTTGCTTGAACTAATTATAAATAAGTTTTTTTAATTGGCTGCATGTATTAAATATCATTCATTAAAATTATAAATATTAAGGTTCCAAGAATGCTACCTCTAGGAACATCACAAACTAAGTCCACCTCATAAACTATAAGGCCACTTTTCTATTTATTTTTAATATTTATAAATACAAATATATATATTTTCTTTGTAAACCTTAATTTTTTCATTTAATCAAAACTGTCTTTTTGTTATTTATATTATTAGTTACACATCAGAATACTAATTTAAAATAACTTTATTCACACAAAAAAAATATTTTTTTTTTTTTTTTCTTAGAAATACTCACTTTTTATCAATATTAATTTCCTGTTTAGTTTTTATTTCATTTCAATTCCATTAGCTAAATAGGTCACTCAAAATATATTTCATTTAAATTTTTCAATTAATAGAGAAAATGAATAGTAATGTATTAGTTAAAAGGAAATTATGAATAAAACTTTAATTTAATTTATAGAAAAGACGAAATATTCTAAAAACTTTTTTACTGTAGTTATGAAAATTTATGAATGTGTGTGGCGCAAATAGTACAAAAAAATGTTCGTAAAAAACTTAAATTATTAATCACAAATTAATTTTTCTTTATTTCTGCTTTAAAATTTAATTCACTATAAATTTTGACATTATTTAGTAAAAATTTTGTTAGAATATACAAAAACCTTTTTTTCATTATACTAAAAGGTTAAGCTTGTTTAAAGTTTGTCTTAAAATGTTTACCTGTGACCAAAATTATGCATTGTCTTCCTTGCAAACGTACTCAAAATCTCTTTAATAATCTCTTTGATGCTTAAATTAGCTTTGCAAGGTTTATTTATTTGTTATCCGTAGGTCAATCACGGTTGAGATTAATTCAGCACTTATGTTTTTTCTTCGTTTTTTCAAAGCTGTAAGAGAATATTAATAAAAAAATATAAAAATATTTAAAAAATGTTCCTATTTAATTTTAATCGGGCCCAAGAAAAATCTTAATTTTTAATAAATAATATTATAATTTCCTTCCTATTTTTTTTTCAATCAGGATTTTAACTGTGAATATTATAAATTAATTAAAATTAACTTTTTCGCTTAGGATTCATTTTTTTAATTTAATTTCTAAAAATGTTTAGAAAACGTAAAGGACAAATGTACAAGACGGGTTACAGGGAAATGCTTTAAGTTGTGTATTGTCTTCGTCTTAACAAATTTATTCTGATTAGTTGGTTAAATCGATGATGTTTATAATGTATACATCTTAAGGTAGATATATGCAAAAAATACTGATGAAGGAGTTAGCGATCCAGAAAATGCTGCATTTCATTCTGCTAGTGTCTAACATTTCTTGTTTTCTTTGGAAAACTTCCGCAAACATTTGCAAATAATTTTTTTTCTAAAAATTTTTAGAAATTAAATTTAAAAATGAACTTTAAGCCCAAACAGTAAACTTAAATTAATTTAATTATATTATACGATATCATAAAATTGTGACAGATATTTCTTTGTATTGTAAGTCATATGCAGATTAATATTCCATGATGGCTCTAATCTTGGTAAAACTTTATTTTCAAAATTTATTAAGAATTACAGAGCACATGCATATTTTCAGTCTTAAAGTTTATATTTTGTAATAAATTAAAAGAGACATTTACTTATGGATATATTTCATGACTTTTATTCTCAAAATATTACACATTAAGAATTGTTAGAAATAAATATCTGGCATATGAAAGACTACGTAAAAACAATTTTTTGTATTCTGCAATGTGTGTGTCTGTACCCACTAATGTGAATCTTATGTGGTTGCAACAAAATTTATGTCAAACTCATAGTAATGGTATAAGTAAGTAAATTTGTTTATTTCCTTGTGTGTTGTCTATTACTTTAACTATAAGAGTTAAAGCAAAAAGTTTTTATTTGTTATTTTTCTTATTTTTGACTTTAATTTTTTTTTTTCAAGTTCTAAGTCTTCTTCTTTCTTTTAGTCATTTTCTGGTATCAAGTTAAAAATCTTTCTCACTAATGGTACTTCCGCTTCAAAAAAATTTATCTTCAGAGTATTAACATTGCCATATAATTTATATTGAAATTTATTGCAGATTAAAGCGACTTTTGAAATTAAAATAAAATAAGTAAAATTTTTTGTTTTTATTAATGCAGGTTTCTACCTAATCTAATAACTACCAAATGTGAAATAAAGCTATGTATATGATATGGAAAATATTTGAAGTGTTGAAAACTAGTATTGTAAATATTGTGAGAAAAGTATATTGCATAATATTTGATAACTAAGATAGTTTTTTTAGAGTCTTGCATCACAAAAATGGTGCAAGGGGATCTTTTGTAACTAAGCACATAAAAACTATTTATTTTTTATTAAGTTAATCGGATTTATTTCGCCAGTAAATATTATACTGTTACCAGGAAGACCGTGTTCACCGAAAGGTACGACAACAGTTTTTATTTATCTTGGTTGTTGTGCTTTAAACTAACTCGTAGCCACGCCTAAAAAAAAATTATAAAAAAAAGAGATTGCTAGATAATGACCTATGAGAAGAATCTAGACGTGTTAAGTCGTCAATAAATATAAATCCTAGTTGCAGCTGGTATGGAAATACAATGCAAACTGTTTAAAAGAGATAAATTTACAAAAATTTTTTGTTCTTTTTATAGTGTTTTCCGTAATATTCTTTATTGCTTTCATAGTAAAATTAAAAAGAAGCAGTATTTTTAAACTACTCACACTAATACACATTAGCTTATGTGATCATGTTATTAAATCGTTAGCGTAACTTTACTCTGCTCTTTAGCTCTTGTCTAATAACAGTAATTGGGATGTGAATTAAAATTAAACCAGCCACGTTATTAATTTGTTGACATAATTAAGTTATCCCATGAATCTTGAATCATATAAACAAAAATTTTGTTTATATACATATACATATACATATACATATATCTCGTGACAACATCATTACACCAAATTATTCAGAGATGAGTGATACCAAGGTCTACAATTTCTGACATGTTTTATTGAGCAGTTAAAAGTATCCAACACATAATTAAATTAAAAATAAGTAAGAGTGCTATAGTCGGCTGTACCTTCACCGTATATGTGAATCTAGTTTATTGAAGCAACTCCAGTCAAAACAAGGAAGTATTGGGAAACGTCATCGGCTCTTAATCGGTTATCTATAGCATTTCCTGAAAGATCTCTTTTAAAGCTATCAAATGATACCCACATTGATATCTTGAAATAATATGGTGCACAATCGTACTTTTCTATGAAAATTTGAAAGACCCAAAAATATGGACCAATTTTTCTACTTAATGTTTTTTATTGTATTTAATTCTCTATCGTCCCCTAAATTTGTTTTTCTTATTGATGTTAACTCACTAATCTTGACTTACTTCAAAACATATAAAAACACTAGAGGCAGGTAGGATGTTTTTGCTGTACAATTTTCGAAGCTGTGCCTGATCAGTTGGCGTATTTATATATTATCTCTAGCTTATCTACTTGCTTAAAAAAAATATTTGAGTCCGAACACGGACAGACAGACGGACAGATGAACATCGCTCAATCGACTTCTCTATGCGAAGAAGTCAGAATGGATGTTGTAGAAATTACAAGCGGAATGACCAGTGGTGACTAAATATATGTGAAATAACTGTTTAACCTAAGACTATAAATATGTTGAGACAACAACAAAATTGCAATAAGCCGATTACAGTGCCATCAACATTTAAATATTACTTTATTTTTGTTTACGATGAGAGATTGCGATCCAAAATTTTATATTTATTTAAATGTAATAAAAGAAAACATAAATCTGAGAGAACAAATATAAATCAAAAAATAAATCTTTGCGATTTTTAACCAAAGCAAATAAATTGAATGTAATAAAATTATAAAGATTTTGCTGTTCAGCAGCATCTAAATAACGTACATATATATATGGCATATATATAAATATCTGTTAAAAGCTAAATACTCCACTCACTTACCTATCTGTAGGCTCAAATGCAAAAGACTTTTTATTGCGTTGAATTACGCATACTCGTATTCGTACTTCAACCTAATACACTATAGTTACAGCACGCACGGAAAATAAGATATATAGACGTGGTGGAAACAACTTGCGATGGCCTTAAATGCATTTAGCATATAAAGCAGCTGGAAAATTTGCCGCGCCTTTTGTGTGTAAATTTGCAAAACATTTATAATATTATAATAATATATTTTTTTATCTATTTTAAAATAAAATAAAACAGATAAAAAAAATTATTATTATAAAAATTTTTTGAGATTATTTATAAAGGTATCAGATTAGTCAAATACCTAACAAAAAAGAAGTAACCACTAAATTATGGAAAAAAATTGTGGCCTTCTCAGAAATAAATAAATAAATTCACAATAAAAAAAAGTAAGATATCATATTTACTCGTATTAAATTTTAAAAAGTCATTTATAATGATACGTGTCGGGAAAGTTTGAATAAACATATCTTAAAACTGTGGTTATGCTCACCAAACTTTAAGAGTTCAAACAATTTAAGAAATTTCTTTAACAGAAAAACTCGTGGCACTGAAGGGTTAACTTTTCAATTAATTCCATAATTAATCTAAATAGAAGTTTCTTTGAGTGAACTAAAAGTTTGATATGATTTCAATAAAAAAAAACAACGTTAATCAATACAAAAATTTTTTTCTGTGCAAAAAAAAAAATACACTTTAAGCAAATAATCTAATGTTTAAAGAATATTATAAATCACTTTGTAAGTTTATTAACACGGGTAAATATTTGTCCTCATTCTATTTATATTTAATATTAGCGAACCAGAAATGGGGGAAAAGGGAAAGCGGATATTTTTGTCCGTCTACATTAATTTACAAAAAGCATGGCTAATCAAGTGTAATAAAATTCGAAGCAGAAATGGGGCCTCATCCAGATCCGCTACCGGAACTAGAACCCTAACGAAAGGGGAATGGAATAGGAAAAAGTCATATTAAGATATTAAGTAAAGGGTATAAAATTTTATGTCTATTAAAAAAGGCTTATAAAGGGCAAAAGGGGGAAAGAAAACATGCCTAGTTAATGCATTTTTACCCATTTGTACAAAACTAGATTTTAAAGTTATTTAAAATAAATATGTGACCTCTACTATAACATTCAAACTAATTTTAAGGTTGGACTGAAGCTCAAGCAGCTTCTAAGATATTTCATAATAAGGTAGCAAGCTACAGCTTTGATTACAAAATATTGTTTAACGTGTTCGTAATGGAGCCCTATAGTAAACAAGGCTATAATATGTTATACACTGCCTAGAAAACTAGCCCAATTTTAAATTATGGCATTATTAAAAATGCAAATATTTTTTTTTATTGTTGATATTGGATAAAATTGCTTGCGATGTTTTTGTTAAAAATATAAATTAAGTTTTAATTCTTCTTACTGCTCTGTTAACAGTATAACTGATAAAACTAACAAAACAAGGCGGAATTTTCATCATAAACACTATTAAGCACTTTCTTCGTGCTTAATAATAATTTTAATTTTTTATACCTTTTATTTCCTTCTATAAAACTTCATGTATGTTCATATATGTGTACAGCATTAAATGTAACAGAATATTGTTACAGAGTAAAAATATAAAAATACTATTTAACACTTTGATTTCCGATGATTCTTTTTATGTCTGCCTAATATATCTGATTGTACTTAAACACTTATGCATGGAAACAAACACGCTTCACATGAATGCGATTATACGTTTTTGAATACTGAACTGGGTTCACAAGTCTTGATTGCTTGAGGGTTTTATTGTTGTTGATGTCACGTCGAACTTTGTTTGTATTTGTTTCATTATTGTATTTCATTCTGTTTCTTTGCATTAAGTGTATGAATATTTAGATTATGTCTGTGTAAAAAGATTAAGCTTTCAAATATTTTTTGGATACACGTACGTGCAAATATTAAACGTATAGGATAGGCAATAATATTAGACTATACAGCAGTAATCTAAAGTATCAAATAGTTATTTTACAAAAAGTAACAGCATGTGAAATTCAGGCTTTAGCAGCCTATAGGGTTTGTTGTGGATTATTTTATCTTCATATGCAGAAATTTTGTTTGTTAAGGAACCTAAAAGGTAAAAAGAAGCTTCGTGGTACAATATCAATTTGCAAATAATATTGCTCTTTTAGCGTCAACTTATTTATGATGATTACCAGAGTTTACTGATTAATAACCAAAAGTGAGCACAGTATGATGGTTAGTTTGCTAATTCACACTTTTTTTTTTTGTTCTGTTTTGAACTACTTGACCTTAAGGGCCTTTAAAGGACTTTTTTCAAAAACCCTTTTTAATGGGAACAGCATATTTTTAATCATGTTCTGGGAAAAGAGATTTCTAGAATATAATTTAAGATATAAGTCACCACCATTAATATGTTGGAGTAATTTTGTTTTAGTCAAGATAATTAATACCAAGTTTCTATTCTCAGACTAAAAAAGAGCGTCTACCAGAGCTCACGTATACATTTGGTCTTAACTATAGCCACTACATAAGTCTGACTTTGTAGCATCGTAGCATAGCATAGTATTGAAAACAAATCACAGTATACCGTTCCTAAAAAAAACAAACTGTTCTCCTTATTTCTTGGAATTATTTATAGGTTTTGTCTTTTTTTTCTAGCACTTAAATATCATTCCAATTAAATTACTGGGATAAGCAGTTGGTGTAAAATATTTCCCTATATTTCTGTTAAAAAAAATGTTTATTGCATTTGAATAGTTTTTAATGTATGCAATTAAACTGTCATTATCATTGTGTAAGTTATTTCATTTTGTGTTTTTCTTATTCCTTTGGCTTTATCTCAAATCTTAAAATAAAGAATTTATTGTGACGTTTCCTTATTTTTTTCTGTGTATTTCTTTTTTACTTTTGCTTTAATTTATGGTTGAAAATTTATTTAATCTTCATTGAGGAATTTTATTTTATTGTATTTAAAGTAAGCAAAAAAAGACTACCTCATGCAACTAAAAATAAATTATATATTTCCGTAGCATAAAGAATATTCGATGAATATAATTTTTATTTTTAACAAAGAATTTATGTGTTGAGAATGAATTTTTCCCTAAGGATTTAGTATCATTTTTTGGTTAAGTACTTTCTGCAGGGCAAAAACCACAAAAATCATTCTTTGTACAATTTACTGCATTGTTGCACAGTTATTTGTATTTTATTCCTATTTTATTACTATAAAAGATAAAACTTAAAATAATTTTTCATACTGTTATGTTTTCAAAGGCTGTGCATTTGCTTGCAGAAACTTGTATTTAAATCTGCTACTTTTTTCTTGTTTTTTCTTTATTTTTTTTTTACTAATTGGAAAAGTTTTCTTATTTCAAATACGAAATTTTTGTTTATTATTTCTTCCATTTTTATATACTTTAGTTTTAGTAGAAAAAGCTTTAGTATGAACTCAACAAAACAAGAAGCCTAAAATTCTGTGGCACCCATAGTTACATTCCGGAGTCTAGCAATTCTAGCATAAGTAAAAAAAAACTAAAAAGTTTTTTAAACACTACTCAAGAATAATTAAAATAATAAAAATTAACTTTATTTATACTTTGTTATAAGTTTCAAGTTATTAACAAAATTCCAATGCAGGACGACAACGAAGGTCACAAGGCATTTCTGATTCAATACTAAATGTTTATGTCTTGAGCTTACGATAGTTGCGTGATTTAATAGATGATAATTAATTTAAGAGGATGGGCTTAAAAGAGAGAAGACGAGATATGAAAACAAGTCTAATACAATGGCTTATATAATGGTTTGTCTCCGCTTTGCTAGTAACATATGCCAACCATTTATATGATGTGAAATAAACTTTCAATTAAGCTTAGTTGCAGAAAGAATTACAACAAAAAACGCAAATGTGAACAGAAAAATTTTATATTTCAAAATACAAAATAATTTCAGCTTTTTTTTTGCTATTTATACTTTTAATTTCTTAGTATCTCCTCACAAATTATAATTGCTTTTGGTGATAAATAAAAACAGAGTAATTATGATACGAATTTGTATTATAAAAACAGGAAAAGTATCGCAATTCAATGGATGCCTACAGACATAAAAATACTTAAAACAAAACTGTCTGCCAGGTGCAATTCAAAAACAAGCACCTAAAAATGATGTCAATAAAAGGTGATCCTAGAACTAAGAAACACAGCTCAAAAAATAAACGTTTTATTATAAATATCACGTGACTTTACGTCACTCTTTCATAATGCTTGCTGTAATAGTAGCTGTTGTAACACATTTTCAGATAATTTGCATAAATTTTTATATTCATATCTTATATATCTTATACCTGTTAGTAACAGCTTAAATTACAGTGTTTATATTTCTTAACTTTCGTGTGAATCTTAGCAAAACTGTTAAAGATATTTTGATAATAAAAAATATTTTCTCTAGCAATTACTGCTCCTTTCTCTCTACGTTTTTTCAGTTTAGTAAAGTTTTCCCCTTAAATAACTTGTCAGAATTATAATAAAATAATATTTTACTAAATTGCTACATCGTGACATTAGCAGAACTCTTATGTGAATGTTTTGCGCGTAAAGTGTTTAAATAAAACAAAGATAATCATCTTTAATAAACAAGTAAAGTTTACATTACATATGCATGTTAAACCATGCACTCGCATAACATAAGAAATCTACACCAAACAGCTAATACATACAAAATAAACTTTATGCTTTCATATATTTGAATAAAAGAAAGAAGAAAGGAAAAGATAAAGTTAAAAAACAAAATATTGGATATGAAAAGCGCTATTGAGAAAATGGTGAGATGAAGATGTGAAAAGCGAAAGTATATTCGGCTATGCTGAATCTAATAAACCCTTCACCACATATGCAAATCTAGTTTAGTGGCGTAACTCTAAAAAAGTATATATAAAAAGTGACAGAGAATCGAAAAATAAGAAAAAAAAAATTAATTATGTAATTTTACATAAGAATGTCATCTGTTCTTAATAAGTTGAGTATTTTGAAAACTTTTAGTATTTCCTAAAAGATCTCTTCAAAAGCTGATACCCATATTGAATTGTTATCTTAAAAAATATGGTGCGAAATCGAATTTTTCAATTAAGAGTTTAGAGGTACATAACTCGGAAATTATTTGCGATCGCTGTATATTTTTCTTTTATTTTTTAATTCTGTATCGCCTCATACGTTTTTTCTTCGATTGCTATATTTTTCCTAAGCTAGATTTATTTCAAATGATATTAAAAAATAGAGGCAGGCGTAGTGTTTTCCTGCTGCCAGAAACGACGTGCACAGATCTGTGTGATTTTTAATAGAAACTCTGTCTGATCGACAAAGCTATGCTTATGAATTTAGAATATTAATACTTTTATGGGGTCGTAAATGGATATTGTAGAAATTACAAACGGATTAACAAACTTTTTTATCTATGGTGAAAGGTGTAAAAATAATACTCGTACACCTTTTAGCACATGACGTATAATTGATTTTGAATTAGCGATTATACGTCTTAACTATATGAATAGATATGCCGGCAGTTTTGGAAGTTTAATTACACTTTGTTGACAGCGTTTTAAAAACATTTTTCTTTTCATTAATTTTTAAATAAAAAAGGAAAAGTAATGAGTATTAATGAGGTCACAATTTTACACATACAAGGAATTTAAGTGAGAATTTATTATTATAAATGATATGATTGAACTATGATGCTTAATAATCTTAAGATACACAAATGGTACTTAGTTGAAGACATAATAAAAATAATACAAATATTTATATTTTATTGTTGTATAGTTTGGAAACATTAAGCTTCTTCATGTGTGTAGTGGTAAAAAATATTATTTTGTAATATTTGGCAGGGATTTAATACTCTTTTTAACTGATTAATATAAAAAGGTCAACAACTAATAAAAACATCTGTAATTTCTATACCAAAAAAATATTAGAGAGATTAACACTTTTTGAATTTATCAACTAAAATGAAAGAGCAAGAACTATAGCAACCGAATTCTACCAATACTTTATTTCAAACATTTGAAAATTTCATAAAATTTTAATAAATTTTGAGGTTTCAAACCAAATTTTGATAACTGCTAGTGTACTAATAACCCCTGTTGTGAATTCATTTTGATTGAAACCATATAAACATATTTTTAGATATAACTTACAAAAGAGCTAACTATCAAATGAACTGTAATACCTCGTTTATTTATTTTTTTTATGATTAGTAAACTCTGACAAAACATCATGAAAAATAGACAATTAAACCGCGCTAACAATTTACCTAAATTTATTTTTAAAGTCACACATCGATTTGCGCAACTTATTAAGCGAAAGCAGTATATCACTTTGCGTGGTAAACACTGATGCCATAATTCAGGATTTTAGCTGCAAAAATGAAAATATAAAGCAGGATTTCGCGTTATGAATAACTAAAATTCTATCGCATCAAGATTGATAATTTTCGGATTAAAAATATGATTGAAATAAAGCCAGGCGAGATAAAATCACCGACTAACAATCGTCAAAATTTGGCGATAGTTTGTTTGTAGAAAATGACCTGTCAATTAGCCAATATCAAGTAACTTGACACCTCCCGCTTATTTCCTGAGGCACCACGTGAAATCAATAGTTCACGATAGGATACCAGCAACAACTTATGCTTTGAAGGCTTATGTAGTTCATGTTATTTATATTTGCCAACCAGCCCGAAACAGTGGGCCAAATTTGTAAGTCCACATATACTTTCTCAAGAACACTCAAGGTAGCTACATATTTGTCAAAATTTAATTTAAAAATTAATACCTTATCTTGGCCTGTGGATAAAAAAATATGTTTCATTATCATTTAATTTTTTGCAATATTTTTAAAAATTTAATTCATAAAAGAAACACCCTGAAGTTATGATGCTTAAAAATAAAATATTTTCATGAAACGTGCACATTATCTGCCATTTAATTTAAAATGTTTTCATTAAGAATTATAAAACAGACTATTTCAATACTTTATACTGTTACTTTAAGTTCAAGGTAATTTTTTACTGTTTTTTTTTCTAAATGATGCTTTGCACTTAAATTAAATACACATGAATATGTAAATCCCTTTGATGCTCTACAATAAATTTAAGTGTTTCTGCGTAAAGTCGCATATAATTTTACTTGCTTATTTTTCTCCCCTAGTTCAGATGTCCTTTTATTATTGCAGACATTCAGTCGCTTACTTGGATATACTTAAAATGAACACTTTAGCAGAAGTGCATTTAATAATCTCGAAATGATGTAAACAATTAAAAGGGGCCTTTTGAATTTTTAAGAAGGAAATTTTTATAATTAGCTTCCATAATCAGTTAGGAAGTTTAGGTAATTTTTTATTTCCAAAAGTGAAATCTTAGAAAATATTGTGTCAAATTTTTTACGGGTTCCTAATTTGACATAGCAACACATCATTTGGTATATTTTCACACTCAAGTAATAATAATTCGAATATTCTCTAATAAGATATATTATTAGAATATACAATAGACATGGCTTTCTTACCTACAATTTGTATTTTTTTTTAACTGACCATTTAAAAATACAGAACGTTGATATTTCAAGCCAAAATGTTAAACAGCTTTAAATTGACAAAAAAAATATATGAACCCGATTTACCTAATGGGAAAAATAACCAAAATTTTCTTATTAAATACCAAATAAGTGTAACTTATTTTAATTGGGATTTGTAACGAGCTCTTTTTTCCTATCGAGTTAACATTATGGCCTAAGCTCTATACTATTTTTTGCAATATAATTGATGAAAATGAATAGATGTTATAATTTTATAATATTTATATTTTTAATGCTCCTGCCAGCAGAACACAATCAATTTTGAAAAAATTCTGGAAACTCTTTTTAAGTTAAAGCGCGATGCTTTTAGCTTGAATTCATTTTTAAGAAGTATTCATAGTTTTAAAAATAAAGGGTTTTTCCATACGAATACACATATTTCCAATAGAAGGAAGTATAAAAAAATAAGAATTAAATGGTGTCCCCTTATGTGACGTGATTTTACTTTACGAGACAATCTTTTTTTTGGCTTCATAAGTTATTTCTGCTACGTCTAGTAATAGAGTAAAATTCTGGTCAAATAATGGGTAGAGAGGCTCGAATAATAGATCTTGGTGTTAAGAATAAAAAGCCATTGTTTCAATTCACATTTAAATTGATCCAGTTTAACGTTTTAAACTAATAATTTTACATAAAAAATTTAAGGGTATTTAAGATGACTTTACTATTACCTTTTTGCTATTGCAATTAAAAATAAATTTATTTTTCAAATCAATTACCAATTTGCGCAGCCTATGTTTTAAGCTAAACGGGTTTGTCATAAAAAACTGAAGCTTATGTACCGAAAGCAGTCTGTCACTTTGTGTGAGAAACACCATGCCATCATTCAACATTTTAGCTGCAAAAATGAAAAAATAAAGCAGGATTTTACGTTAAGATAAAAAAAATTCTGTTGCATCACGATCAATACCTTTCGGGTAAAAAATGTGATTGACATTTAAGCCAGGCGAGATACAATCACCAACTTACAGTCATCAAAATTAGGCGATTTTTTTTTTTTTTTTTTTTTTTTTTTTTTTTTTTTTTTTAAATGGTCCAGTCAATTAATCTCTAATATCAACTAATGATCCACGATAATATATCAGCAACAACTTATGCCTTGAAAGCTTATACAGTTCATATTATTTATATTTGCAAACCAGCCCGAAACAGTGGGTCAAATTTAAATTTTCAGATACCCAAGGTAGAACATTCAAGGTAGCTATATGCCAAAAATTAATTTTAAATTTTAAAGCCTTGTATTGATCTGTGGATAAAAAAAATATGATTAATTATTATTTAATTTTTCGTATAACTTTTAAAAATTTAATTCTGTATTCATAAAACAACACCCTGAAGTTGTGATGCTTAAAAATAAAATATTTTAATGAAACGTGCGCATTATCCGCCATTAAGTTTAAAATATTTTCATAAAGTATTATAAAACAGACTATTTCAATATTTTATACTGTTACTTTAAATTTAAGATAATTTTTTACTGTTTTTTTTTCTACATTATGCTTCGCATTTAAATTAAATACACATGAATGTGTAAATCCCTTTCATGCTGCACAATAATTTCAAGTGTTTCTGCGTAAAGTGGCATAAAATTTTACTTGCTTATTTTTCTCCCCTAGTTTAAATGTTCTGTTATTATTGCAGTCATTCAGTTGCTTACTTAGATCTACATAAAATTAACATATTAGCAGAGGTCAATTTCATTATCTCGAGATGATGTACATAATTAAAAGAGACCTTTTCAATTTTTAATAAGGAAATTTTAATAATTAACTTTCGTAATCTGTTAGAAAATTATAGTTTAAAATTAATAGTTTTTTTATTTGTAAAAGTGAAATCTTAATACCGTATCAAATTTGGTATATTTTCACACTCAAATAATAAAAATTTTAATATCCTGTAATAAATAATATTATAAGAATATGTAATGAATAAGAGACTAAAGCTATTATATGGCTTAAATAGCTGATTTATTTTTAGGAGCGACCTTATCGTGGCGCTCGACTGAAGGCAAAATACAGCTTGAAATCTAACATAATTTTATTCAGCTTACATACCAACTTTGAGAAGTTCTAGACGACTCAAATGAGTGAGTTCTTTAATGTTACTCATTGTCTTAACTCTATCTTATAAGTAATAAATTTATATTTTACCAGGCAATCATAAATTTTAGGAGCTTTACAAAACTCACGATTGAGTGGTTTTTTAATAATAATATTTAACTCTAAATATTTGCCGTGGGAAAATAAATGCTATTTGATTCTTAAGTTTCTGTACAGTTATTTTCCCTAGGCAAAAGTAAGGCGTGCGTCTCAACAGTTTGCAAGATCATAGCCATATGCATAAACACTAGAGTATTTAATTGTAATCAAAACACAAACCTTTGCCAAGTGCGATGTCATTGCCACGTATCTATTTTAAATGATTTATGCAACGGCCGGCCGTCTTTACTGAGTGGTGTCAAATGAACATTGTTTATTAATGTTACAAATATTTTCGTACAATTATGTTGTATAAAGAATTTATACTATATTGGCAATGCAGGCTGTTAATATTTGCTACATGCTGTTAGTTAAAGTGATTGTTCGATTACGCTACAAATATACAATTAAAATGGCTTTCTTATGTAAAATTTGTATTTCCACGGAAACGTTGATGTTTCAAGCGAAAACGCTAAACAGCTTTAATTTGAAAAAAAATATATTTATATATAAACTCGGGTTACCTTATGGGAAAAATTACCTAAATTTTTTATTAAATACAAACTATATGTAATTTCTTTTAATTGGTATTTGTAATGAGCTATTTTTCCCTACCGTGTTAACATTGTGAGATGAATTTTATACTATTTTATACAATATAATTGATCAAAATGTATAGACGTTATATATTTTATACATTTAAATAACACGTAAAATCAAGTTTCAAATCATATTTTTTATGTTTGTGTTTGTGTGTTTCTCACCTGCATTTCATACGGTGATCGATTTCCCTTCTTTTGATAGAACTATATTTAAATAAATAAGCTGTATCGATTATTTATTTTTACCGAAAGTTAAATTTATTTAAGTTATATTTTAACTGTAATTTCAACTTAAAAAATATTTAAATTGTTTAAATACAATAAAAATAATGTTTCAGAGTATATGTGTGTTTTATTTGGCTTGAAGATGTGAGCGTATATAATAAACTTACTCACTTAATCATAATGTTCAAATACGAACATATTTTTTAAGGGATTTGTAAACTTGAGAGTCGTTAAGACAAGAATAATAGGGTTGAGTATTTAATTTGTTTATTTATTTTCTATTTTTTGTGTTTTTGTTATTTTTGACAAATGACAATCGTTTATCGCTCAATGCTTCAAGTTACAGACATTATGTCAAGTTTATTTCGAAAAATGTAAACAACAGCAAAAAATATTCTAGTAAAAAGTAATAGGGGTGTGGCAGGTTGAACATATTTTGGAGTCACACATTACAAACAAACATACAGTGTTTTATTTTGGATAAAATACTGGAGACTATTTATTTTTTAAAAATATGTAGTTCAAACATAGATACATACATACATACCTTCATACATACATGTATATCTACATAAATGCATACACCCATACATACATATGTACATATATTCATAGATACATATTATATTAAAATTCATACTATTGAAAAATATTGCGTGCTTCATGACTCTATTAATTAACCGGTTTATTTAACTTCAAGTTTTGCTTGTAATTAACACAAATTTTCTTAAATTAGATTACATTTTTATTGAAAACGATAGAAAAATAATTTTTATTTGTTTATTCTTAAACTTAACTAAAGAACTCCTACTAAGTTAACTTTGTTATATATAAACTGCAAAATGGTTGTCTATAACATTTCCTGCAATAACCATTATTCTACTAAAAGTTAAATTTTGTATAAGTCTATTAATTAAAATATATAAAAATGTTATAGTAATTCTCAGTTGCGTTTTTTAGTACTTAAACAATTCCAGTATATTATTCTTATACAATTAAAAAGTATTTCCAAATAATTCAATGTCATTAAAGTAAATTGGATATAGGTAACTAGTATTTGTAAAATAAAATCAGTGTAATGTAATTACAAAATAATTGAAAAAAAATGATAAAAATTGTTTCTTCAATAGCAATAAATCTAAGGAAACAAAAAGTTAAGCTTTGTGTGTTTGCCTCATTATCTTTATCTTTTAATATCCGGTACATTTTTTCCAAGACATTATTGTTTGCTTTTTGTCTATATATTTACCAATATCATTTTGTAATACTTTTACCTGTCTTGTATAAAAAAATTACATAAATTGTTAAAACAGTAAAAATAAATGAACAATTTACAGTCAGGACCTGAAGGCCAAACATCTCTCGTAAGGCTCAAGATGCCGTGAAATAGATTGAGAAATAAAAATAAAATAAAAATAATACACCATATTGCGTCTGCTTCCAACCTAGACTCTTCAATTTTATATGTTTACACTCGCATTTGTATTGAAACTAAAGCAATAAAAAGAAAAAAGTTCTTTGCTATTTAATAAAAATAAAAAAGTAAAAGGATTTTACTTAATTTTATAAGATCTTATTATATTTTTTTCATTCTGGTTGGACGTCATTTTTTTGAGCTTCTACATTGAAAATTTATTGTAAAGTAATTACATAAATCACTTTATTCAAAGGAAAATGGTTATTAACCCATTATTTTTTATTTTTTTTTATTTTGTTAATTATTTAATACTAAAATACTCAAAATGATCTGAACCAAATTTTGTAAGCTTACAATAGTTTGCTGATGATAAATATTCACGCTTAAATTTTGTTTCACCTTTAGTCAGCAGCTCGACTCGAAATAATTGCCGAAAAATTTTTAAATAATTATAGAAACCAATCAAAAGTGAGAAAATTAAATTCAATTTTAAATAATATTTTTTTCCTATAATTATTAAAATGTTTTACTAGGCTGACTTCAAATTTGAAGTGTAGTCTATAATAGACCTTTATCATTTGTATAAAATAATTTTGATTGGTATAATAAACCTTAATTTATATTATAAAAGAAAAATGGAATTTGTAAGATAGACGCTGCTGGTTTCATTATTCATTGTCCTAATAATTTTGTCCATGGGTTAAACATCCCTGTTTTATAAGGCTTGCCATTTTAAGGTGCTCTGACTCTATCACATGAATCCATTCATCATTAACACGAACTGGTTTAACTAAGGAACATGGGCTTAGCTTTTAAATGAATTCTTGAAATCAGTAAAAATTCGATAATTAGGATAGGCTTTTTTTATTCTTTTTTTATAATTTTTTAAATAAATGTCGACATCTTGTGAATATTTCTTTATTAATATTAATTTCTTTTATAAAATGGAACTAAGTTTTTTTCATTGAGTCCGTTAATACATATTATTATTTTTTTTACGTTAAACCAGTTCTTAATTAAAGAATTTTTATGAATTTTCGTTTTTTTGTGTGTTCAAAAATTATTAACTAAAATAAGCGAATAAAAATACGTTATAGAAAATAAGTGCAAGAGGAGCAATTACAATACCCATGATTTACGAACTATTTTTTATGGATGGGTACAACAAGCTTATTTTCATGCGCTTCAACATTATTACATCAGAGGAAGTAGATTACTTAATGCGCATTTTTTACTAGATTTAAGATTTTATTGAGCAGAAGTGTATTAAATGTTTTAGAAAATAATTGCTCCGTATAAAATTCTGCAGATAAATTAATAATAGCTAATGATTAGGGTTTTTAAGAAAACTCTTTACTTGAAAAGTACTTACAATTAAAAACTCCTCCTTTAAAAAAAAAATTATCAATTACATATAAGTTGAGCAGGCTCTTCTAACAACTTTTCTTATTATATTTGCGAAGTTGACAGCAAAGTACTTTTAAAGAAAGACTTTCAGTTTATTTTTCCTTTTCATGTGATACAAACGAACAGCAACGAGAAAGCGTGTTAAAATTGCGCAAAACAATAATATATACAAAAAAATGAAAAAGTTTTAAAAAACTCTTTTATTTATTTATTTATTTATTTATTTTTTTTTTTTTTTGCAATCTGTTGTGTACAGTAATTATATATTCCGTTTAATCTTTGACACTTATGCTAATTTTATTAGAAAAGTTTTAAGAACAAACAAAAAAGCAAAAGATACAAGCGCAAAGTAAGAAAATGTTTGGTAACATCTTAGAAGATTTAATTTAAAAAACAAATCTCTTATATTTCTACACATAATATGACATGTCTTAAGCGCAATCTTGCGTTGCAGAGACATATTTCGCAATTTATCGGCATTTAGGAACGTCCGTATGCAACTCATACCTAAAACAAATGTCAAAAACATGTATAAAATTGAATTAATTTTTTTTGGAAAATGGAGGTTACAAAAAATTATTTATCCATTTTGTTGGAAAGTGCTGAGGAATTATCTCTGGCCAAATCCTCCAAAAATATTGATTTGCTTAAGAAACTCATTAAAAAGAAGAAAAAAAGAAGAGAAAACTTTTGCTAAGGACAATAAAAATCCCGAGAAGAAAAGTGATAAAAAATAAAAATTGAATGCATTGAATTGATGGATAATGACATTTTTTATTCACATTTCGTATGCAAAGAAGCACCTTTAATGTAAATACGAACGTATAGTGAATACATAAACATAAATAAATTTTTTGCGCTGATGGGTCCACTTTTTGTCTCTGCAATATAAAGTGTTTAATTATTTCAATAAAAACTATCAATTATAAATAAATTATTACAAATAAACAAGAAAATACTTACTCAGCTATTGCAGCTCAAATGTTTGCATACAAAATAAAAATGATGCGCGATTTTGATAGCTGATACTTATTTAAATGAGTTGCCAAACGATTAAGAACATTGGACTTTGCCAGAAATATTGCGTATGCGTTTACACAGTGTATGCATTGTAAATATGCAATGCAACTTGCGTTTAGGAAGTCGGCCATTATTATGAAACATTTATATCTGGAGAACTTAATCACAATTAAAGTAAAATAACAAAAATAAAATTTTAAATCATAAAACTTTTTAGACAGTTCAATACACGGAGTAAAACTCGAAAAATATTTAGGAAATATAACCGCTGCAGTTGTTTTTAACCCATTTTTTCGTATAGCAGTAACACCATTTTATTGAAGCAAAATTTTCCCTGATCAATTTCATCTCCTTCTGACTTCTTCTGAATTCCATCGACACACTACTACAAATTAGATAATCAGCAATTTTTAGAAATGCGTGAAATAAATAAAACAGGATAAAAATTTTTGGCCACCTCTGCAGAAATGAATAACTTTCAATAGAAATCACTTAACACAAAAAAGATTTTAAAATAAAAGTTATTTCTATAAAAATAGCAGGAAGAAATTGGAAGTTGGCATGCTCTTGATTTTCCTAAATTTTATCTTTGTTACTTTTTTCTTACTTTTGTTAAATAAATAAAATCTCTGATTTTATTTCCGTGCTGATTTTCTTACGGGATTGTTAGAGCTGTACAAACAAAATGAAAACCAATAACAAGACAACAATACTTTATTTCATATGTTTAACTGAAACAAAAAAAGGAAATGGAACTCCAATTCCATTTTTTAAATGTAGAAACAGCGAAAAGGAACAAAGCAGAACTTTTCTATTTCATTCACTGTATATGGCTGACTTTATTTTTTATTTTATGACTTTCATTCTTCTTTGATTTTAAAAAGTAGAAAAATGGCAAAATTATGCAAAGAATAAAGAAAATATATTTTTATTTTTTATTCTATAAGTGGCAAATTTTATCTATTCTGTTGTTGTTCTTGTCACGTTTTTCGTTCATGTAACTTCAAGAAATTTTTACCTTAAGTCATTGTTGAAAACTTTGGTTTTCTATACGACCTCAACTTATAATTCCTGAACGTTAGGTTCATAATTTTGTGTTGCAACAAGACTAGAAACTTAGAAACAAGCAAAAAAAGATTTGTTTTAAAATTAAATGTTAAAATTTCTTGTGACCACTTGAAAACATTTTTGTTTTCAAAAAATTCAAATCCAAATAAAAGGATTATGAAAGAATATGTTTTAAAAATAAACATGTGAATTTAAAAATCTCCTATGGTCAATAGTGGCCATTTAAAAAATTTGAAACTCAAACACACTTAAATTTAGTAATAAATTTTATTGTTTTTCTAAAGGGATTGCATGTTTATAAGCAAAATAATTTTTTTTAATTCTAAAATTTTCTCTTATATACGAAAAATTTCTTACTGTATTTTACCTACTAAAAAGCTATAACGAGAACATAACTTTCCAAACGTTTTAAAAAGTTTCATTTAAAAAAATTTTGATTTGAACAAAATATTTGTTTACAAAAACATAATTTTTTAAACATCGTGAAAAATCGGTACAAAATCTATTTGAAATAAGCGTCTACTTATAGAAGTCCAAGATCAGATTTACACAATTTGCGACACGTCGCACGTCTACCACTAAACTACGCCCAGAAAGAGCAGCGAGGGAGGCAAATACTTCAAATACCTCCACAAAATTCATGATATAAATTGATTTAAGTGATTGACAAGGCAATTTATATATATATGTTTAGTAAAGTGACTGCTTAAGTAGAAGATTACAAGATCCCATCAATAGTCGCATTAAATGATTTATTTGAGTAGCAAGTAAATGGTAAATTTTAATTTTAATCTTCCAGAGTCACGACCAGAAAGAAGCAAAATGTGTGGTTGCAGCGTTAATTCAGTTGCAATTATGACCATTAGCAGATAATGGTTAAGGCGGAAAGCAACGAAATTGCAATCCAAACGAAGACGACACCCTATTCAGTGAGGAAAATAACAACATTAAAAGTAGTTAAGTTGGTTAAAACCAATTAGTTGGTAAAACAGCAGATCATGCAGTTGGAGTCTCGCCTGAGTCACAGTGTATTGTGGTATGTTGTTATCTGGATGGCTACATGACTTAAAGGGCCATATTTGCTTATAAAGACAGTAGTCTTTAAGTTGTAATACAGTATTTTGGAATAGATTTTTGCGAAAGTTGGCAATAATGAGACGGAAAACAGAAGAGATACAGAATAATCAAAATTAAAAAAAGTTATCAAAGGAAACGTAACAACTAGGAATGTGTTAAAAATTGAAAGGTAAAAAAACTGTCACTTTTAGATGGCGTGACATATATGTATATGTTGGTTTTGAAACACATCCCAAATAAATATTTTTTCAGTAGACTTCAAAATAAGAGAAGAAAAATCGGTTTCTTTATGCTTGTGTCCTCAGAACTCAGAGAAAACTAAACTGATTTTTTTCTTTTTGTTAATTTAAATCTGGTGCTTACAGATTACTCACACTGTAAGGAAGAGGGTAATAATTTTAAAAAATATGGGGTGAGCACACATTAATATTTAAGATTGTTGCTATGAATGAAGTAGTTTAATTTATATGGCTCAATCTTTTGAACCGTTATAAACAGCAAGTGCGTAAGAATCAAATAGATGCAAAATAAAAGTAGATTCTGTAAATATTCTGACTATTCCCTTTATAACGTTGAAACACACCACCACCATTTTACAACTATAAAATACATTTAGTTATACAATACCTCCTGTACACAATTTAACTATCTGCTCCAACGACAACGGAACTCAAATATTTTTATTTCTTTACTCTGGAGTAAATATTTTAAGCAATAACTTAGTGTAAAATGGTTTTTTTGTACTATTTTATGGTCATTGTAAATACTTGAAATGAAAATTAAAATCTTTAGCATTAACAGCAAATACATTTCATTTTCTTATTTCTCTTTTATTTGCGTACATTCATTCAGTCCCTTTCGTATTATGGCTACATTTTAATAAAAATTATTAATGATATACTTACGCAGCAGCATAAATTTATTATTAAAACTAAGAATATTAGAAATAAAGTTTTTTAGTTAATGTTCATTCATTAAAAATCAAATGAATTTATTTACTTTGTTAATGCATTTCTACTATGATGTGAATGTAAGATTATTTTGTAAGTTTAATTTAAGCTTTTAAAACCTGAATACAGTAAATTAAATTTGGAAAGAAATGACAGATATTCATTTAAATATACAAGCAGATAGATTTTTTTTTTTTTTGTTACATCACATCCGCGGCAGTGATTGTAGCAGTTTGCACTTTGATTTTTCTTTTTTTTTAATCTCTATCGTCCCAAGTATTTGTTTTTTTTTTACTAAACATACTTCACTAAACCGGATTTGTTCTAAGAGATATGAAAACATCAGAGGCAGGCGTGGGGTTTCACCAGCTGCCTCGAAAGACACGAACTGATCTTGTGAGTTTTGTTATTTATCTGTTAATCTAGGTTCTCTTTGTTCAGTTTTTATAGCAGAAATAAACCAGGCAACTTAAACATCAAATGTATCAGTTATCAAAATCCATCAATTTCACTCTTTTTATTATTATCATTAACTTCTGAAAGTATGTAAAATTTATTTTCCAAAAGCATTATTTTATTGTTAAACATTAATTTAACATTCCTTATGTTTAATGTTTTTCAATTACAAAAGTATCTTTTAAATAAATCTCATTAATTGTTGAAGAGCTGTTGTTTGCTTGTGCTTAAGCACCAAACTTTACAAAGTATACGAGGCAGTACAAAAGTTAAGTTAGGAAATATAAGGAGGAAGACAAGTTAAAAGAAACAAACAGCACTTTTTCTTAGTAGGCATATATACCAACAGATATGAGCACAAATATGAAACACACGAAGATTCAATGGGATGGCGTTAAGATTTTAAATTAAGAAATTTTATATATAAATATCCAAAAAATATACAGTTAAAGGGTGTAATTGAAGATCTAATGAATTCTTTGGTACTTCAACATGGTGTTGTCATACGAGGGTGTCCATTAAACCAATTTTTTTTATTTAAGTAATTATTTATTTATTAATATATAATTATTTCTTTTACATAGAGTGTTAGCCCTTAGGGCCAAATAAATTCAGTTAAATTATGTGACAAATATTTTTTTAATTAAGAATTTTAAAATAATTAAATAAAAACCCTCTCCATTGCATAAATTTTAAAAAATATTAAAAAAGCTAAGGAAAGAAAAAAATTATAATGGCAATTGAATGTGGTCCTGTTGCAGCCAATTATACATAATCAATTATTTTAGATTTTCTATTAACAATTTACAAAACATTGAGACGAAATTTAATAATTTTCGTTGATAACAGGATACAAGAGAATTCCACAATCTCGAAATTCTGACTTATCTTGGTGTTCATACAGGTTGAGCGAAAAAAAGGTTGTTAGTTAGATTGCATAATTAAAATTTTTTCGGTTATTTCTGTTTTAAAAAATTTCAGCAAGTAGCCTTAGGCGACATTACCGCCTTAAAACCACTAGTTATATATTCTACATTTTCTGACTGAAAATCTCCAAGTAAAATTTTTTTTCCTTATAATCTTGTGGAAATTTCTGGGACACTTAAGTGTTTTGATAACTGCAATTTTTGCATAAAATGTATACACAGATTACGCCCAGCAATGGCATATATTGTGAAGTATTTGTTTTAAAGCAAAATCTTTCATACAAGTTTCTAAAGTCTTCTTTTTATTAAACACTCGTCTTTCTTTTGCTAGAGCAATTCTTCTCTGCAGTATTTAACTTCATATTCTTCACATAAATGGGCGTTAGAAGGACATTATTTTCGGCATGAATGACAAATAGTAAGTAAGTACATGCAACAGTTTTGTTTTTCTTACCCTGTCTGCATTTGCATGTTTTAGCTGTGTGTGTCTTTATTCGCAAGAAATTTTAAAAAATTTGTTGTTTTCTTAGTCCAGTATTCGCAAAGAGGCATAATTTTATTAAATAATATAAAAGATATACTGCGATTTGCACGATATCGCAATCGTTCGTTCGCACAACTGCATTTAATACAAAAAAATTTTTTGAGAATATATTTTTGTTTTAAATATTATTGTGCAAACGAACAAATGATTGCGATATCGTGAAACTGGCAGATATTTCTAATTGCTTTCTTTAATAATCGTGGTAATTAATAAGACCCCCAATTATGTACATTTTTTCCAAAGTTAACTGCTTTGTAGCGTTATTAGTATTAAGGGCTTAGATGGTTGGGTACTATTCTGTTCAAGTAACTAAGAGATAAATGATAAAATCATCGTAAGTATTATTTACACAAATTTTTTATAAACAAAAAAATTAAAAACCTTTTAAAATATTTAAACTGTAAATTTTTTTCTTAGAAATAAAAAAAACGTGCTAAGTAATAATTAAATTATCCCAGTTAGCACACTCGGGTATTTTTAACTCTTTTGTACGATTGAAATAATCGTTTATGCGATCACTTTTTAGTGAGAAATTATTGTTGTGGAAAATGGTAAACTAGCCGCGACTTTTTGGAACAAGTCCTTTAAGACTCACGTTCTTGACTCAATTTCGATACTGTTTGCAATCGCACTTTTAATCAAATACAAACTTTTTCCAGCCACTTGTTAGTCATACTACTATCCGTATGCGAGCCTTTTTTGCTTCATATGATACGCCCCTTTTTTTTTTTTTTGATATATTTTTTTTTTGTTCAATCATGACAAAAAACAAAATAAAACGCAAACATTCACAATTTGAGCTTTTGGATAGTAAATTAATAATTGCACACATTCTATACATTTTGGCCTTAAAACAAGTCACTTATTTTTCGTTTACCAGAGTTATATTCGAGTCTGTTTTGATACGCACAACTGATTAATTACTCTTTAGTCATTTTGAGAAGAATTTGTGTTTTTCGTTCAAAAAATCTTCTAAATATTATTATAGTTTTTTTATTTGACCTTTTAATTAAATATATGTTTTTCCTGATGATGCTACACAAAGGAGTAGCGAAATATCGAAAAAATAAAAATAAAAGATAGAGACCTTGTGCTTGATAAATAAGTTACCATATAATCTTCTAAATATTTAATTTACTAATTGAATGTAGTTGATGACCTGTAAAGTTTTAATTTTTTAATTTTTATAGAAATGTTATCAGAATAAAAGTGCAATCAGTCAAGCGAAGCCACTGTTTTTAAGAAGGTTTACATGTATCATTACGAAAGACGATTTAAAATTTTATAAATCTATCAATATCACCTTTTATATTGAGGAGGATATTATATTTTTTAATAAGTAGTAATCATTTCTTTTTTATTTGATATTTAATATTTGACCAATCTGACCGTACAGTGAAAAAATTTATTTACAAATATTTGGTAATTTTATTTTTTAAGTTTTGGCTTAAACTTAATGTAAAAATCAATCACACTTTAAATTAAATATCAAATTAGCTTTTTATAAATTTTTAAAAGTTTAATGTTAATAACTTGACAATGGTAATGCTATAAATATTTCATTACCTAAACTATTTCTTACCTGTTTCTTTAATTAAAAAAAATTGGAAAGTTTTAATCTTAAACAGACCGTATTTTTTTAATAAAAATTATTATATGTGGGGTTGTAGGAGCATTATTAATTGAAAAATGTTATTTTTCCTTTTATAAATATTCTTGTTTGTTTGATGTTACAACAATATTTTTCATTCGCTTGAAATACGTTCATAGTTACTGTTCTCTTATTTTAAGTAAAATTTATGTTTTCTTTGTTGGTTTTATTTGCTTTATTAATTTTTTTTTTTTTTTTTTTTTGTTATTTTGCAGCCTTTTACTTCTTTGCTTTTGTACTCTATGTCCAGCCTAGTAGAAGTTGTGGTAAAATATGCTCAAAAGCAAAGTTATTAAAAATAAAATTAAAAGAATAAAGAGCCAAAATTTTACTTTTTTATAATTGCGCTTTTCTACAAAGCAGCTAGAAACTGTAATTAACCCCAAGTTTAAAATTATAGAAAATAAACAAATAATATTTTCTTACACTATATTACTCTGCTCCTTAAGTCTAATTTGAATTCGATATTTATAAAAATCTGCTTAAAAAACATTAATTTGCACACAAAAAGTAGAGTAGCGCAGTAGAGAATGCAGTAGAGAACGCAGTTTTTATAGATCGCATTTAAACCTTTTTACTTTTAACGATCCAACTCTTGCTTTCAAAATAGTAAAGTTTATTTATATTTTTTTAAGAAAACAAAGAACATTTACATTATAAAAATTAAACTTAATTATATTATCAATTTAAGTTTTAACACAAATTTAATGCTTTTTTTAAGTAGAAGTAGATTACTTTTTTATCTTCTTTTTATTTGGAATTATTTCGTTCGTTAGCTGCAAAGGTTTTTAATTTCAATTAAGTAATGGATTTAATTAAAGTTTATTTAGTGATTTTAAGCAGAAACTTGGGGAATATTTAGTTTCAAGAAAAAATGATAGACTACATGTGTATGTGAAACAAAGAAAGATTAAAGCAACTAAAATAACACATACATATACAAATACATACTATAGGTGGGTAATAGTTTTTGGTGAAATAGCAACATAGCAAATAAAATATATTCGCTTAAAAAAATATTTTTTCGTTATTGGGTTGTTTTTATATAGCAAAACATACATATAAACTAAATAAATTATCTGTTTAAAATGAAGAAAAAAATTCTTAAAAAAAGTGATATTAAGTAAATATTTGTTCTAATTTATACAAGATTTATTTCAACTAACGTATTTTAGTCAGATTAACACACCATTTTTTATTATATTTTATTACAACCTGTTAATTTAACTAAAAAATTGTTAAGAGTTCAAACAAAAAACAAAAGTCTATTAAATTCACAAAATTTTAATTACGACAGTAGTAATTATGTTCAGAAAAAACGGATAAAATAAATGAAAATTAAAAGTTTAGGTGAAAAATATATCTTTCAATTTTATAAAATTTTCCTTTATTTTACTTAATATTTTTCTCGCTTACGGCATATCGACTTAAAGAAATGTTGCAGACACTTAAGTTACTAATTTAAGATTAGTTGAAAAAACTTTATGAAACTAAATAAGGTCACGCAGACTTAAGAAAAATCCTGTAAAGTTAAAGAAATTTGATAAATTAACCTTAGTTCTTAAACAAAAAATCGGCTTTCTATTACAAAACTCTACACGTTAAGTAATTAAGAGCCTTTTGAAATTGAAAAGAAACCTTAATAATTTTGCTTTTATAATTGGCATTTGCTTCTCTAAATTTTATAAACACAAACAAATTTTTTTTACATACTTTAACTATAAGCCTTGAGAAACAGGAATAATTCCCCAATCAAAGAAGAAAATCAGTGGCCCATAACCATTTGAGCGTGGCCGCAAGTAATTTTAATTTGTGCTGTTTTTATAGCATGTATGTGACAGACCTTTTGACAGATTTGTACGATTTCATAATCTTTTAAAATAATTCTTAACCTTCTAATTTTAAATAACTATAAAATCTCTTGTATATATACATATGTTCATGCCTGAATTTTATATGTACTTATTATTACTATAAAACAATTAATGTCACAAAACACTTCAACTTTCTCATCTTCTCTCAAGAGAAGAAAAAGTTGATATATGCAATGAGCATTTAATTACAAGTCAAACTTGTGTATTAAAGCAGTTCAGTTCCCCTTGAACCATCGAACAACAAGGTACACAAAAATCAACCCAATAAAACTTGAAATAATAATTAATAATATTCTTGTGTTCTAATTTCTTTTCTGGTTTCCCGCCATACATCTTTTTTCTCGTTGAAAAAACCACCCGGTTAAACAACATATATAAAAATATGTTTAATTAATACATAATTCTCCTGAAGTGCATAATTCTGATTTTAAATAAACAGTGATTTTTGTTCGACCATACAAAATTATTTTGTTAAGAAACTCTTTAGATCAAAATATTTCAGCATTCAGAAAAACATGTTTTAAATAATCTGATAATCAAATGCATGAGTTTAATTAATTATAAATTTGTTTATTCGTATGTTTTTGTAAAAAAAAACTAATAATGACATGTATGTATAACTGTAGGTCTATTATTGACAGTGATGTGGCATTTAAACCATTATGAGAAGTATCTATTAAATTATATGATTTCCTCGCAACTAATATGACTAGTTTATAAAAAAAAATATGTATATATATATATATATATATAGAAAAATTTCACACATTTTCTTACTCTTGAAAATACGTAGAGGCGTTTTTAAGGCAGACAATTCAAAACAAAAGAGATGATAATCTTTTTTTCTTTCCTATTTTTATATTAAACTATAAACATATGACCAAAAATCTACAAAAAAGATAAATTAAGTGTGAGCTTAATTACTGTGTGAAAACTCATTTGTTTAGTTTCCAAACTAAAAACAAAAGAGATACTAAATATAATAACCGAAAAGAGATCTTGAGTTTGCTTTGGTTCAGTTAAGAGGAGGTGCTCCTTAGTTACACTTAGCTGAAGTTAATAACTTCAGACTTCTGCAAATATAAAATGCCAAATATTTCAAAGTATGTCGTGGCCTCTTAAGGCAACAATAAAATTTATTTTAATATATGACACATAGTGCTCTTATCAATTTTCATAGAGTTCAAGCCAACAATTTAATAAATATAAAATATAAAAGCGTCCGTTTAACAACCTTTGGCAGTACTAAGTTTATATCAATGCTGACACAAAAAACAAGCTTTTTTAGCTGATAATAAAAATAAAGTCATTAAAAATTGTTCTGGCCTGAGAGACAAAAAAAAAAAAAAACAAAACCCCCAAAAACTACAGGGAACAAAACTTTAAAATATCTTCATTATTTGTGCAATAATATATAATCAAATACATAAATCAAATAAAATCCATTTCAAAATTACAAGCAAAAAAGCAGTTAAACAACTTTCGTCAATTTGTCACATAATTATGATGCTGACAAAAGTTATACGTTTCTCATCATAAAAATGACAGATGGCAAAAATTTATACTGTAAAAATAAAGAAAAAAAAAACGAAAAAGAGCCAATAAAACCAGAAACCTAAAGTTTTATAATAGTTTTTCTAAGACATCAAAATAAAAACTCATACAATAAAGGATATTGAACACGTATTTAAATACTACAGATTTGAACATAAATTATGATTTTATAGAGGAAAATATAGTATAAAAATACTTATGAATTTGTTAATACCAATTTTATTTATTATAAATTACAGAACTCCGCTTTATTCATTTTCCAAAAAAAAAAAATTAAAATATGTTTGAGATTAATTCATCGCCCATGCCACGCACTGAATATAGGCTGCATTAAATTTATTTTTAAGAAAAAAAGAAAGACGCAAATCAACCAGAATGTCAATTACTGTTATCATTATAAAAACGAGTTGAAATATATAAAATTATAAACTACAGAGTGCCCCAACATTTTATTTAATTTGTTGTTTATAGCCAAACTGTTCAACATTCGTAAAAATAAGGATGAAACAAATACAAAATTTGGATTTTGACATTTGATGGTTTTTACACACAGCTGAAACTAAGGGGGCACCTTTATTACAACGTCTGCTATACAAAAAGGTAACAGTATAAATTTAAAGGGTAAACCCAAAATTAATGTAATTTTAAAGTAACTAATTGTTTAATTAATGTAATTTAGTATATGGCCGTACTTTTTGAACCGTTATATAAAAACAGTTGAAAATTACACAGAGTGTCTGGTATAATTGGCATATGAAATTATAAATTAAAGGGTTTTGCAGTAACTGATTTTATTTGATGCATATAACCAAACTGGTGAATCGTGATAGGCATACTGTTAAAATATACAACAAACCTGATTTCAAAGTCTACTAAAATAACAAGTATAAAATTTGGATATGGAGTTGGTTTTTTTTTTTGTTTGCAAGACTTATAAACGATTTATGTATGTTACGAAATTACAAATTGAACTGGAGTTTTAAGCCTGTTGATTTAATTTTTACAATTTTTTTCTGTATTTGTACTACATGACATCGACTATTTAGTTTTTATAAAAACATAAAATATTTAACACATTGCTAGCATGTCAGACTGCTTAGAACTTCAAACGATATTCGTGTTCTTTGTTAGTAAATATTAAACAAATCGCAAAATAAGTGCAAAAGGTGTTATTACTTACTATTTACCTTTGCTAAAAAATGATGTTACAGAACGCTTTTAATGGATTACTTTACACCTGCCACTTAGAGATCGCGCAAAAAATAACATACTTTCTAACCCAGTTTTAGAATTTAGGTAAGCGAATTTTTATCTTTCCTTAAAGAGGAAAGTTCAATTCACTTATATTTATTCTTCAGAAGGTAAGAATCAAAGGCATTATTTGGGTCCGACTGGCCTGAGAGAGATTAAGAAAAATTAGCAATCGACTGCCAATCGCAGGTCCCAATCTGAAACTTCGATGTGCTAGCAAGACACCCGTCCATTAGAGAATATGTTATCGTCTCGTCATTTTTCTCAGAGTGTCACATCCCACAGTAACCGTAGCATTGACCTTCATACTTCTGACATGAGCTACGATTCTGCAGTGCCCCGTAAGCACGGCCGCTTAGTCAAGCGGTTGTACGCACATGAATATTTGCTGCCGTATTTTTCTGATCGGATCCAACCTTAAATTCTCTTATTCCACCTCGAAAACAAAACTGCTCTTCAATACGTCCCATGAATGCCCATCCTACAACAGTTTTAGTTCTGCACGCATTTCCTTTGAAGATGCTAAATAAAAATATTTTTAATCGTAACTAGTAAATTTTCTAAATTTAAGGCAATATTCCACGAGAATTATTTCGCTTAAAAAATTTAAACCTTTTTTTAATTAAAAAAATAAAAAAAACTTTAAACAAAATTTTTTAACTTTGTAAAGATTTACGGTTACCTTACATACGTTGCTTTGTTTTTCACTTAAATAACTTTGTTTATTTAGACTTTGAAGCAAAAAAAAAAAAAAGTTGTTTCTTATATTTTCTTTACTTTTAAAAAATTTTTTAACTATTAATACAGAGAAAAAATATTTTGAAATCAAACTAAAAAGTCTCATCAACTTCATAGGAAATGTATAAAGGCACATGTGACGTTTGCCACAGCAAAGAAAAATTTTTACATTGACAAATATCAATACAATTTTTTATATTTTTTATGTTTTTTTCTTGTTTTACCTAAGTAGCTTAGGTCCGTGCTTTGCTTTATAAACAAAAAAAAAAAAAAAAAAAATATTTGTAAAAGTATAAAATGATAGTTTCGTGATAGCACTAGCAAATACCAATTACTTAAAGCATAGAAGTAGTCACATTAACAAACACCATGGTGAATAGTTTTGTTGCAAAAAATGTTGAAAGGGGTATTTAAATTCCAATTCAATTTAATATTTTACAAACAATTTATCAAAATGGACGAATTATATCCATTAAACACAGAAAATTAATTTTTCTAATTATGAAAAAATTATTTAGCAAACTGCAATGCAGCTGCAAAGGCAACTGCTTTGCTTTTTTCATAAAATCTAAGACTTTTAGAAAAAATTCGGTTTTTTATACCAACGGTTTTTTAAATGTCCACAGATATAAATTACTCGGCATCCTGTCGTTATTACTGTTTTTAAGCGCTGCTCAACTAAAAATATATGCTCTCGAAATGGCTAACATTTGAAGTCACAAAATTTCCGCTGTCGTGATTTTAAAGCAAAACACGTTGGGAGTTGTCAAAAAGATAAACCTAAAATAATTGTTTTTTATTGAATAGTTTTGAAAATTTCGAGCTCCAGTGTCGATATCAACACCTCTAATTGCCTTATTTTCGAATAGGTTTAGTCTGTCCATTTTGCAAACTATTCTCTTTTTTAGTACATCGCACACACATAGAAACAAAAATACTTCCACCATACATATTAGGGCATACTTTATATTATACAGTGTAAATAATTTTTCATTTAACAGTAAATCTACTAAACTTAAGTTATTTAAGAGGACAAAGCTTAAAATAAAATTTAAATCATAAAAAAAGAAAAAAGCCATTAATTACGACATAAAAACTTTATTTTTACTTAATCTGTATTTATTTCACGTTATTCTCTCCGACAAATGTTTCAAAGAATTTACAGTCTTAAAATCAACTCGTGTTGCGTGGTAATAAAAAACCAAACTTTTTTACACATGATTATGTCTGGTACTTATTTTTAAAAATGCACTTTTTAAAACAACTGTTGATTGATTTAAAAAACTAATTAAGATGTAAAAGAAATATAGAAAAGCAAAATAAAAATAATTGCAACAACGACTACAACGGCTACTAAACAAAACTTCAAATTAATTTGAAAAGTTGTTTACCCCTCCATTGGTTTTCTTAATTTGTTCCACAAAGACTTAAACTTCTTCAATAGCTCTCATTTGCAATGAACTAAGTTGATTATGTGTATAAAAGTACCAAAGAAGTTTGCAAATACCTTTCAATAATTGCATTAATTTGCAACATATTCTACAAACCTTGTCGAAAAATGGTGATTGTTAAATGTGGAACAGAATGATTGATTGAAAGGATGACTGGTTAATTGGCTGACTGACTTATTGAATGATACGTATGGTTGATTACCCGCCTGCTTGTTTAAATTGGGTTCATTAAAATTTTCAATTGTGGATTAAAAATGAATCAGCATAAATGTATTTGCCATGATTCACATTTGTATTATTACTGAATTAAATTGCAAAATGGTTTAAACATTTATTTGAAATATTATTTAATTAAAAATTGATTCAAAGTGTGGCACCGAAGGCAGCAAAAAGTAAATGTTAATTTTTTTTTTTTTTGGTTCTAAAGTGTATTTGCAATGTTTATTTTATTTTATGTTGCATATTTAAGTGAGTATTAAATAAGTATTCAATTTAATAGGACTTATTGGTACACTTTAAGTTGTATCCATATAATTTAATAAAAAATACAAAAATTCGTAAAAAAAATTGTGCTTTTTTTGTAACATTTAATGTTCAATATTTAATATATGTTTTTGAGCTTAAAAAATTCTCATGTTGTTAAAAAAATTCTGCACTTAAAGAAAAATAGTTTTGAATTTTAATTTAATGCTATTGAAAATCAAAACAATTTTTAAATAAGAGCATTATTACGAACCATATTATTTGATTTAATTTTAACTCCATTTATTACTAAGCAGCAGTTAGCTATTTAGAAAAGCTTTCAATAAAAAAAGCTAATTTTAAAACAATTAATACCGCGGTCCTTTTTGAATGATATAAGTTATTGATTTAAATAGACCCATGATATTTCTTGTCTTCTTTCTTCATATACTTTTCAGTTAAGCCATTTCAAGAAATTTTTAAGGACGTAAAGAAGGCGCATATTAAGACCTGAAATAAATTTTTTTACAGGTCTGACATATCTTGAAGGAGCAATATGTACCAGCTAAAAACATATAAAGTAGTTTATAAATAATGGGTATTTTCATTGCTCCTTTTGCACTTATTTCCTATAATGCATTTTTATAAAGTTCGTTTATTCTATTTAAGTTTTAACTTTTAAACTGATTAAAAACTCATGAAAGTTAATGAAAAAAGAATTAAAAAAAATATTATTAAAAAAACATATCTATTGATGACTTTTACTTATTTTAAATATTCTTGTTGATGTGAACCCATGCTCGCCAGTGACAAGCTAATGGTAATATTACTCGTTTTTACCTTAATTGAACCAGTTCGTTTAACGTAAAATCCATGAATTACCCATTTCTTTTGCATGCCATTTTTTGGCTGTGTAGTTTTAGAAGCTATATAATCGGTCAAAAATCCAAATTAGACACACTTTTATAGGTCTCCCTATTCTTTCAACTGCTGGGTCCTTAAAACGTTATAACACCCCACAATCCTCTTTTCTGAACTCTGTTCATTCATGTAACATGTATTCTTGTTAGTATAAACCCTAACTTTCTAATCATGATGGTAACTCCTACCTTTTCACTTCCTCACAAATCGCCTTCGATTTTGCTTGGGTGTCTCATTTAATGGTGCCTTTTTCATCGATTTCCACAACTGAAAATGTTAACTGGTATAGAAGCTCTACATACTAGTAAGAGTTTTGCTTATATGCCAGATTTCGCTTTCATTAAAAGGTCTTTAAAACATCTCAGTAAAAATTTATGATGTTAAAATTTCTGCAGTTAGGATACGATCTTAAGCCATCAAACCAATTGAGTTTTTGGTTTAAAATTTCATTGAACAAAACAATTTAAAGGCTATTTTTACATTTTTAACTGTAGAATTCACATATTATTTTTTACCAAGAAAAAATTTATCAGTGGTTAATATTTTGGTATGCTCATCTCAGAGATTTATAATTTTAAGTAAAAGCCATATTGAGCAAAGCCTTAAAATGTTCAGTGATAAAACCGGAATCCACATTTTAATTTTAAAAATTAAGCCAAACACAAAACGTAATAGTATAACTTATCCAAAAGCATTTTAGTCATGTTCAGGACAGATCTTTAATATTATTAATATTACCTCGAGGCGACTCTGCCTCAACTCAAAGGACGAAAGTAAAGGTAGCTCTTCTGTTTTAAATTAATTCCATCATAATTAGCACAACATGCAGCAACTTAATATTGTTAATATGAGAATATTTTTGTGTTTTTTGTAGGCAAATGCATATTTTACTACAAACCTTAAGTTTTTCGTTCACTCTCATTTCTCAGTTAAAATGCTTTATCTTCTCAATAAAAAAAATTTACATAAATCATTAAATATTTTTGGATTTAAAACACACAAGAGACAAGCAGTTATGGCTAAAGTAATAACAGAGATAGAAAACATAAAGCCAAAGTTGTTACTTTTAAGATTTACAAAAATCTGCTTCTCCTATTTTCTGCTTTGTCTGGCAAAAAAAAAATATACAAAAAATTAGGATTTAAAGAGATGATTAAAGAAAGAAAACACAGAAAGACAAACTAAACAAGGTCAATGTAATCTATATACATTGTTTTTTGGAATTTAATCCACTATTTAAAGTGCTTTAAGTTAAATTTTTTACAAAACTTAAAACTAAATAGCTAATTATTACACAATACTAAGATTTTAAAATATCTTTTTTTATATAGTTTTTTGTATTGTTCACTTTTTCTAAATCAAGTCATCATAGTAGTTTTTTGTAATAGTGGTCACCATGCTTGTAGCTTATGTTTATTTGACTTTGTTTGAAATTTTATAATAAATTGAATTAAGTTTTCTGACATGCAATAATTTTTTTAAGCGCAGTAAAAAATTTCAAGTTTTGTTTATTTAATTGTACTTTGGCGCTTAAAGCCAGAAACCAAATCTTTTCAAAAAAGACAAAATAAACTTAAATAAAAGCAGCACACTCTTTGATGAATACCCCTGAGCGTTATTAAACAACATAAATGTAAAACAAAACCAGTGCACAAAATGACAAAACAGCAACCCATAACATAACAACAGAAAAAATGACCAGCAAATTTTGTTTGGAACATTTTTATATAATAAACATCTGTATGTACATGTAAGTGTGTATCGTATATGATTGTTTTGTTTATAGCCGGAAGCAGTGTTTTCAAGAGATTTTTTTTAATTTTTGTTTAACTTCCTTTACCTTATGTTACGTTTTTAACATAATTAAGTTTCTTAAACGGAAATACCGAAAAAAGCAGCATAAAAAAAAAGAAAATTACAAATCGTGTTAACAAAAAATAATTATAAATAATATACTTACATACATACATATGTTATAAAAATCAATACAAAATAATGATTTCTGACGTTTTCATTTGTTTTTCTCAAAAACTAAAAAAGGGAAGAAAAAAGACTGATACTGAAAAAATTTTAAAATATTACAACATTCATAATCAATATTAGTTTATTAATGTAATCAAAAAAAGATTTTATATTAATGAAATAAAAATTATTTCATTCTATCTTAAATAAAATTGAAAAAATTTAAAGGCCAAAGTTAGTTAATTTTGCCACTAGTTTCTAAATTTTTCTGAAAGAGTGAGCAGAAAAAACTAACTATTTTCAAGCAACATTATTTTGTTCTACATCTTCTCGTATATTTTTGTATTTTAGGTGTTTCTTAAAATAATATAAAATTTAAAATAATATATAAAAAAAAAAGTTGTTGGAATCAACTGTTTAATTATGTTTTGGTACATTATTTCATACTATATTAATTGTGACTTGACTGGGCATATGCTTCCCGCGGATACGTGTTACATATATGGTTTGATCTGTCAAATTTGTGAATACTTTTTTAAAAAATATATGGAGGTATGGCGTTTTGACTGATGTAATGCAATACCTTCGCTGAAATGTAACGAAAACATTTTACTGCCAGTACTCTATAAACTAAGCAAACGGATTTTTTTTCAAAGCAAATTTCCACAATTTTAGCCTTGTTTTTTTTGACATCTACACCGATGGCTTGAAACTGGACGACAGAGTCGGTTGCGGAATCTTCTCCAATTATCTTGGACTAAGACTCTCCCTCAGACTCCCTGACTACTGCAGCGTCTTTCAAGCCGAGGTAATGGCCATTCTGAAAACATCCGAAATAGCGCTCAGGGACGATCTTTCTGGTCATGCTATTCGGATATTTTCGGACAGTCAGGCGGCAATCAGGGCGCTTGCTGGTGCATATAGTACATCTAAGCTAGTCCTGAGTTGTCGCTCATTACTGAACACTTTATCGAAGCGATCACAGATTGACCTGTTTTGGGTCCCTGATCACAGGGATATCCAGGGTAACTGTGAGGCCGATGATCTCGCAAAACGGTGCACATTGCTTCCTAATGTCTCCCCGCTACCAGACGTTGGAATTCCTCTGGCAACGGTGAAAATGGCCATAAAGAACCACTATCTAAATTTAGCTCGCAAATTATGGGTAGATGATGTTATACTTTAACAAATATTACTTTGCATTTTAAAAAAAATTAACTACATAGTATGCTTTACATTTTTTGTTTTTAATTTTATATGAAATAAAATTTTACTTACGTATTGAGATATCAAAAAGAAAACATTGCCTTTTATATTTCAATAGGTTATGGGCCTGACTCATTATTGAATTTAATTTATAAATAAAAGTGCAATTCGGTTATCTTAGAATTATACGAGTGAAAAAGATTCTTTAAAAATATGGCGAACTCTTTAATCCAAATTGAAAAATTAATTGGAAGCGAAAATTGGTCTACGTGGTGTTTTGCGTTGAAAGCTCAGTTTGAGTTGGACAATTTGTGGTGTTGTATTGAAAATACAACAGAAGATGCTGCAAAAGAAACACAAGCCAGATGTCGTCTCATACTTTCAATACATAAGACAAGAAGCAGTTACGGCCAAGGATATTTTCGATAAATTGAAGAACTTATTTCAAGATTCTGGTTTAGATAGGCGCATAGGTCTGTTAAGAAAGCTATGCTCTATCCAGATGCTGGATTGTAATTCAATAGAACATTACGTTACTGAAATTGTCTCAACGGCACAAAAGTTAAACGGGATTGGTTTTATTGTATCCGATGAATGGCTAGCATCAATTCTGTTAAAAGGATTACCTAAAGAATATAACCCGATGATTATGAGTTTGGACAGTTCTGGTAAGGTACTTAAGGCAGACACAGTTAAAGCCAAGTTACTTCAAGATATAAAGTATGAGCCTGAAGCCACCAATTCAGCACTAGCTACCAAAAGTCAAAATAAAAAGAAAGATATGAAGAACGTTAAATGCTACAATTGCAAGAAATATGGTCATTATTCAACAAAATGTCCAAATCGTTCAAATAACAAAATTACAAATACATCAATGTTTGCTGCATATATTGTACAAAATTTGGGACCAGATGAGTGGTATTTCGATAGTGGAGCATCTGTACACATGGCTCAATCAAAATCCCTTTTTAAAAATCTTCATAGTTATCAGAGCCAAATTCGTATTGCTGACAATAAAACGTTAAAAGCAGTTGGTATTGGTACGATTGTGATAGAAGTTTCTATTCCTGGTGGACATCAGAACGTTACAATTAAAGATGTGTTATATGTGCCAGATCTTGGAGCAAATTTACTGTCAATTAGTGAGATTATTCGTAGAAACAAACGAGTTGTTTTTAGTAAAACTGGCTGCAGTGTTGTAGATGAAAATAACAAATTGCTTGCCAATGGAAAATTAGTCGATGGTATGTATAAATTAATTACACCTACTAATGCATCTGTATTTTTGGCTAGTGAATCATCAAACTTTGAAACCTGGCATAGACGGCTAGGCCATCCAAATAATCAAACGATGGAAAAGATGAAGTCCGATGGAATGTTGCAGTATAAAGATTTTGTGAAAGTTAACTGTATGGCATGTGCTCAAGGAAAACATGCAAAACTAAAATTTCCTAAAGAAGGTTCAAGAGCTAGCGATATTTTAGAAATAGTTCACACAGATATATGCGGCCCTATGGAAGTAAAATCCAATGGTGGAAATTTGTATGTCTTGACATTTATCGATGATTTCAGTCGCAAAGTGTTTACTTATTTTTTGAAGACCAAAAGTTCTGTGTTTGAAGTATTTGTCAAATTTAAAACATTTGTAGAAAATCAAACAAGCAAAAAGATAAAGTGTCTACGATCTGATAATGGAGGCGAATTCGTAAATCAAAAGATGTCCGATTTTTTAACAAAATGTGGTATTATGCATCAGTTGAGTGTAGCTTATAATCCACAGCAAAATGGTCTTGCAGAGCGTATGAATCGATCGCTAATTGAAAAAGCTCGATGCATGTTATATGATGCAAAGCTTCCAAAATCATTTTGGGCTGAAGCTGTGAACACATCTGGTTATCTCATTAATAGAATTCCTCATCGTATTCTTAAAAAGTGTCCGGATGAAATATGGTTTAAAAGAAAACCAAAGTTATGCCACTTACGAGTTTTCGGTTGCAGTGCAATGGTACACATTCCTCATAAAAAAAGAAGAAAATTTGATCCTAAGTCGGAGAAAATGATATTCATTGGATATTGCAATAAATCTAAAGGTTATCGACTATATAATCCTGTTAAGAAGACAACAACAATTAGTCGGGATGTTATATTTTTTGAAAATGAATTTATGTCTTTTAACAAAGCGAAATCTGTTGAAGAATATTGGTTCGCAATTCATCCAATAGAAGAATGTAGAAAAGAAAATGAAGAAAACAAAGTAAATGGTGAAGACGACGATGAAGATGAGTCATTGTTGTTCTCTTCATTTACAGAGAATAACAATGAAGTAGGGGAAATAGTAGATGGTAGTAACATTGTGTCTAATAGAATACAGAGCGATCCAGTTCCGTCTAAGGAAGCAATAAAAATTCCAAGGCGAAGTGAACGTTTAGCAAAAAAAGCTCAAAACAGTTATTTAGCAGAAAATTGCATTTTAGAGGATCCTCTTACATATGAAGAAGCTTTAAGCCGTGTAGATAAAGATAAATGGCTAAATGCAATCAACAGTGAAATAAATTCTCTAGAAGTTAACAACACATGGACTGAAGTTAGTTCTTCCAAATGCAAAAATCCAATAAGAACCAAGTGGGTTTTTAAGCGTAAAGATGAACCTAATGGATCAAAGAAATATAAAGCACGTTTAGTTGTAAAAGGCTTTACCCAGAAAAAGGGCATTAATTACGAGGAAACATACTCGCCTGTTATTCGTTACACGTCTTTAAGAATGTTAATGGCTCTAGCAATAAAATATAATTTAGAAATTGAGCAAATGGATGCAGTCACAGCCTTTTTACAAGCAGAGTTAACTGAAGACATTTTTATTTCTCAACCCGAAGGCGTGAAATGCAAAAGTGAGAACACAATACTAAAACTCAATAAAGCTTTATATGGCTTAAAGCAGTCGAGTCTGGTTTGGAACAATAAATTGGATAAAGTTTTACAAGATTTTGGATTTATAAGATCGAAAGTAGATTCGTGTGTATATTACCATTTCAAGGATAATAAGAGAACTTACTTGGCAATTTACGTCGATGACATGTTGTTATTAAGTAACGATATTGTCTTTAAGGAAACAGTAAAAGCGAAACTATGCAAAAAGCTGCATATGAAATTTCTGGGAGAAGCGAAAAAGTGCTTAAACATTCGAATTACCAGAGAAGATAAGAAGATATGCTTAGACCAAGAAGAGTACATTGATCAAATATTGCAAAAGTTTAATATGTCTGACTGTAACTCAGTTCAAGTACCTATGGATCCGAATCAAAAAATGAAAAAACATGTAGGAAAACGGTTACAAGATGAAATTTTCCCATATCAGCAGGCTATTGGAAGTATGATGTATTTAATGCAGTGCACAAGGCCAGATATTTGCCATGCAGTAAGTTTTTTAAGTCGTTTTAACAACAACCCAAGTCAAGAACATTGGAATGCAGTAAAAAGAGTGTTTAGATATTTGAAAGGAACTAAACACGCAAGACTTTGCTACAGTCAAGATGGAAATTATGAATTAATAGCTTTTTCAGACGCCGATTGGGCTCAAGATAGCGATGAAAGAAAGTCGACAACTGGTTATGCGGTTATTCTACAATCGGGTGTTATTTCGTGGTGTAGTAAAAAAACAACAAACCGTTGCTTTATCTTCAACTGAGGCCGAATACATGGCAATGTCTGCAGTTACACAAGAAGTTGTATTTTTAAGAAGTCTTTATTTCGAACTTGTTACAGATATTCAAAATGAGCCAACACCAATTTTTTGTGATAACAGAAGTGCAATAATATTATCTTCCACAAATATTTTTCATCCCCGATCTAAGCATATTGACGTGCGTCATCATTTTATAAGAGAAAAGAAGAATGTCAGAGAAGTGGAGTTTTTTCCTATAAAAACGGATGAGATGGTAGCAGATTTTCTGACTAAAGCAACAACAGCTCCGAAGCACAAATTTTGTTTTGAAAAACTTGGTTTAAAATTGTAAAGTAAATTTGAGTAGGGGTGTTATACTTTAACAAATATTACTTTGCATTTTAAAAAAAATTAACTACATAGTATGCTTTACATTTTTTGTTTTTAATTTTATATGAAATAAAATTTTACTTACGTATTGAGATATCAAATAGAAAACATTGCCTTTTATATTTCAATAGATGAAAGTTCCTGCTGTGTCTCCACACAACTGTGGACTACACTAGACCTCAAGCGGACCAGGCAGCTGCTCAGACTGGACAGAAAATCCATAAGTATCACGGTCTCGGTACTTACTGGACACTGTCTAATCGGTAGGCATGCTGAAAGACTTGGTCTGCCTTTTAATGATTTCTGCCGCAGCTGTGGCTCGGAGGATGAGGAAGAGACCGTACTACACCTCCTATGCCACTGTCCATCCCTGGCTTGAAGAAGTTTAAGAATTCTGGGCTCTCCTTTCTTTGGAACTCTTACGGAGCTGTCATCCCACTCTACAAGGGACATAGCGAAGTTCATCCGTGAATCCTCATGGTTCTCGGCTGGGTAATGGGAGTCATGCCGCCTTTCTTTGTGGTATCAGAACGGGCCATTCGTTTGTGCTCAAGTGAGCTTCGTCACGAGAGGCTGCCACTCCTAACTAACTAACTAACTAACTAGCCTTGTTTTGTCGTTAAATGATTTAAAATGACCTCTTAAATCTAGCCAAATATAATGTACACGCAGTTTGACATTCTCAGCTTTCAAACCTTTGGTATCATTAGTTATCTTGCGGTTAAAGAAATACTCGTTACAACAAAGATTTTCTACGCCTTCTAAATAAACAGACAAAATAGAAAGCCATCAAATTTCTATCTTCTGTGGATACATCCCGTGGTTTTATTTTTTTATAACAGTTGAAGGGGTAAGATGATATATTTTAAATAACAGCGCTTTTTATATTTTTGGATAATATTTTTTTTAACATCCTAATATTGGAAGCTTTAAAGTAACGTACTTCTTTTCAGTAGATACGTTATAGCCATATATGCTATACTGAATCACCCTGATCCTAAATAGGACCAGCACAGAGTTTCAAATGAAATAAAAAATCAATAAAATCGGTTCAGAAGATGACCTAAAAAGTACACAAAAGAAACACAGATGTACTGATAACCCCTTTTGAAGTCGTTAAATTAATACTAAACGGTATCAAAAGAACCCTGAATGCGGACCTTTTTAAAGCGATTAAAAAACTCTTATCCGAAAATGAATTTACCAAGCCCTAAATTCGGAATATTAATCATTAAATAAGCCTGGTTTTGAAATAAAAAAATGTGTAATACTTTTCACAAACTCTTGAAATGATTTTTACCAACAAATTTTTTTCTGCTTCCACAGCACTTGATTTCAAATGATACCTACACTTTTGAGGTAAGAATGAGATTTTTCTTTCTATGTTGTTATAGCATCTTTTTAAAACCATATATTTTAATATTCTTTTAGCTGTATACTTTAATGGCAACTTAAATTTCAAGCAGAACTGGATGTAAGTCTAAATACCAAAAAGGGTTTTTCACTGTATATTTTGTTTCAAATGTGTACATGATAATTGCATTATAAATATAAAATTTACAATTTTAATAAAGTACTTATTTTAAGCTTCAATAGATGCTAATAAGCCGCAATGAACAACAATTTTTTTATTATTCTTACAATTTGAAAACATTCATAATTATTTTATATTACTCGTAAGACATTCATGAGTTATTTAAACATATTGCGTCCGTATTGTTCTATAAACTCCTTAGTGATAACATTCAATCGAGATTATAAATTCATGTTTTTTTGTTTTTATTCTTTTAATTTATTTTTTATTAATCTTGCAATAAGATTCTCGTTATCGTAGTTGCCAAACAAAAATAATTTTTACTTCAGTACTTATTTTTTGGCTGGGCTGCTTTTCCTTTTTTTTTCGTTTGTTTTCTTCTGTATTCTGTGAAGCAAGAAACTCCTGGGAGATATTTTTTGTCTTTTTCAATTAACTTTTTACTTTACTTTTAAAAAAATAACATTGTAGTGTTCACCAATTCTCTGTGGAATTTCAAAAAAATCTAAACTAAATGATGAGAAAAAATTGTACAATATGAAAAAAAGTATTTTTTTTAATGTAATAACAACATCCCAGCAAGAAATGTGTGATTATAATTAAATCCGTTCCAAAAATCAGGCAAAACTTTCATTTACATCAATTTTTTCATTTTGCATTTAAGTATGTGATAGAATCTTTGTTCTACGCAGTGATGTATATTTCCATCATCAGTGATTGTCATTTAATGGATCAAATGATGGTCACTGTTCTTGTGGGGATAAAAACAATTTAAAGTTATAAGAACAGCTTTGTCATAGATCCTTTATTTTATTTGATGAAATATACCATGAAAAAAAAGAATTTCTGTTTTGGTTTTGGTATATTTTATATTTCTGCACTATAATATTTATTTATTAAAGCCCTTTATAAACCACTTTAATTGAACTTAAATTAAAATATATTGCCAAGCTACAAATCGTCATTGAATTTTAGTTTAAAATCGAGCCCAAAACCTCTTATTTGCACTAGAATTCCTAACTGTAGCTAACGGACCTAAGTGATAAAATATTATTTTTGTTAAGTTTTAGTTTGTAAAACTTGCTTGATTAAATTAAAATTATATATTGTTAGCAAAAAAATATGTTTTAAACTCACTAGTACAACGAACTTTTTAAATTATCAAATTTCATTAAATTTTTTTTGCGTTGGCTTTCGTTGTAAGAAAAAGATATTACTTTGTTTTTGCAAAACAAATATTATGTGAGTTTTTTATAATTTATTTAACAATGTTATGTACGAGGGATAGTTAGAAAGAGCTCTTAAAATACAAAAATTACAATAGGGTTTTATTTAGAAATTGAAATTGCAGTCATTTTTAAAGAGGTTTATTTCTTTAAACTTAATTAAAACTAAGAAGTTTTGCGTGTTATATCTAAAGTACTTTAGGTTGTGTATGTGTTAAAATTCATTTTTACAAACTAATTATATTAATTAATGATATAAATTATATTAATGATATTAATTATCATTATTTCGTCCTAATTGAGCTGGTTAGGTCGAACTTTACGTACTAATAGAAGCTGCCTTTCTAATTTCTTTATACTTTGCGTTCGTTACTGGCACCCTGTAAAAATTATAGAATTATTTGATATCTTGAAACAGAGCATAAAAAAACAATCAGTATTTTAATTTAAATAAGTAAGACCATGAAAAAGTGTAAATTCAGGCCATGAAAAATTATGAACTCTGGTCTCTTTTTGAAAAAAAAAAAACAAATTAATTTCAAATGTTGAAATTGAAGCAAGTCGTGTTTTTTCTGCCGAATAATCTTAAATATATGAAGAGTTTAACGTGTACATATTATCTCCAGAAAATTAATTTATTGGTGTTCTCTCTCAATTAAATAATTTTCAAAAAATTGATCCAAAATATTTTTTTTTAGTGAATACGAGTGACGCGGGTGTTTTTACGAATTCTTATTATATAAAAAAGAAAGATATCCACTTTTTTCCCCCAATAATTTGTTTTTTTTTTTTTTTTTTTTTTTTGTTACTGCTTTGTAGCATTACGATATTGAAACAAGTATGGTTCAGAAACATCAAATAGTGTTAAAATTAAGAAAAAAAATTTAAGTTAAAAAAATTAACAAAAATTGTTAGAATGTTATTTCAAAATAAATATTTTTACTAATCTGTTTACAATTTTCTTCGTCTAGTTTTTTTTCCTTCACATTTTAATCAGTTATTTTTGACACACTCAGCTCGGCACTCAAGAACTGATTCATTTTTATGTAGCTTTAAGATATGCCCTGTTATATATTATTTTTAAAATATTTTAATATTTTACTGCTGCTATTCTATTTTGTTTATTACAATCATCATAATAAAATTCAGTAAGTTATTAAGAATCACAATCCTGTGCTTTTTGCACTTCTACTGTTAAAAACAAGTAGCTATACGGACTACCTTTAGAACAACAAATGCTGACTATTGCTGTTTTTTTTAATGATTTGACAATTTGTGATGAATGATAAATTTTCTAAAAGGTTTTTTGTTTTTGCTGTTTATATCTAGAGTGACAATTGTTCTTAGCATATTTAAATATTAACCTATTTTTCTTTGCTCTAATAATATTTGATAAAACATGGGGTGATTTTAAATAAATTCTACAAACATTTCTCAGCATGAATTTTATTTGATTAAAGTATACATATTTTTTTATGTATTAAAATTTTTATGTAAATCTAACTTTCTGCAGTTTTAAACTTGTGTGTCTATAAGGAAACTTAAATGGAATTTTAGTTTTGTATTTAATTATAATTTTATCATGACATTATATCTGACATTAATCATATTGAAGAGTTGCAAGCAGAAATTTTATGATTAGTAAAATTATATTTATATTCTTTTAAAAAAATTAAACACTTTACCCGGAAAAAATACTTGTAATAGTAAATTGCTTTTTAAAAATCACAATTAGTTTCTGATACATCAAGTTTATAATTTATGGTTATAAGTAAATTTTTATGCTGCACTATAGCTAATAATGGTGAGGTGCCTGTCAATTATTGTGTCAATATTTGAGTCATTATTATAAATATCCTTTTCATAGCTACAAATATATAACAATTATTATTGCATGTTTGACACAACCACAAGTCAAAGAGATCGTAAAACGAAATGGAAAAGAATCATAGTTTAGCCAATAACATAAATTAATATTATTTCCTACAAATTTACTTTCAAGCAAACTTGTATATCAAAAGAAGCAGAATATTAGCTTCATAGTTCTAGCAACAACAATAAAGCAATCAATTATATTTGAATAGAAGAGAACAAAAACCTATTTTAAGCAGATTTAATATGTTCGTTGAATTGTGCAGTCAGAGATGACACATTTTGGTAGTAGGAAATCACATTGAAACTATTAAATGAACTGATTGAATGGCTTTCGTGAATTTTAGCTGGTTGCTTGAATAATTGATTTAATCTTAAATATCTTTGCTTAATGATTAGGAGGAGTTTATATACGTAATGCCTTCGAATTTGTTATTTTTGTCCATATAAAATAGCGTTGATTTTTCGTTCCGAAAATTCAGAGATTACTTTTGAATTATATTTTTAAAAACATTTCAAAGGATATATAATTGCACTAGACCTATTCAAAGTATAGTTCAAAAAGTTTTTTCTTATTATTAACAAAGAAATTAAAGTATCGGACTACTGTGCGCTAGGAACATGTCCTCTTTTACTAAGTATGTATTTTTATACGGATTACAATATAAATTCTCTATTTTAGTTATTAAGTTTTGCTTTTCAAGTTTTAATAGTTTCGCACTTTAGGACCAATACACTCATACTTTTAAATATTTAAACGAAGTTGCTTTCATTTTTTTTTTTAGTTGAATGTTTCAACCAACGTGATTTTAATTCTTCTGAACTATTTAACCTTTTTGTTACTACAAATTGCGTACAATCTACGTCAAAGCTGTCAATTTGGATTAATTTTAACAAGCAGTATGTGTGAAAAATTTTAAAGGTACATGTGAAAGGGTTTTTAAAAATATATATTATTTATTTTTATATTATACCGCATTTAGACTTGGCAATTTTTCATGAAACTGGCATGCAATTTTTGTTTGTTGGTGAAGCAAGAGGAGTAAGCAATATGGTATTGCTTGAGTTTTGGATGGATGTTACTGTAGCTTATGTTTATTTTTAAATAACGCATATTGCTGCAACCTAAATAGAGAATTAAGAAAAAAAATGCCTCAAAAAGTTGCATAGTGTAAATCGGGACTTATTTAACTTTTGAAGCTTTAATTGTTTTTCGGAATAAAAACTAAGTGATTTTTATACTACTTTTAAACCGTCAGAAGTTTCAAAATACTTGTAGTATAGGGAAATATTGCACTTATATATTTTTTAAGCGATTTAAAAAGTAATGAATTCACAGACAAAATTTATGAAAGTAGTAGAAATTCTCTAAAACTACGTCCGAGAAATGCCTGATGGACTCACACATTAAATATTTGTTTTTAATTTTATCTTTTTATTGTTTCTTATTTAAATTAAATTGTCGTTCTTGCTGCAGTTTCAACTATAAGACAGTAAAAATTATTTAAGAAGACATATAATAAGTTCATATGCATAGAACATATTAAGGAGAAAGCCCATATTAACCATTTTTAACACAATTGTGGGCTTCATAGGATGTTTCTATTATTTTTAAATAATTTTCACATTTATTTTTATAGCAAATTTATTTTTGCATATTTTGTGTAAGTTTGTACACATTGTTAGAATGGACATAAAACTATTCAAACTTAAGGTAACATATCATTATAAATACACTCTTTAATTTAAAATTTTGTATATCTGTTGCTATAGCAGTCATAGTTTTACATACACCGTTCCAATTTAACGTGTCTTACAGTTTAAAAAATAACAATATTTTTTTTTTTTATTATTTTTTTTACAACAGCTACTTACACCCGCTGTAAAAGTTTTAAATGTCTACCTATTACAGTACAAGAGGTAGAGGACTGTCACACACAGACAGGCGGAGCGAAATTGATATGAATAAAATAATGATTATGGCCCCATCTAAGCGTTACGTTTTGCAAAGTTTTTGCGATATTTAAGTCATAGAATGGAATTTTAATACAACTAAAATGAAAATCTTGTTTTAAAATTCTATCGTGAAAAATTAGTGAAACAGCATTAAAATTTTATTTTACAAAAAAGACAATTTTTCTTAAATTAAAAATATTTGTGATATTAACAACTTTGTAACATAAACATATAAAATTTCATTTAACTACAAATAGAATAATAACAATGTAATTAAGTTGTTCTATTGCTTATTTTACGTTCCACTTTTTTTATTTTATTTTATTAATTTATTTTTAATGTACTTTCTCTTTTTCGTTTCTCGTTTCTCTTTTTTTTTCGAAATCTATTGCCGGATATCAGTAAAACAAATGTGATGTAATTTGTTAGACCTAACAACATAATAAAACAAACAATATTTTTGGTGTCAGGTAAACCTAGTCATTTTATTAGATTTGTACGATAGCAAAGCATCTGAAAATATTTATTTAAATAAAATACTGTTCTTAAAGTTTAGATCCCTAGATGATGTGGTATTTTAAATTAAAATATAAAATAGAATCAAAATATGAAAAGACTTTTGATATTTTTTATCTTTATTTTTTAAGCTCATTTTATTTTGGTTAAAACTTAAAGTTGGAGATTTGAGTTATTGACCAAACTTATACTTCCATGTGGGAGAAAGCTTTAAAATTCATCTTTGGGAAAAGGTATACAAGAACGTTACTATTTTAAACTGAATATTTAAACTTTGGCTGGATTAATCTCTCTTAATTATTGAAGTCTTTATGTCTTCATTTTGTAAGTTTTGATTTATGGTTGGATATTTAATTTTGTATAAAATTTCAGTTGTTTTTTCTTCATGATAATATTAAAGTTTTGGCCAATTTATACATTCTTTATTTTAAAAAGATTTTTCAAATAAAAAATTGTATAAGAAAAAATAAGTTGAAAATTCTTAACAATGCTTAAAGATAGCTGACTGTTTGCACCAGCATTAAATAAACAAAATATTTTACTGTCTCGTGTTCCTGTTGTTATTGGATGGCCTTGCATGAACTCGTTAATGTTTGCAAATTTCTTAAGACAAAATAAAAAATTTGCTTTCTTTTTTAAATTTTTTTTGTTTATATTTTTTCACTCTAGTCTATCGGCTCATTGGTTTATGGCTTTTATTCAGTTAGACTTAATTTGGGTCAACAAAATTAATGTGATCATTCACTTACGACTGATTGAGACTGTTAAGTGTTTTTATGCAATTCATTGTGCAAATTAAAAAAGATTTAATATAAAAAAGTAATCAACTATTGTACTTGTTTTAATGTCAATCAAATATTTAAATGAATTAACGACTTTAGTAAATAAGAAACACAGATGCTGTAAAGTGTGTGCATTTGTGGATGTAAGATTCACAATATGCACAAATTAGGTTGCATAGGATAGAAAGTGCATCAATTTTATATTTACTGTGACCTTTATGACTTACTTAAATATAAGTAAGTATGTAATGTCACAGCGAACTATTATTTTGTAGAACGGGATAGAATTTCATTTGCTGCAAATCAAGGGAATTGACATTAGAATAATATAGGGAAGGGTGTCCCTATATAGCTTTTAATAACTGTTCCAAATCGTAGAAGTGATGATAGCAAAAGTGTCCAGATTTATCTCTAGAAACGTATTTTTTATCTCGGTCCAGCACTCAGCTGATGACCCCTTCTCAAGCAATGCTTTGTTTAAGAAATAGTAAATTTGGTTATAGCACGGAGAATAGAGGGAGTAGTGATTGTCACAACAACTTTGAAAGTGACAGGAAAGACCTCCACAGTAAGGTGCTTCCACAAACAAAATGTTCGGCTAAAAAGAACATTCTCTTTGTAATGGCCAATCGACAACCAATTGATGAGCTTTTAATAAAGACCCTGTTGTATACGTGCGGATATCGGAAACAGGTTTCTTAATCTTATTAAAACACATTCCGTTAAATACATTCGATAAAATAACGAAGCACAACCCACATTGCGTTGATGTTCATAAGACTTAATACAGTTGGATACCTTTCTGTCACCTATGAGCTCTTCGTCCCCTCCTGTACGCGGTCGAGTAACTCCATAACAGACTTTTAAGCGCCGGCCCATACATGAGAGTTAGATTCCGTTCTCTGCATTCGTGTTGGTAATTTTCTCTCAGTTTTATGTGGATTAGTCTAAAAACAAAGTGAAAAAACTTATCAAAATGCCGAAAGTAGATGTGATAAAATCTTTCGGTGAAGTCGATCCCCTATGGCTATTTGTTGGTTATGGTGGGCGAGAGATTTCGATTTACAGTAACCAATTAAAATAACTTAGTTAAACACTCGTACTTTACGTTATAATGGAAATAGTTTTGCTAATTTTTTGTTTAGTTTTATTTAATCATTTGAACCTAAATATTTACATCTCCTTTTCTAGCTTTAGAAATATTTGTGATTATACAGCATTAAGAAAAAATTATTATTTATTTAACTAGTTTCTGGCACAAAATAGAAAAGGTTTCACAAAAGAGGTTTTTTTCCTTATTCATAATATTTCTCTAAAAGTGATTTAAAAATATATTCCTTTTACACCTCCAAAAATATTATCATAACCGTATAGTGGCATTTTCTTTAGGAATGTGCCCAAAATGCAAAGAATTGAATTTTGATTTCCTTCCTTATTTCAGCCACTTAAATTTCCGTTTGTTTTATTATTATTTTCATCATGCATTTGCGAGAGAAGTGACAGTAGTAGCAGTATTTTTAATGGTGATAGAACACAATGCTGAAAAAGGCTGTTATTATGGCTGTGTTTGCATATACATTATAAAAAAAATCACTATAACCCATTTGTGTGAATTTTTATAACGAACTAGGATTCCCTTTTAAATTTCTCATTATCATACCTTTGAATAGTTGTTACAACTGCAAGTTTATCTTATAAAATTTATAATTACCCCCTGTGGTTTATTTGTACATAAATTTTTGAAAGTATGGGTGTAACAAACTAATTTATTTTTTTTTTGTCGTTTTTTACAAAACTTTTTTATACTTCTTATTAAGTTTTTCTTTAATTGTAGTTTATCATGCTGACTTTATAAATAATTAAGGCACTTGAAGCTTTCACAGAAAGTATTTCACTATCAAAAGATAATTCTATAGGCACCCTTACAAATGCTTCAAGTTTTAAGTAGGGTAATAGCTCTAAAATGCACAACATATCAAGATCTAAATATTTTTGGAATTTCTATAAGAAATATTTATATTTCCTATTTTCTAATGGTGTCACCCAATGATACAACTAATTCATGCCAGTTGAGGCTGTTATAAAATAATACGGCATTTTACAATTTTGACAGCAAAAATTTGATATAAACAGAGATTCTGCTATTCTATATTCAAGATAGAAAGCAACATCAAAAAAATAAAAAATATTTTCTAAGTCGTGCAATAATATGACTTCTTCGAAGGGTCTCATTAACCTCGAAATCGAACTATTAGTAGATTTATACCCTAACAGCGAAAGAAAAAGAAAGTATAAAACATATAGAACCTGCTTTTGAAAAAGCATTTACTCAGGTTAAATCAAAAAAGGAATAAAGCTCCTGTCGACAAATAACTGAATATAATATTTCTTTTAAAAATCACTATTTCAAAGTGCTTGGAGAAAAGGATAAGAATAACACAAACTGAAATTAATATAAGCATTTTTGAAACTGAAATAAATCATTAAGCGCAGTTTATTGGACCTTCAGAAGTTCTTAGAAGTAGCACTTATATTCTTAAAGCTAAGAAAGGTAAGTATTTTTCTAAACCAAAAACCAATGTCCGTGCAAAACTACATAACGAACGGTTGAGTAGGTGAGCTATTAATATATAACATACAAGCTGTTTTTTGCATTTGTAATATTTAAAAGATTAGCCAAAAAATTAGATGTCACGCTTTTTACTTAAAGAGCTTGTTTGATTTTCTGAAAACTCAGAACTTTGCAAAAAATAACTAGAATCAAATTCCGGATGGAACATTTGTGAACGGCAAAAAGTTACTCAGGATGAATCAAATAATTCTTAAAACATATTTTGCTGTGTAAAGTATTTTTCTAATTATTATATTAAATACCTTGAGGAAAATGTTTTAGACATTTCGTCACACACGAAAATGTTACTTCTACATCCCTGCATAAACTTAAAGCAATCTTTAAACACATTTTTTCTAATTTATCTTTCATATATTATTATTAATATATATAGACTTTGCTTTAATATTTGTATGTCCAGACAGGCATTTTACGTGATGAAATTTTGTTTAAAGAAAAAGTAAATGTAGAAAATATTTATTGCAATTGCTACAATTTAAATTAAACTACAGTAGTAGATGGCCATATGTGGCTGCTTCTTTAAATCAAATCTATAATAAAAAATTTCGCAAGTAGGTTTGTGCTAAAGAGTAATATTAAATACAAACATTTAACTGTCTGGCGTGTAAAAATTATTTTTGAAGCTGATGATTATTTTTGACACAACAAAACAAATATCCAACAAGGATAAAAAATGAAATATGTTTGTCTTTTCTGCCAACTGTCCTTCAAAATGCCTTAAGCTTTTTATGTTTGATGATGTTCAATGAATAAATTATTGTTATAATTTTCTAAAACATACATTGCTTGTAGACATAGTTAAATTATTCTGTGGTAACAGTCACCGACTTTTCTTAAATTTATTATTTTAAATTTTAAAAATTTTCTAGTATTGATCGACCAAAGTAATAGAATTTAGTATTTAAAAAAATACATTCCAATGTACTTACACTTTTTAAAATCAAGCACAGGAACTAAAGTAAAAAGTTGAAAGCATGCTAATGACTCATGTAACCATCCAGGAAATGCTGCATAATGACCTGTTGGTTTCTTTAAAAATTAACATAAATCATAATAATAATAATTTTTTTTTCTTCAAAATTAAAATAATTAATATATACATAAACTTAAACCAAATTAAAATAATTCGTTAATTTATAACACCAAAACAGTTGGAATAATAATTAATTACAAAAGTTAAAAATATTAAATAACACATGGGTTTTTTATTCTTAAGACATTTTATCAGAGAAAATAATTTTCAAAAGTATAGTCATGCAATTGAATTAATAAACGCTTTCACAAAAATAAATTCAACTAACAAAACACAATGGAGATATTAAAAGTAAAAACAAAAACGATTAAAAGCAACTCAACGAAATTATATTTTCAAACAACAGAATCAATTAATAGTTCGTTGTTTCTTCTCATTGTATTTAAATTGTATGAGTGGTGACGAGTGAGGATGTATGCAAGTGGTTATATGGAAGTGTGTCTGTATAAATATGCGCATGCATAAATGCAATTAAATAAAGTCTATTTACACTTTTGTTTGAATGAGTGCAATAATATTGCAATAACGGTCTCCTTTAAAATTCTGACAATAAAAGTTTTAATTTGTTCAATATAATATCAATTGAACTTTTTGACCAATTTAAAGTTAAATAAAACCAATAACAAAAGCAAATTTTAAATGTATTTAAATAAATAGAAAGCAATTAAATTTTTAGTGCAGAAACTGAATACAATAATAAGCAGCAGTTGAAACACAGACATTATTTAATTAATTTAAGAAAGATCGATAGAATTTAAGCTATCAGATGCGTCTTTTAGTTTTACACTATAGTAAAGAAAATATATTACTAATTTTCAGGAAAAAATATTTATTTTCTGAAAACATATAATTTTAATACACGTGCCTGCCATAATGACTTTGTTGTTAACTTTGGTTTATTAAAAATATTTTCAAGTTGCCACAGGAAACTTTAAAAACAAATTTAAAAAGTGTTTTTTTAGCGTCACAACTTTCTTGTTTGCAACAACAATCAAGGACACAATAAACTATTTTAAAAATTATGTGTTTCAAGTACAGCAAAAGTTTTCAAACAAAGATTTATGGCAAAACTTTTTTTAAAGTGCGAGTTAGGTATTAAAAAGAAGTCGTTATAATGGAAGTTCCAAAAAAAAAAACTTTTCTATGTGTTCAAATAATTTTATAAAAATCCTAGATAATTATTCTTCTTGCTAAATTTTAGAAGTCAACACTTTTTTCTGCCTTCTCTTTCTTGTCTTAAAAATAAAATGAAACTGAAGAAAATCACCCAAAAATTATTTACCTTTAAATTTTTTTTTTTTTTAATATAAAGCAAAATTAAATAGATTAAAAAAATTTATTTAAATTCTAGAATTGAAAGTATACCAACAACAATACATTTTTCAACGGTAATAAATCAAGCTGAAGTGAAATAGGTTTGTTACGACAATTTATAAAATTCCTGCAACAAAATTTAAACTTTAAACAAAAAAACCGAGCTGTACAAGAATCCTTGCCAATTTTAGTTTTTTTTAAATAGGTTTTTTCAAAATTAATTTCAAATTTCTTATCTTTTTTCACATGTAGCCAAATTACCTATAATTGTTGTTTCAGCTTTCCGCAAAAGAACATTTTGCTAAAATTAAAAAGTATTAATATTTTTTCAATCCGAAGCCTATTGTTAATTGTATATAATACAACCACACTAACTGTAAGCTCGATTATGTAATTTCTAATATTTCAATTAAAAAGTATAACCAAGTTGCCAAATCACAAAGTCTTGCAAGGCAATTATTATAATCAAATATTTAAGGCGAAATTGCAGGGTGTGAGCAAAGCGTCGTATTGTTTTATACAAAATTATCATAAATTTATAATTCAAATGTAAAAAAAAAATTTAAAAAGTAATAAAAATTATAAATCAAATCTAACACCATCAAACCTGAAAAAGAAAAAATTTATTATAAAAAATGTCTCAGATATACTAATGACAATCGAGTAACAAGTGCTGGACGCGTAATGTATTATCTTGATAAAAAACTTTATTGCAAGAGGCGAAAATGATGACAATAAGTTTTTTAAATAAAGAACATAGAAAGTGTCAACCTAGTGGTCCCATAAACAATTTTATAGCTCTGATATTTTTAATTGTTTACAAAACATTTTGGTTATCTCATTTTATACTCATAAAAGATATTATGCGTTAAATAATTGTTACTAATATATAATTTCAGCCCGTCCTGAGCCATCCAATTCCCGATCCTCAAAAGCACTTTTCTGTTCAAAAAATCAATTGTAATCTAAGTTCGCAGATGGCTTCTTAATAAAAAAAATTTCTCAGCAGAGATATTTACTCGCGAACCTAAATCAAAAAACAATCTGGTACTATGTTTTACCCTTTTGGAGGTTAGGTAAAGTATTTTATAACCTAGATACTTCTGTTAGGATTGCTTTGCTTAGTCTGTAAATTAAAAACTTATTGCATTTAAAACCGAATTAAAAACAAAGAAGGTTATCAATTCGTCTGATTGTGATTGTTCCTTTTTTATGTTTGTGTCCGTTGATCTCATTCATTTCGGAACAAGCTTTGAAATTTTTTTCCTAAAATCTAATTTAGGCTTACAGAATAGTCCTGTTTTAAAAAGAGTTAAAAATTTTAAAAATAAAGGGTGTATTACGAAATGTAAGGGAAAAACTTTAAAATTAAAGAATTACAAATCAATATAGACCTCAATAGCAAAAATAAATCTAAAAATAAAATGAAAAGGAAAAGGAACAAAATTTTTGAAACATTCCTAAAAGTCTGCAAAATAAAACATAAATGAATGGCTAAATATAAAAAAATTAAACGAAGAAGGGCGTTTCAGTAAAAATTCGTTAATATGTTTGAAGTAAATCCTTTTTTTGTGTTCAAAAAAGTTCATTGTCTTTCTATGACATTTAATTATGTATACAGAAATCACCAATAACATTTGTATAGCTTTTATTAAGTGCAATGGGGGTATATTTATATTTATTTGAATTTTAAAACTTTACATGACTTCATATCATAACCAAAAACCTAATAAAACTAGTAAAGTTTTCATTTTGCAGGTAAAAATAAGTTTAAATAAAAATATAAAGAAATCTCATAAAAAGTAAAACTGAAACAAACGATCACAACCAACAACAAAAAACTGAATATATTAAAAACTAAACTATTGTGTGATAAACACAATATTCTAGTGATGAAAAGAGGCGTACAAAGGCCTTCTTGAAGGACCTTAAAGTTCCATTGTTTACTTATATACTTTGGTTGTAATTTTAACTGTTTTCAGTCATAATGTTAAAGTCAGCTAAACGGGCCTTTTGATTTAAAAAGTTTCTAAAATTTCACATAATTTTTAGGAAAAAATAGTTTCACAAGAAAATTTGAACTGAAATAAATGGAAAAAACTTTTTTATTATTAAAAGCTAAAAAAGTAAAAAGCCGTATATTTTAGTGGAAGATTTTTGCACATATATTTTAATAGAATCAGCATTGTGTATGAATTTAAAATACCAATTTTTGGAATTTTTGTCTGTCCATCTGTCTATGTTCGCATCATTTAAAAACTGCTGGATGGATTTAAGTAAAATTTACTGAGGAGCACCCTTAGAACCTCGGTTCAAGTATAGAATATTTAAATTTTTTAATAAAAATAGTCATTACGTAGAAATAATATAGACACAAATTTAAACGCACTTAGTTTTACCGGCATTATGGTACTAAAATAGTCGCCAGCACATTTTATTTTTGTAAATGTAAAATTTTTAACAATGTCTACAGAACTCTAGATTAATTTATTATAAACGCGTTTTTCTAAATTTTAATTTAAAAAAAAAATAGAAATGACATTCTAATAAAGTTGTATTCTTTGCTAGTACTCGTAGAAAATAATTTCAGTTCCTTTTGTAACTGTTGAATAATTTCAACCCAAAAGTTATTAAAGTAAAGCCATTGTTTGTGCAAATATTTCTGCACAAACTTCGCCTTTCGTGCTATTTAACCCACAACTAACACTGAGAGTTGGCTTAAAAATGTAAATATCGTGAGCCTTATTCAAGGTTTAGCAAACTATTTTCAAGCCGCTTGTTGTATAAACAGGGTTTTCGTAAAAACTTTGTGAGATTTATTCAAAATAGATACTGATCGTTCTGCACTTTTAAAGTATTTTTAATTTTTCTATAATTATTTTTAGGGTTCTGTATTAAAATTCTTAAAACATCACCCTATCGATTTTGCTTCAATATCTGTCTCTATAGTAGTGGCACTAAAAAATCTATATTGCTTTATTTTGTTAACCGAAGCAGGAAAACATTTATAATTTGCTAAGAGCATGTGCAGTTGTGTGTGTCCCCTGGGTCTTTCCATACACAGTGTGACTTTCATGAATATTGTTATATATACTAAGACCCAGAACATGTGGTACTAGGTTGACTATATGCAATAGTAAAAAAATGAAAATAAGATTAAAAAACAGTTGTGCTGAAATTAATCTAAATTTAAGGAAAAATTTTTAATCTTTTAAAAAGGAAGATAAAAGGCAGAAAACAAAGTCTATATTTTTATTAAACTGTATTAAAAAAATTGCTTTTATTGACATAGAAAAACTAAGGCCTTACAGAAGGCCTGCAAAGAAAGATGTTCCACCACAAACGTAAAACTCCTCCTATTTGCATAGTTTTATATTTTACACCCAGGTTCATAGAATGCATATGGAACAATTTGTTTATAGGTATAATAAAACACATACATACATACATGTATGCATACATACACATATGCATGCACACACACATATCGCTCCTCTAATGTTGAAAAGCCCTAACTTACAAAATTTTGATTTTACAGGACAAAGTAAATACATAACAAAAAATGTTTTCTTTACCGTGAAATACTTGAAATGCTAATGCTTGTTAAACCGTTATTTGTATGCTATTACATTCAAATTTTCTGACGAGGGGTATCTGTGTGAAATGTATTGGAATCACGAACAACTAAATTTCGTAAAAATTCAAGTAAAGGCCTTTCTACATGAAACCAGCGATATTTAACACACACTCTCATCCTATTAATTGCTCACATTCACAAATGCCAGAAAACACTATTCTTTACGTATGTGTATAGAATATTTAACATTACTTGTTGAAAAAGTTAAATGGTTACGGACCATAAAATTGACAGATGGTAAAATTTAATAGCATATGAAGTGTCAACTGTTTATATTTTCCATTTTTTCTTATATTATATTTTTCTCGAATCTAGAATTTTAAACTTATAAGGGAGCTGATTCTGCATATTTATATTTAAGCTGACTATGATTGGTTTATTTATGCAGAATTTATTTAAAAACATACAAAAACATTTGAAATAATATTTATTTCCCATGCTTGTTTTTTATTGTATGTTTGTGAAATATTTTAATGTTAATTTTAATATAATAATTTATTTTATGTGAATATAAATTTAAGAAATTTTACCATAGTAAATATTCTTATGTAAGTTTTTAGTATTGACCTTTGCTAGATCAGGGGAAAACATTAAGGATCCAAAAAAAAAAACAAAGAGTTTGTTTTTCGAAACTTAGCATTTTTATTTTTTATTAAATTTTCTTTTTATTTTTGAATTTTTTTGTTTTAGCAAAAAAGTGTGGAAAACTTCCTATGTCAGTGTAGGATAACGAGTTATATTGGACACTTTGAAACATTGAGTTTAAGTGAAAATTGTAATTCATTATAAGCTCTGATTGAATAGTGACTGTGTTACCACAAAGGAACTACCGGCCAATGTAATAGCCAATCTTAAATACAGCGGAAACAGTTTAACATACAATATTCAGTTTGACATCTAAGGCCTCTACAGTTCAAAACATAGCCTTATTTTCATACGAATATCAAGTCATTTTGAAAATAACCTTTAATTTTTTATAGCACCCTAGAAATTTAAGTTTTCATAGAAATTTTTTTTTTAATATAAAATTATAAGATAAGTATTGAAATTGAATAAGTTTTTGCAACAATTTTAAAATCTATAAATTTTACTAGTTTCTTCTTCTAAGCAAAATGCGCACTAAAGCGCGACATCGATATGAGTAAGAAAAAGATTTCTATAGCATTGTTTTTACGGCATTATTACCTTTAAGAGTAAAACTTTTATAACTCTCCTCTTTTTTTTAGAAAATTGTAGGCGATATAGACTTGCTGTTACGTTGCTTTGTTAGTTTTTATATTGTTTACAGATTTTTGCAGAAAAATTTTAATATTTAAAATACATTGACAACATTTGTTTTGGTTTTTGCCTATAGCTAAGGATTGACGAAATTAACTCATTTTACGGTAAAGACTTTTTGGAAAAGTCTTAGTAAAAGTGATACTATACAAACTACAAAATAAAAGTATAATATAATTTTTAAGCTCTCAATACTTTTCCTTCAAAGCGTAGTTTTAAAGACTTATTTTATTTTTATTTTTGTGGTAATTAAACAGTTTTATATACAATTTTCAAAAACAAGTTTTCTACTTGTATTCAAAAACAACTGATTTTAAAAGTACGAAAATCATTTACCAACATAAGTATTTTTTAAATTAAGAAAAAATATTGAAATTAAGCATGCTATTACAATTTTTATTTCTCTTTTTCAGTTTGTTTGTTTTGTGGTGAAATATTTAACACTAAATAAAAAATGAATATTTTTAAATTAAAAATTACCAAAAAGTTGTGGTTCCTTTTAAATCGGAAAATAATATAAAAAGCTTTTTATTCATAACAAAATAATGTTTTAAGGAAGTAGCTTCATTCAGTTTAAACGTTTTTCTATTATAACTTTGTGGCAAATTCAGTTTTTCGAAATATATTGTGAATATATCTGCTTGTATTTAAAATTATTTTTTACCCGTATTATTTGGTTTTAAACCTCTATAAAATGTTCGGCCGACTGGTGTGAACCTATAAATAGACCTTAAGTGAAAAGCAGAAAAAAATTATTTTTAATTAAAAAATATTTTTCTTTGCATATCTGTAACGTTTTATGTGGTTGCAAAATTTTAATGTTGTTTCGTTTTTTTTTTTTTTTTTTTTTGTTTCAACATACGTATACAGATGTCAATGATTTACCTCTCTTAAAAATTCTTAGAAATTAAAATAAAATGAAATTAAGCCTAAATAACTTTAATTTTAGGGCCTTTCTAGGCATAGTGTAATATACTGTGTTTTATAGGACTGTATTTCGAACACATAATAAATTTATCAAATCAATTTAGATATTAGAGATGAGGAGATACCTACATATTTCAAATATTTTCAAAACCTAATTCTATTAAGATCGGTTAAAACAGGCACTACCCTCTTTTATTCCTTTTTTTTCAAAATAACCATAGAAAATTCTACCACTTTCATAATTATCTAATAATATTTAACATAAATTTAATTTTTATTATAATCGGTTAGGATTTCCACCTTTTTCACTCATTTAGGTCCTTTCTGACTGTGGAAACAGATACAATTGAGGTCCTGTCTATATTTCATTAAGTTCATTAAAATCGATTACCCGAAACATAGACACTTAAATGCCCCTTGCCTTTTTTTCTCTCCCGCTGGTTCGCTATTTGAAAATAAAAATGCCATTTTTTTATTATGATGACAATTATCTACCGGTATTTCAAATTTTAAATTTAATATCGGTTCAGTCATTAGGTTGTGATTGACGTACAAGCAACAAGACAAATAAACAAATTTACAAAGAGATTTCTAATATATATTATATAATTTTCTGATTCTCTGAAGAAGTTTAATTAAGTGGAGCATTTTTTAGTAAAAATAAGAGGTTAATTTTCACTAATATTTATATTTTTAGTAAAAAATAGGCCTTTGGTAATTTTTTACCTTTTATTTGTTGTTTATCCTTTTAGTTCTTTTCGCTTTTGTATCTTTTTCTCTACAAATTGGTAAAATTTCGTCAAAAATTAATTTTTTTTGAGAATTAAGAAGGTATTATTTACAATGATTGTCAAAAATTGATAGTAATAATAATAATTGACAATTTTGATATTTGTGTTTAACATTTTACAGATCCTGTCGATAGAAATGTAAGAAAATTTTGAGATTTGAAGTTGCCTTAATAAAGTGTAAACCTCTGCTGTGTTTTAAATTTTTGTTTTGCAATTTAATATTTTACTATCCTCCAAAGCATATAACTTAACTACTGTAGTCTTGAGTTCGAGTTTTATCGGTCCCACAGCGTAGTCTTATTTGCTCGGCTCTGCAAATTAAAGATATTATATATACTGTTGTCATACCTTTCCGTGAAGACCGTCGTCACTGGCTGTTTATTTGGTATGATTGGCGAGCGCTTTCGGTGTGAGGACATCATTTTCAACCAGTACTAATCAAAACGCGGCTTGATAATGATGTCTTTACATCGAAAGCGCTCGCCAATCGTACTAAATAAACAGCCAGTGACGACGGTCTTCACCGAAAGGTATGACAACAGTATTTTATTTACTGGCGGAATAAATCCAATTAACTTGATATTATATATATTTGGAGTCAGAATGTATTGAGGCGTAGATGTCTGTTAACATGCATAAGACACATGTTTGATAAACAATAGATCATGGGTACAAATTTCACCACAGGGTAAAAAACAGAAAGCGATAACACAATAGTAAAAACTAACTTGTAAGCAAAAAAACTTCTACATAAAGAAAAATTAAACAATATAAATATATATGAATTCAAGAAGCAGATGATAAAAATAGTTGAAAAAGAAAAGCAATGATATAAATAGTATTTTATAATTTATCCTGCAAACAAATAGTTTTCCATGTTAACGTAAAACTAAAGCTAAATCTTAAAGCGATTCTGAGTCGTCTATGGAAAACAAACAAAAGAACTTCCAATCCTAAATTAATATAAGAAACTTTCTTAAGTATGAACAAATAAACAATTACAAAGAAAAAAAAAAAACTTGTTTGATTGAAACACAAAGTGATATGAATGAGTTAGTGTTTTTGCCTTAAGGAATTGAAAGTTCTATCTTCAATTTCGTTTAGTTTTTAGTTGGGGTTTTGAATTATAATACAAATATATGCGTTCTTTTTATTTGTTATTTTGCTTTCGTGAAATTATTGTTATAATTTGACACTAAGCAATAGTTTATTCCTTGAGTGTTGAAAAAGCAGGCTTTAGAAACTGTTATAATATAAGATAAATATAGTTCGGGGAAACGTGATAATGTTACCTGTTTGAAGTATGACTACCCCAATGTTTCTGCTCTCACTAAAGGCCCAACTATAATGTGCATATACAAGCTTATGCCAACTTATACAACTGTGCAAATACATATAAATCAAATGTGGTAAACTATAATGTACTTGAGAGAACTTTTCGTCGATTTTCGTTAAATGTCATTTGCTTAAGCAATGTACGAAGCTGATTCCGTACAGAAACAGCTGATTGCGCTTGGTGTATACATACATAAATCAATAAAGAAAAAATTGCAGTGAAGAGCTCAATGTCGCTTTTTTTTTATTTAATAGAAAATGTAAAAAAAGAAGGGTTTATATTAGAGAAAATGATGCGTTTTTATTATTACAATTCGCTATAATTTTTTTTAATTGCTTTCAAATTAAATCAGTGACACCGTTGCATCTTTTGGTACTTTTGACCAAAAATACATAAAAAAACATGCCATTTTTTATCGAATTTAATTAAAAACTAGTAAAAAAAAGTACATTTATTTAAATCAATGTTATTAAATATATATAATATATTCTTTCGATGCCTTTTTATTTACAAATTTTATTTATTTAAAAAAAAAAAATATTTTTGGGAAAGTACGATTTAAACATAAATGTGCACCTGGGGCAAATAAGTGTTTAAATTAATGTAAGTACATTGTAGCCAAATAAAATTCTTTAAAGAATTACCTAAGCATTTGACAGGCGTTCTTGACATAAGCTCAAGCTAGCTTATGCACATTATAGTTGGGCCTTAAGTCATCTATTCTTCTAACTACCTGTCTGCTACATTTATACAATCATGTGTTGTTAGTTGGTTATTTTGATTTTTACTCACGGAATCACACTTACTTAAGCCTTAATTTCTACTAACACAAATGGGAATTATGGATTTTGTTTCTTATATTTTTTCTTTAATTTTTGTTAAATGTCGTTTGAGGAAGAGAAGCTTAACAGCACATATGCGTGTATGTGTGTGTGTGTGTTGTAAGGTGAGTATATCTACAGAACTCTTGTGTACATGTGTATGTGCATGAAAGTACTTTTACGAGAACTTTGACAACTTTGTTTTATTTTTATTTTGTTGTTTCTTTTACTCATTTACAAGTTTCAATGTAACTTTAATTTAAACATGTGTAGATTGTCAATGTGTATTTTGTACATGTGCTTGTTTTGTGTGATTTGAGAAGTTCTTTTTGATTTTGTATTTTACAGGATTGTTGTATTACTCATGCCAATGCTAAGATATTTATCAATCAATTTAATAGCATCCTTAGCACTAGCAAAGATTATTGGTTAAGAAGCCTTGATTGTAAATCGTTTATTTATTTTTCGTATTTTCTCTTTAACAATAAATAAATTTGTAAGGCAGAGTTTTTATTTTATTTAAATTTTTTTTTTTTTTTTTTTTGAAGATAAATAGATGTCGGTTAAGTGATACTGTAAAAATATATAAAAGTATTACAAAGCATTATTAAATGGCAAACAAAAATACAATTATAAAAGTGACTCTTAAGATAATATTTCTACAAAAATTTTTTGCTTCCTTTGTTTGCCTTGTTTAATGCGTAATTTCTAATAGCTTCTCTTATTCACATATTTGAATACTAATTCTTAAGATGTTATTTTACAATTTACTTTCCAACTGAATAATATAACTTTTAATTTCTCATATCATTATACCAACCATTTTAGAAGATATATTTTATTTTTATAAAATTATTATGAAAGGTCAATATTTAAAAAATTTTTGCTAAAAATTCTTAAATTTAAATCCTTCACGTTGTTTCTTGTAATATAATTTATTCAATATCATTCTAGTGTTCTCCATGAAGGCTAGTCAAGAAAAAAAAATTGTGCACTATTGTGTTTATGAGGCGTCGAAAACCATAAGGTAAGGTCAAAATAGTCATATATTTGACCAAAAAGTGTAATCACGAAATTATAGAAAAAAATATTTTTTTCTTTTCAAATACTTATTAAGAAATATAAGTTCCTACTCAATATAAGATATAAGATATCAAATTTATTATATTATAACTCTTCATTAGTGAGGATACGTGTAAGGAAAGCTTTAGTAAACATTTGTAAAAATAGTTTTTATACTTTTTTTTCAAGTATTTGACTAATATGATCACACTTTTATTTTATTCGTAGTGTAATATCTGTTGCCATAATACTGATTTTATTCATTTATTTATTTGTATTTCAAATACTTCTAGATTAATAAAAAAAAAAAAAAATAAAATATTACTTTACGAATTACACTTATATTCGTTCTTATTGATTCTAAAAATTATATGAAAATCCGCTCAAGTGTTCGGATTGATATAAAGTTTTTATAAACTTTTACCGTATGAGCCTCACATCTAACCCCAATAAGGATCTTTGCATAACTGCAGCAGTTTTATTCTTGAATAATTTTTATGTTAATAAGTCATAATACTTTATAATAAATATGTAATTAAGAAAGAATGTAAGTACAAACTACATATAATAATTGTTTGTTGGTAATTTTTGTTAAAGTTTTACTTTTTTAGAAAAATGTTTTTGCCTTCCAAAAACTTATAGTTACTGATAAGGCGGATTAAATAAATAGCAAAAAAGTTATTTGGAAAATAAAAGGAATGATTAATGTTTGAATCAAAAGGGCTTAAAATCATAATAAAGTCACTGATTTATGCTATTTAGAAAATGTCAACATAGAAAGAAACAAGAAACTTTTTACCTTACTTTTCAACAAATTTTTTTTAATACTTTCTTGTGTTGGCACATTAATACTTTTGGCATACAGCTGCAACTAAATTAAAAAAAAATTTTCTCTTAAAACCCTTAAAAGCATTAAAGTTGTTTTTACTTCATGATGCTTTTTAATGGATTTACCACAAAGATAACTAAAAACTTGGCAAATCTAACGTTCAAGTAATTTTTTTTTTCTAGTCTGTTTAAAATTTTTCGTAAACACTAGGAAAAAGAAGATTTTAAAAAATGTACGCAGAGTTTTCAAAACTTCTTAATGACATTTAAGTTTTTATAAGTCTTTTATATAATTCTTTGTGACCATTTTGTTGATGTGTGGATAGGATTATACGAACAAAATTTTATTAAATGATTTATTTAAATTATAAAAGTATTAATATTAAGCACTATTAATCAATAAAATTTTTTAAAAAAATCTTACTTTCAGTTTGTATGTGGTCCCAGTGAAAGGAATTAATATTTTAAAATAACTTTGGCATATTGGTTGCCGTGGATTGTCTTGATGATGGGCGATTTATTTTTACAAATTTTCGAATATTCTTGACCTTAGGTTACCAACAATATTTACCTTTTATAATATTAGCACCAAAAACATAGCAGTTGAACATGGTTGAAGAATTTGAATTTTGTAGAACAGTAAAGAGTAGATAAAAAATATAAGCAAATGCCAAGTAACCGTTTTTTTTGGCTAAGTAAATTAGTTTTTTTTTTTTAATTTTTGTTCTGCTTGTGGGAGTAAAGGAATTCTTAATAAACTTTTAAAAATAAAGATTAGATTGATAAATATAACCTTATCCATGAAACCAATTAATTTTTGATTGCATTGGCAAAGGTGTGGCCTCAACTAATCATCGGTTTAATTCCTTCGAAGGTTACGAGTTACCCTTTACTTTTGTGTTTAAAATTACTTGTACAAATGTATAAAAATGGTTAAAAAAGACATTGTGTGTTAAAATCAGGTCCTTTTTAGGAATATCTTTTTTATTATATTTTTATCTGTATTTTCTTTTAGATGACCTTTGAAAAAATACAAATATCCATCAAAAATAGCAATATGTTTTATTATTTATAAATAATGAAATAAGAAAAAAAAATTGATAAATAGAATATAGGCAAGAAAAAAATCAGTACTTCTATGTTTTCTTTTTTTAACTCTCAAACACAGCTTTGAGGATTTATGAGAAAAAAACCCCGATGGTATTAATCAAAGTATCATTTGAAAAACTGTAGATTGATTGAAAGAAGGAAAATGAGTTTGAAAATTAAAAGCAGATAAAATAATTTAAAAAATCTTGAAAAAGATATAATTAAAACAGAGAAAATAACAACTTGGATAACACCACTACCAATTATTAAAATATAAAAATCCCTTTTAAGCTTTCATTTTTTTTCAGATACTGTAATTACAATAGTGGGCTGAGCTCTCAGTTAAAATAGACATAAATTAAATTAACAAACTGATTGTGATAAATTCATGATTTTTATCACAATAACTTAATTTAAAGGACAGCCTTAGAATTAAAGATGCATTTACAATGCAGGTCTGTATATACTTCTTTCCAATCAGCGGCTGTAGATTTAGCCGTCACTCGCTTTAAAATGATCTGATAATGCACTGCTAGAAAAAGTTGTGCAAAATTGGAAAACTGAAATTGTATTCTAACCAGGCCCTAAAAAATACCTTTATATTTTATCCACATCTGTAGGTCAAGATTAACATCTTTACTTTCATTTTTAATGGTTCTTTTATATTGTGTGCCCTGATTTCATTTAAATGTCATAATTTTATGCAAAGTAAATTTCTGCAAAACATTACTTAAAATACACGAGAAATTCTAGTAACTTTGTAATGAGCAAAAAAGGACAAAGAGAAAGCAAAAGAAAACTTAAACTTAACAAAAAAAAAAGAAAAAGATTAGAATAACAAAAAGAAATGTAAGCTTCACAACAAAACTTATTTCCAGACATCCACATGTTGTTGTAGCCTTCTGTGTGAGATGCTAAAGGGACTCTTTAGAGTTTTTATTTGAAAAATACAAAAGAAAATAAAATTTATTTTAGCAAAAGAGCACCTGTAAACTTAAAAACAGCCTAATGCTTGTTAACATTGATCCAATAACAAACACAAATAGCAACTAAATTCCTTAATATGAATAGCTAGTTTTAGTTATATATTATTGGTTTTTTAATAAACAAAAATTTTTTGGATTTATGCTGTTGTTATGATGTTTTAATAAATTTTGATACGAATAAAAGTTTTCTTTAGTTAATGTAAAATAAGTAGTTTTAAACATTTTTAATATAAAATTTTTTTGCTTAAGAGGAATATAAATTTAAACAAATAAGAAAGCTATATACGGTTAAGCCGAATCTTGTATACACTTCACCATGTATGCAGCTTAGTGAGACATGAGAAATTTTACTTTGTTAGAAACTTATAATTTGAGGTCATTTTATTTTAAAATTACTTATAAATTAAATTTTAAAAATAGTTCTCTTATCTTTGGTACTTAGCAAAAAAGCAATTTACAAATGAGTTTTATTCAATTTATAAAAAAATAAAAAAAATAAAAAAATATAAATAAATTATTTTGTCCTTTTTAATAAAAATAACGAAAAAATTAGAAAACAAGAATTTTATATATTAAAGAAAATAAAGAAGACACTGTTAATCTTCATCTATTATGTTATTTTAAAAGATTTTTTTTGTTTAATTTCTGTACATGTTCGCTTATGTGATATCGTATATTTTTCCTCTGACCTCAAATGCCACATCGAATTCGAGTTCATTTTAATTCGTTGTTCTTATCAGCGGTTGATTGTTGCTCACCAAATACGTGCACCGACTATGGAAACATGGCCAAACACCCACAATCAGATACATTTTAAAACATGTGGTTGTTAGAATTTTTTTATGTTTGCTAAACACATAATAGGAAATTTTTTTTGTTCTTTAAAAGTAACTTACGTTTAAATTAAGAACATCTTATTATTGCTCAATTTTAATAATTTAAGAATAAAAAAGAAAATTATTGCACCTATTAAAAATTTTGCTTGTTTCAAGTTAAGATTTTATTAATTTTTTGATTAATTTGATTCACTGCATTTCTTTTTTAATAAAATATATAGTTGATTTAATTATTTTTTAGTTAAAAGATTTTGTTTTTATTTTCTAATTAAATTTATAATTTATATTTTATTATTTATTTTTAACTTATAATTTAATGAAATTTCTTTCTGCCCAAAAATCAAATTATTTATGTAAAGAAAGACTTTTTCTATAGAGAATAACAGATATTTCTGTTTAATGCGCTATCGCAACCTCAATTCTCACTGAACCGGACAACACAGTATATGGTTTGAGACACGTGAAAACCAATGATGTTTTGTTGAAACTCCGTAGTTTTACAGTTTTTGTAGAAATAAATCTTTTATATCACAACTGTTCTCTGATTTTACAAAATCTATTTACTTTTCTAAGATAAATAATAAATTTCTTAAAATTTTTACAAAGTTTTCTGAACTCTGAACCGAAGATCGTACACACATATTTTATTTTTTAAAATATAAAAGTATACAATTTATAGCCTATAATAAAATTAGATTGTTTGCTAAAATGGTGTTGTTATTACCTAATAATTGACACGATTATCAACTCATACAGAATCAATTGAAAATATTTGTTGATAAATTTTAAACTCTTTATATAAAATACATCCTAACAGTTCTATAGTTGCAAATAAAAATGAAAGCCAGCGAACAACTAAGAGAAGAATAAACTCACATAAAGTTTATATTATTCGAAAATTGTTGGCACTGATTTAATTTTAATGGTCATAACTTACAACAAGATTCACAATTAAACTTGTTGCCAAAAATGTTTTTGTTGAAATGCAGACTGAAAGGCGTTTGAAAATATATAAATTTATTTTAAATAAATGGTTAAAAGTGAAAGCGATTAAATTTGGGAAAATATTTTAAATTTCGATGCAGCTATAATATTTTCAGATATATGACAGTACGTATTAATAGTTTTTTTCAAATGTCAAATTTCTAAAAGAAAAACAAAAGGTAGTTAACATTTATACTGTAAAGTTAAAACAATTTTATGTATGTTAACATATCTTGATCAAGATTAATTGATTCCTTTATTTAAAATTTCTTTGTCTTATATACTACTTATGAGAATTTACTAGATTTACAATTGAGTGATTTTCATTTTCTGAGCTCAATTTTACTTACAATCATTTACATGTATTTTAATCTTAATCTATTAGGGAATCAGAAATATTGAGTGAAATTTCATTTGCTCTAAACATAATTGAGTTCATTTCAAAGTTCAATATTTAAAGTCACTCGTAATTTCAAATTCTTTGTTTACCAAAACAAATTCTTCAAAGTGTCAAATATCCGAATTTCAATTAAAGCATATTTCTTTGTGTGACGTCACTTTGTTTCATACATTCCGCTTCTTATCGTGACGTATCAGTCAATCAGAAAAAACAGAACGCTTACTTAAAAGAATGCATTTGCTTAAATAAAAGTATTTGAGTGTGTGTGTATGTATGTCGTAATTTTCAAGTGTCCCGTATCCATAATAAAAATACTGCATGTAAAGCATAATTTGGTCAATAGTTTAAGTCGCTAGAGTCTTATTGCTTAGAATAATTTTAAAGTTCATTGAATTCAAACATTGTTTTGAATTATGAGTCAAACAATTTAATTACTGACCTATTGCAACAAAACAGTTCAATTAAAGAAAAACGACTGAACACTGGTTTTTGTTTACACACTACAATACCTAAGATTAGGCCATTTTAATACATAGAAGAATGGACCAAGACTACAAGTATGAACTCTTTAAGCATTTGGGAATCATTTTTAATAAAATTACTCCTACATTTTAATTGATAAACCCTATTATATTATATGTGTTACTCTTACTCTCCTTCTGTTACAGTTCCTTTCTTAAGAACCGAAATGTATAGTCATGTGATTCGAAAGTAGCATGTTATTCCCAAAAAATATGGCTATTCTTTGAAAGGCGGCAGACAAACACGTAAAAAATATGCATGGTATCAGTGACACTTTATCTTATATAGCAGTAGCAAGAAAATAAATCCCTCACACTAAAGGGTGTCCTGAAGGTCCATGTGCTTCGAGGCGGCGGAAAAACCACACCTGCCTCTAATTTTATTTATATCATTTGAAACAATGAAGAAACTCTAAGAAAAATGTATATATGGGGCGATAGAGAATTAAAAAATAAGAAAACAACATCAAGTAAAAAAAAATTGGCGCTCGCCTATTATTTCCGAGTTATGCGCCTTTGAACTTTTCATAGAAAGGAACAATTTTGCACTACACTCTTTAAGATCTTTAAGAAAATACTACAACTGCTAAAAAATCTTAGCTCATTAAGAGCCGATGACATTTTAGGTAAATTTATATAAAGATTTAATTTTTTCTTATTTTTTAATTCTCTGTCACCCCAGGGTTTGTTTATTTTTTAATTGGAGTTACTTCACATAACTAGATTTACATGTACTGCATAGCCGAATATAGCAATCTTATTTGTTTTCTTTCTGATTTCTTTAAAAATTAACATAAAAATTTTCAAAATATATATTTTTTTCATTAATTATTTTAAATTATTGAATTTAATTTGAAAAATTCATTTTGTAATATTTTTTAAAATATGTAAATCTTTCGTTTATCCATTTCTAATAGCTTATATAGTAAGAATGAAAAAAACCTAAAAGAAGGGAGCACACCAACGCAAGGATTTTACGTTTTACACACCAAAAATTTTTTTTTCAAATGCCCTCATTACCAATTATTCTTTCAGTGTATTGGAATAAGCGCAAAAGCTGACACTTGTATTAAACTACTTAAACCCTAAATAATTTTAAATTATTGTTTTAATTTACAACTGCAGTTATTGTTGCTTAATAATTGTTAAACGTATAAGAAAGTGGTCGAAATGCTGGCTGGCTGGATGTGTACTTTTATAAATTGTTGGTTGCCTGCTTGCTTGCTTCTGGCTCAATGAAATTTTCGACAATAGATTAAAAGATTTGTTAGAAAATTTCCTCATTCTCCATACTTTTATTGTTATAATCGTAAGGCAAAGAGCTTTTACTTCATATTTCAAATATTATTTGATTTAATCTTGTTTCAATGGCTTTAATTATGATATGTAATGCTTTCGGAAATTCAGGGTAATAACCGCTAAACATTTGTATTAATATGATATTAAGTATTAAGATGTGTTTGGAATACCATACAAGTGTACATAAAGTGAAAGAACTTAAATGTTCATAATTGTAAGAGGAAGACAAAAATTATTAAAAAAGTGACAAAGAAGAGTTTATTCGATTTAATTAAAAAAAATTATAAAGACATTAAAAATATTTGCATAATTTTTGTCACTTTGTTGAAAAGTGGCAATAATTTGATGTTTGTGAACTTAAAATATTTTATTTTTACTTATTTTAAATTGTCACATATATTTTAATTACGTTTCCAAGAAAAAAATCTATATCTGCAGAGAGCTTTATCAGGAGATTAAGAAGGTGCATCTAAATATGTGACAAATGTTATTTTGTTTTTTTTATTTTATATCATTTTTTATCAATTAAATTCTGTCTAAAAGAATATTAAGAATATACATCGATAAAAATTCTGTTTGTCACAGGACTCTTCATTTTGCACCGTCATAATAAAATACTAAAAATTCACTGAGGTTAAGTAACTGTGGCCGCTATAAATTAAAAATATTAGGACATCCTCATAGAAACCTTTATAGGAAGAAACAGTGTACTTTGTTCTATGTCCGTCAAAGTGAAATGTAAAAAAAATTAATAAATTTATTTATTTATTTATTTTTTTTGAGTTCAACTTGCATTAGGCTGATGAATCTTTGATGAATAATTGTTGAAAAACTAATTTCAATGATTTAGTAATTCTTAATATTAATAAATTGTGTTGATGAGAATATATTATTTTTGTAAAAAAGCTAAGTACGCTTAAAATAGACCTTTCTACTTTCAAAGGTTGCTGCAGCTTTTAAAACACAGAGAACAATAGGATTTTAAATTGAATGAAAATTTTAAAGAGAAAGCAACATTTAACACATAATTTATTTGCAATATATTGTATTTTCATTATTCTATATTAAAGTCAAGGCAAGGATTAACAACAACACAAAAAAAATATATAAATAGTCATTTTAGCAAACATCTATGTAAGCATTGAAATGAAAAGATTTTATTATAAACGACCCACAATTGTTTTTTGTTATTATAATCACAAATGAGCAATTACATATTAAAATAAGCTGGCAAAATTACACAACAAACATACGTTTTATCATGTGTTTGATGTGTAAAAATGCGTTCTATACTTAGGCCTTCCCAGGGTCCTATTTAATATTTTTGGCGCCATTTTTATATCTCCGTTCTTACGATATAGAATCGTTAGAAAGCTTTTTTATATTATCATTGAATTTGTTTGATTTGATTTTATTTTATTTTCGTTTTATTTTATTTTAGCGAGAAAATTGGAAGTAGCATATACGCTAACCCAAATTTTATAGATAAAATTTTATAAAAAAATTATGTTAAAAATAATATCGTATGGGCGAATTAAGTTAATTTTTAATTCAATCAAATTAACGATTTTTTTTTGCAAAGCGAAGAGCATTAAAAAAATTAAAAAAAGTGACTGGAATTTTATGGTTTAATAGTTTGACCATATACATCAAAGTACATCAACTATTAGGGCACCCTATAATTTAAAATTTTAAATATTTATATTTCTTAATATAACAACATATTTTTATAGCAAAATAAGAAATATGGGCTCTTTTTAAATTTTAGTTGGCTAACAAGAAATATCCAGACGAAATAATAGCTTGCCTTTTTGAAGTTGGTTTATTTGTTTAATTTATGAATAACGCTGTTTAATTAACAAATATTAATTAAAATAGTTGAGATACATCACGACAAAAACAACACATGAAATTCGTTACAATTTCCGCTCATTTGGCTTAATTTTCCTTTCCGCAGAGGTTTGAAAACGATTTATATTGACAAAATTCGGTATCTTATTAACCACAAAAAATAACTTAATTTAATTTCATAAAGGAAAAGCATAAATATTTTTTAGTGAGTCTTCAAACAGTTGTCCCCGAAGATTAAAGGGGAGCTTTCAGAAAGGCCACCAAATTTAGTAAAGTTTATTTTAGTGTTAAATTTTTTAATTCGTAACAAACACAACTTTTTTAAATCTTGGTTGACCTAAACTTATTATTTGGCGTATGACACTTACTAATGATCGAATTATTACTTTAAGACATTTGCTATATAAATAATAAAACTATAACAAAACAGCTTGAGGTTTTAGTCAGCTAGCTCTTTTCGCTTAAAAGCCTCTAAATTGAAAAAATGTAAAGTTACCGTTTTAAAGATTTTCCCCTAAGCGAGTAATATTCCTTTTTTTTTTTTGTATAATTTAAAATAAATTCAGTACTAGCAAATCAATATTAAACATCCTGTACCAAATTTGAATAAAACAAAAATTATGTGAAAATAATTTGACGGTTCTCCCTCCAGCTGTATCTAAACATAACAAATTTTAAAATAAAATTAAAAAAGGATATGATAGCTATGTGATTAATGAGGCCAAGGTATCCTTTTCTGTAAAAAAAAACAATTTTTGGGACATATTTCCCCGTTCGATGTCATTTCATGGTTTCATATAAAACTCTTTTATATATAATTTTAAAATGTTGTAGAAATATTACGATATGTTTTAATTTTGTGGCAATTTTAATTCCGTATTTTATTTCTCAAATCAACATATTAACGTAATTTTTTTCATTTCTTGAGATAATTAATATTAAAAAAAAAGATCGCGAAAAACATTATTATAATATTATTGATATAGAACTCATAACTGTTTCCATTACATTCCTGTTTGCTCATTTTATATGCAAAAACAAAAAATGTGCAAAAGAACATTTTGTGACAAAATAAAAAACTAAAACGAAAATATAAGAAGCAAGAATTTTTTCAAAATAAATAGCAAGCAATCACTCATCAGACATATTTTAATAATTACCATAAGTGAAATTAAAAGATAAAAATTGTTGGTCCTTTCAAAATTAAATATAACCAATATGGAATATTTTAATATGTTATATAATTAAAATTAAAAATATATTAAAATTTTAACATTTTTATCTTTTTATATTTTTCAATTTCAACATAACTGATTTTCTAAAATTATTCCTTCAAGTCCTGAGAGAAAAGGCCTCTTAGTTCTTCCTTTTACAACCAACTTTGTATATTTATATGTGTGCTTAATAATTTATATATTTAGCAGCGTTTTTAATTCCTATTGTTCAACATTTATACAACAGCTAACATTTCCAATAATTTTCAAACAATTGAACGTACGCATACACATATTTTCAAAAATACCCATCGGTGCAAATGTATGTGAGGACACAGAGTAGAAATCAAACATTATTAGTTGCAGCAAGAGTGTTTGAAAAGATTTTTGTATTAATTTTATTTAAGCCTTTGTGTGCTTGAACTTAAGGCTATGCAAAGATCTTACTTGTCTTACTTACAGAAGGACGTTGAAGGATTATACTGTAAAACAAAAAGAAAATTTATTTTATTTAACACTTTTATCTTTTTTTTCTTTTTAGAGATTTTTTGAAACGAACAATGCCTTACAGATCTCTTCAGAATTTGTTGTGTCTGCTCAAATCTGTTTTCTCGTTTTAAAACTTTTTTAAAATTATTGAGAAAAATTTTTTCAGTTTTAATTTCAACATTAAAATATCTAGTTTCCAATAATTTAGAGCTTCGCAAACTTATAAAACTGATAAACAAATTTTTCCATTAAAAAGATTATCGCCTTCGAAAATAAATAATTTTATTCATTGCTTTTATCAAATTCTCCACTGGTTGTCTTAATTTTTTTACAATTTGCTAAAATAAACATTCAATTTATCTAATTTTTTTTTCAAATTTTATTTTAATCGGACTTTAAAAATAATTCATTATACTTATCCTTAAAGTACAAAGAACCATTTGAAATCTTATAAAGGTAAATGTGGAAAAGATTAATTTTTGTCCTTAAAATTCAATTGCTTCTTAAATATGCTGCTTGGTATTAATTTGTGATAAAAATTTATAACGATATTATAATCTCTTGGGATTTAAAATCTGGTATTTAAGTTCTATATTTCTGTTGTATGATTTCTCCAATTTTCTCTACTTCCAAATGACAAATCTATAAAGGAAAGCAAAAATATAGAAACAAAAAAGTTCATATTTTTCAACACAGCGAAAGAAGCTTACCAACTAATGCTGTTTCCGAGCAATATATTTTTAGCAAAGAACACACATTCACTTATATGACATGGAAAATTTATACGTCTTTCAATATGCTCATGTTGCTCAAACATGAAACTGAACATGAAATAAATAAGACCAACCACAAATCAGGGATGTGCAACGAACCAAATGCCATTAAAGAAAAGCAGAGAAATTTGGTTTTGAAAATAGTTCAGTAGAATATTTATAATTTTCATGCAACGGAAGTTGAAATTTTGATCAATTTTTAATGTATCACTTCGTTCTTTAGCTTAAATAAATAAGCTATTCAAGTGATTTTAAAGCTTTCAATAAGGCATTTATTTTCGTTTTCAATTTCTCTAAGCATGAACTTGTTCTCAAGATATAAATATTTCACTTCGATTTACGTCATAATATATTTTATCTTTAGCCGGTTTTGAAAAAGTATGCATCAAAAATTTAATAAAAATCTTAATATGGTGAAAGAAATTTAAAATTTTGATAATTTGTAAAAGATGTTGACAGCCAAAGATGAAGCAATCACACTTTTTCCCACTTTTGACATACAGTTGGTATTTTTGTTTGATTATGCACACTAAGATAGACGTTACGTTTTTGAAGCTTATCTTCTTTTTACACATGGCTAGGTTTGCGATAAGAACTTTTTCCTCTATTAAGAGGCACGTCCGTGTCCCAATCCATCCAGGATTTCGCTCAATAATGCATATTAATAAGAGAGTTACTTGAACAATATTTGAAGGTGGAATCTGTCACAGTTACCAAATAACACAATGATAAATATTTACTTTTTATAGAATTGTTATGTTTACTTGAAGTATACAAAAAAATAGTACCCTATTTTACCAACTTCGTTTTTGGTAACAAACCGAAAGCTCCAGGAAAATGTGTTCACTGGTACAACAAGCAAACATATTTTGTTCTTTATATAAATAGACCATAGGTTGTTAGAATTTTGTAAAAAAAAACTTTAAAATAAAATTGGTCCTATTGTATTTAGCCACCACGAAGTTTTTGGAATGAATCACAATCTCAACTATTATTTTGAAGAACTATTTATAATAAAGTTTTAACTAGCTTGGGTCCAAAACGTTTAAATAAAAATATATATAAATATAAATGAATAATTATCTCTCCTATTCCATTTCTCTTAAATTCTAAAAAAAATGATGACAGGGACATTGGAGGTCACCACTACTGCATCTTAAAACAAAGCTGGCGTAAACTTATAAAACTTTTTAAAATATTTTTTTATAAAACTTTAAGTGCCTTTTAAATGATTTATTTATTTATTTATTATGATTGATTTTCTAATACAACAAGACATATATCTTATAATTTAAAGTATTAAAATCAGATTAGTCAAATTAATTAGGACAGAGATAAATCTTTATAATATTGTTTAGAAAAAATTAAATTAAATTAAAATAAAATAATCGTTAAGTAATTTTCTAAACTTTATTGCGTTGTCTGTGCGTTGAATATAATTAGGAAGTTGATTCCAGAGGCGTATGCTCAGGATCAAAAACTGGCATTCGGACGCATGGTTTTGATGGCGCATCTGTATAATGTATCTGCCCCTTTGGGATCTAGCAAATTTTAAGCGATCATATAGGTATTCTGGCTCCTTTGTTACAATGATTTTGTGGAGGAAAATCAAGTACTTAAATTTTAAAAAGTTGTTGAAGGATAATTGCATAAAATGACTTGAAAATTGTGATATTCTGTCACGTTTTTTTAAACCGTAAACATAACGGACGATATTATTATAGATTGTATTTAGTTTATTCATATCGCAGGAAGAGCAGCCTGAAAAAATTTCGGACCCTTATGATAATGTTGGGAGTAGATATGTTTTAGCTAAAAGAGTTCTTATACTACGAGGTGTAAAATGTTGTGTTAGCCACAAACTTCGTAGCTTACTGTATACCCTACCACAGGCCTGACTTATATGGTCTGACCAGGTTAGGGTCTTGTTATATGTCACACCTAGGTTTCTGGCTGTGTTTACTTGCTCAATTTTCGTACCACCAATAGAAATATCGATATCATTTTCTGGTCTAATACAGTTTTTACAAATGATAAGAAAACAAGACTTTTTAGGGTTAATTTTCAATCCATTGGCGGAAGCCCAGATAAAAATATTTTCTAAAACGGTGTTTAGTTTATTTATATTAGAAAAGATTGAGTCTTTAGTACTATTGAGATATAACTGGATATCATCGGCATACATTTGTATATTTGAAAAGCTGAGTTGTTGTGGGAGATCATTTGCGTATAGTGAGTACAACAAAGGTCCAAGGATTGAGCCTTGAGAAACTCCTCTAGTTACAGGCAATGATCGAGAGATTTCATCATTTTTAACGACAGATTGACTTCTGCCTTTAAGATAAGAATGAATTACCCTTATAGCTTGTGGAGAGAACCTGTATTGATTGAGTAATTTCATGAGAAGAATCGGGTGGTGAAGAGTGTCAAACGCTTTGGAGTAGTCCAGTAGGACCAAAAACGACAGTTTGCCATCATCTAAATTTTCTCTGATATTCTCGACTACATCTGAAAGTGCTGTAATACAGCCTTGGAAAAATAAGGTAATATGGCTATTGGACGGCATTCGCTTTCAATTTTTGGGATGGGGATAATTTTGGCATGTTTCCATACTTTTAGGAATATACCGGTCACAATAATACAATTAAAGATATGTGTTATGTATTGAATTATACACGGTAGTATTATATTTACAAACCGTGGATCTATGCCATCTAAGCCAATCGAGTTAGATTTTATTTTGTAAAAGGCTTCAATAACGTCAATAACTTGAACTGTTTGAAAATTTAATAGCATTAAGGAGTCAGGAATATTGGAGTTTTCATTATAAAAGTTGATATCAGCTGTTGGTTTTGGTAAATTAACAAAGCTTTCGTTTATTATATTAACATCAACATCAACTGGTCTATTGATAGTTTTTCCAATTCCAATCTCTCTAATACAATTCCATTTTTTCTTACTTTCAGTAGCTAATTGCCTACCAAATTTAAAGGATTTGATTCGTTGAAATAAAAAATAAATTTTAAAATGACAAAATTGGCAAATAACAACAACAAATCTTATTTTTAAAGTAAAACTGTTATTAGTCGGCAAAAGCGCTTTATAGATGTAAGTTTCTTTACTTAAAAATTACTTAATTTTTTTTTTGTTAATTAAAAACAGATTGTCCAAACCCAACCCAACATTAAAAAAACGTATAAACTTTTAATTGCCAAAGTCAAATTATTATGAGCATGAGACCATTTTAAATCTCCTGCAATGATTAGAACGGCTCTTGGAGTGTAAATATCCACTAAGACTATGATACCAGATAAGAAATAATATAAAAAAAGTTCAAAAATGCTCATAATCGCTTCGTCTTTAAAAAAAACTTAATTTAGGAAGGTACAAAATAATAAATAATAAATTTAAAAAAATAATAATAATAAAAAAAAAAATAATAATAATAAATATGTTCTTGTTACACTACGAAATCCAACTATGTTAAATGACAATATTCATTTGTCCTTTAGAGAAAAGTGTACTTAAATGGACGTTTTGACAAAGAAAATATTAAAAATATTTAATTTCGCATAGTAGGTTTTATCATAGCTTTATAAGACCAGAAATGTGACAAGGTAACCTGCCAGCCTATTACGTAAAGAAGTTTTAAAAGATCAAACCTAACATTTAAGCTAAAAATAAACCCTTGAATTTGTTCTAATTTCGTAAAATTAATTTTGGTATTTAGTAAAGCAATTAATTTACCAACACAAGATATAAAATTTTGCTCGAATTGATTATAAAAATGTGGTATTTTTTGTTCTATTTGTACTTAATTCTAAAATAGATTAGTTTAACTAGAATCGAAAAGGTTTATTTGTTGGATTATTAGGTTTTGTAAATATTTAATTTCTACGAATTTGTTTACACAACCACCTGGTATTTAGTCGCCACCATGGGCAGTATAACCACATATGAGGATTTTTTTTTTTTGCTAAAATAAAACCTTTTATCTTGTTTATTGAAGTCCTTTATACATTTTATTGAGTTACAAAAAGAGCAGTTTTGAAATTGAAGCAATTAAGCCGCAATAACAAATCATGTTGAGGGTATTTTGAATTGTAAAAATAATTTTAAATACTAAATGCAAAACTGAAAATTGTTTTAAATTTAACTAAAGTTTATTTGTAATTTGGTTACATTACAACAAAAAATTTCAGCTAAAAACTTTGGATTTATTAAATGAAACATTTATTACTCAAAAGTTAGTTTATACATATTTTGTTGTTTTTCTTCTGTCGATTTAAGAAAAAAAAACAAGAATGGGATTCTCAATTCGCCTGAATTTTGTCTTTAATATTTGTGCCCGAAGAAATCAGCTGTTTCTGCATCGGTTTTTTTTTTTTTTATTTGAAAGCATATGCTTACAGATGGGCCATGTCTCTATATAATATAATTTTTATTTACACCTAAATAACAAGTATGTTTTAACCGTAAAGGGGAACACTTAAAAAAAACCACGCATAACCCCTGATAACATAAGCTAATACAAAACAAATCTAAGAATTAAAGCGTGTCCCGTGGCCCTATATTGGCCTTTCTTTCTAACTGTTGCAGACAATCGTTTGAAAATTGAACCAAATGTCGCCTAGTATAATCATTAAAGCAACAAGTATAAATATATAATACAATGAAATAGAGGGTTTCCCAAAAAATCATTTATTTTAATGTGTATAATCATACTTTTAAACAGTTGCTACGTCCACTATAACAGAGTGTATATAATTTGGATTTTGAAATTAAAGATTACCTCAATAATTGATGTAATTTAATGTACGTGGTCAAACTCCTGAACCGTTATCGCTAAGCCTGCTATAAGAACAAGTGTACAATTGGAATGTAAAAAAGGGTGTTTCTATAATTGATGTAATTGGACCTATGTACACTGTTTTGTTTCACTTTTGCTTTGTAGCTAGTTTGTTTTGATATTTTAAAACTAATAGTCTTATGTCAGGGAAACGCTGATATATGTTTTCAGTTAAAATTGACACTAATTTTTCATACAATAGTTTACTCGGCGATAAAGCATACTCAATAAAGATAATTGTCACATTTGAAATGAGATTATTTGTAGTCATTACCAGGGAAACTCGGTGTTGAAGGCCCTGCACTTTGTTGGAAAGGTGTGGTGATATTGAAAATCCAGATTTATTCTATTATAATGACATAAAATATTTCTGCAATAAATTAGATTTGCTGGCATTAAAATTGGAATATTTTGAAAAACACTCTTATAAAACAAAAATCATTCTTTGTGGTTAAAGGAAAAACTATTTTATGAGGTATTAATTTTCTTCCTAATGTATTTAAGTTGCTGTTCTCCTTTATATTTTGTAACTTTAAATGTTTTTCTTCTCTTTTTCATTAACGTATTCATTGTAAATGATAAAAGCTTTTTTATTAATTTAAAGTGGAATTAATATTGTAAGTGCAACAACAACTCAAGATATTATTCCAATAAATGTATGGTGTGTGTGTGTGTGTGTGTGTGTGCCTTAAACTTTCTAGGTAAGTTTGACTTATATAATGATTTCACTATTAATTTGTATTTTTTAGCTCTATGAAAAAAAAACTTCTTTAAATTATTGTCTGCAAATTGCTTTTGTTAGAGAACTATTGTAATTTTCATATGCAATATGTTAAACGCTTTTTTACCCTCAGACCTAAAACATAACCCTACTTTTTTCGCTACAATGTACTTCTATCTATTGCTATTTGTAAAAAATACAAAAGGATTTTTATAAAATAAGTAAAATTTTTTATTATGGCAAAAATTTCCGTGGTTATTCTGCTTCTGATCACGAGTAAACACCAGGTGTTTGTGTTAAAAAATTCGTCGAAATTAAATATTTGTAAAACTTCCAAATACGTAATCCAACAAATTAAATTTAACTACTTCTGTTACATAAATGTACAAAAATATTTTTTATTGAATATAAAACACTTCACTTTTGTATAAAGAAATTCACTGCTTCGCAAAATACCAAATTTTATTTAACGAAATAAGTAGAAATAAGTCTCTCAGAAATTAATAAACATAGTGATCGTTGTTAATTTTTTAAACTAAACCTTTTTAGAGATTTTTGGTCAAAGTGCATTTCTAAGTGAAATTTTTATTTCACATAATTTTAGAACTTTATATTCTTTTAGTATTTTTTTTCGAGTTTTCGTAAATTTTTTTGAGTTTCTACTAGAATCCTGCTTTTTTTTTGAAAATATTAATTTTTAACGCGCATTCGAACGAACACACATATTTTCAAAGAGTTAAAGTTTACATCCGCTTTTAAGAAAACTAACGATGCTTTAAATTATATTCGAATTAAAAATTTTAAATGAATATCAAACTTCTTGTCCTTATCCCCATAAAACTTTACTTGAAAATTTAACTGAAAATTTCTAAACAAAAATGGCAAATCTAAATTTAAACGTTTCAATAAAATTTAATACAACTTTGGTATAATAGCATTAAAAAAATAAATTAGATACAAATTAGATTACATAAAATGCACATTATTGTAACAAGTGTTTAGTTTAATGTAAAATATTGTTTCTAATTTGGAAACCAAAAATTTAAATTCATAAATAAATAAATCAAAAAAAAAAAAATATAAAATAGAACAAAATATTGTTAAAATATGATTTTTTATTACGTGCTCGTATATTACATTTAACTTGGGCATGACTTTTCCGACATGTAAAAAAATACAAAAAAGAGATTTATTTATTTTTATTAAAAATATTTTAGGAGTGCATACATCTCCATTGATTAGGTTTTATTAGGATATGAAAATGTTTTGAACGAAAATTTTAACGTTATTTAACAAGGACTATAACTGCTAAAATAACTTAAAAAATTAATTAAATTTAACTAAATACTATAGAGTGGGTTATAAATCGTGAATATATCCAACTCGCATCTGACGGATTTATTTACATAAAATAGTTAACCTAATAAATTCTAAAAACAAACACTGTAAATTTTTAATTTTTTTTCAAAAAATTTTTTAAAATGTCCTTAAACGAATTACATGAGTTATATTCGTGTTTCAGTTTTGTTTAAAGTCAAATCAACTATGGTTCAATAAAAAAAAATTAAACTGTGGCAAACTATTGGTATTTTTCTCATCATGCAATTGTTCTAGAAAATATTCGTTAAGACCCATAATTTTATAAAATAAAATAATTTAATTTAAAAAAATTTTTAACTACAAAAATTTCGAAGCTCTCTGGAGCACAATTTCGGTTATTTATAATTTTTTAAAACAAAAAATAAAATAATTATTGTAAATTAATATTTATTTAATTGAAATAATTATTTAATTAAGTGATACAATTTTCGAAACCAAAAAAAAAAAAAAAAAAAAAATAATAATAATAATAATAATAATAATAATAATAATAATAAGAATAATAATAATAATAATGATAATAAATAAGTAAATAAATAAATAATTTTTTAAGACTAAACTTAATACCTGTACAAAAAATAATATCTAATTATACAATATCTTTTCTAAAAAACATTTTATTTCAAATAAGTTTAAAAAATAACCAATTTGTTTGTGGTAGTAAACAAAATTAATTAAATTAGTTGAATATATTGTCAGCATAATTTTAAATATTCTTTTGTATGACGTAAATAAATAAATCAAGAAGCTAAACATTTTATTGTTTTTTTTTTTATTAACAAACTGTGGACAATAAAAGTATTTTTTTAATAAAAGCAAATTTTTTTATATTGAATAAATAAATGACTGAAAAAATAATAAAATATTGAATTTTTTTTAACGAACGGTGCTCAAGCTCTAGAAACAAAAACGTGTTCGAATCCTAAAAGAAGTTTTAGAAATTTGCACAAGATCGAAATAAAAGAGAAAATCATTTTTTTAATTACAAAATATGTTAATTTATTTATGTCTTTTTAATTGTAGCCTTTTAATTTTTTAAGTAAAAATATTTGTATTATTAATTTCTGAATTGAATTTCAATATAACGTAAAAAGTTTAACAGAGAAATTTGCTTTTTTTTAAATTTATTTTGCATAAAAATTAAGTTGGGTCAACTCATACACGAAAATTCTATTAATTAAAATATTTTTCAAACTCTTGAAACAATTGGGCAACCAAAAAATTTTTGAGCGTTTTAAATATTTTACGTGATTTATTTTTAAAGCATTTGTTGAATATGTTTTACTGTTTAATATTTTTTTATCATAAACATTTTAATTATTTCATGAACATGATATTAAAATATTTTGAAAAAAGTTACATATATATGTATGTGTATTCATGTGTAAAAAAAAAATAATAAAAATATTTTATTTCTCTTGTAAAAAAATTTTTTCTCATCCTGGTATATTCATTCGTCATTTTTGACATTTGTTTGCTGCTAGAACAGCAAGCATTTAGTGTTACTTATATCTGACACAAATACAAATACATACATATATTCTTGACATATGATACTTATTGAATGTTTATATAATTTTCCAGCTCAAAATTAAAAAAAAACAAAAAATATAAATGAATACTGTCAAACAAAAGACTTAAAATTTGTTTGAAACAAACACAAACATAAAGATACATGTCTGTTAATGATCATAGGAATTCTTATACATTTGTAGAATATATAGATAAAAAACCAAAAAAATACATGTTGACAATCATATCATATATATGTAAATGCATACATAAATATATATATTCCACCTATGATGGAAACGTTGTGGAAGACACCAGTCACGTTTTCTTTACCTGTACACGGTTTCGAGAATGAAGGGTAAATTTGGAGCAGGCAATAGATTTTAGTGTTAGGCTCGATAAGACAGTTCAAGCTATGTTGTCTTTGCTGAATAATTAATTCTTGTGAAAGAATTCGAGGTAGATAGAAAACTTTGAGGTGGTTCCACGAGGACGTGAATGATAGTGTGTCAAGTCGCTTTAGCGTTTTAAAGTCCCACACCTTGCCAGTTTTGGGGGAAAGTTCTTTTGATGATTTCGCTTGGATAAATAAAAAAAGAAAAGACATACATACACACACACATACATACATATATACATACATACATACATACATACAAACATACGTTTATACATACATACATCCTTAATTTTATACATGCAAAAATGATTAAAAATTTTTTAGATTAATTTTTAAAAATTTCCCTTGTTGTGGTCCAATCATTGGTGTCAATAGTTATCAAGCCTTTGCTTAATCAGGTTCATATTTTTTATATTTTACAGTAAGAAATCTGTGTCCCAGCAAAAACTTACTTCACAATATATAACACTGATACTGTTATGAAAGATGCATGAAAAGAAAGTAAAATTGCATTCGCTGTTAAGCGTTCGTTAGCAGAAGGCAAGGAGAAATTAATGTTGCGACTAAAAAAGAAAATAAGAGAAATAGCTTTAGTTAGTGGGTGGATTTCGGCTTACCTGATTAAAATGGATTGATTATGACCGTTCCTTGTATTCTTACTGGCTAAATTTGTTGGTTCAATAGATAAAAGTAGTTAATATATGATGTAGTAAGTTTTTGAAATAGACCTTATCCGTTTGAATGCAGTGATTGACACTACGCATTTGAATACAATTTTTTAAGGCCAAGTTATCTGCGGAGGATATAAGCTTTCTACAGAAATGCTTCCTGCACTTGCAGTATTTAAAAATTTAAACAAAACTTAATGGGACACAATAGCCTCTTCCATTTTAAAACAAAAATTTCTGAAAGAATTTTTTCTTCATTTATGATTAAAATAGTTCAACTTCTTTTTATTGCTTAAAAGTGGTCATCATAAACTACATTTTTCATCGGAATAAATCCTTCACACAAAAAAATTGTTGCACCTAATTAAGGTTTAATATGTTTCCAGATTGCAAGTTGTCTCAATTATATATTAAGTTGAAAAATAGATATAAAAATTTTGAACTAAATAATTTATTTTATCAATTATCAATTTGAGTTGTATTATTTAAATATTTAATAAAAAAATTAAAAAAATATATTTCCGATGAAATAAATAACTTAATTAGTTAAAAATTTAAATTAAAAGTTTAGTTTAAAAACAATTTGAATTATAATATGTAAGAAAATATTGTCCTATAATAAGAATGCTATGAACCTTGGCTCTAATATAAGGGTTTTTAAGGTGACTTGACTAACGGTGTAATTATACTTAGTCGCACACAAGCAATCTTAATGCTCTTGCTATTGATACGCAGTATTATTGAAACATAAAATTGTGTTAATGACTATTGATTTAATTTTGTGAGTTTTATGATTATAACTTTTATTCGGATAAAAATGGTTGGGTGTGTATTTTTCGTTTTAATAAAATTTTTCTTTGTTTTCTTTCTTTCTAATTTAATAGTAAAACTGTTAATTTGATTGTTTGATTATTATATTATGGCGTAGTTTTTGAAATAAATGATGTTATTAAATATTAAGCATTATTTTCAATTTTATTTAATCATATATATTTAGCTTTTATACGTATTATTGTTATTGTGGAGATAAGATTCTAACACGTAGCACATTCGAACTTTAAGACCAAAAATAAAAACCATGTGAAGATTTTGAAGGTGTCATCACAAATGCTTTTGATACATTTTTAATATAAATATGAGTGTTTGAAGTGCCACTAATGTTGAAAAGGTATTGGCAGGAAGAAACGTCTTAGTAAATCAATAAGAGTAAATAACTTATTTTATTTACACTTAACTGAGGGACTAAAACTTATTCCTTAAACTAAATATTTTTTTATAATGCTACGAGTACTTTACTTTCTGAGTTGAGAGATTATTTTTAAGGAGCAAGATTTATTTTGTTATTAATATTCCGTATGTTTAAAGTCGCTTTAAATTGTTATTTCCCAGCAAAAAATTAGTTATTACCTTAAAAAGTACTAGTCATATAATGACTTACTTTTGAGATTGCCAAATTTTGTTACTCAGTTAAAAAACACATTACATTACTTCGCAAGTAAATGAAGTAGTAATTGAACTAGTTCTTCAAGTTAAAAAAGAATACTTTTAAAATAAGTACTAGTGATTATTATTATTTCTTATAATAGTCAATGTAATCAATTCTCAGTAATTGATTATGAAAGTCTCATGCCTTGTTAAAATCATCAGGTTGGTTATTTAGTTGGGCAGTCATTCTGCCAAAAATGCTTAAATCCACACTCGATTACCTTTTTGAAATTTTTGTTCGGTTATATTATGAGTTGTAAGATTTTTTATTTATGCATGTCTTCTTCTTACGAAAAAAAACGAACAATTGATTAAATGAAACTTTACAGCACAACACCAAATCAGATGTAGCGTGTTATTATAAAGAGGCCCCTTCATTTGCGAGTTAAAGGTAACACTTCAAATTTAAGCATCGGAATGTGTTTTTCTTAACCGTGTAAAATAAAGGAAAGAAAATTGAACGCATTGCCTAATGTGAGTGAAAATAAAATAAAATTAGTTTTGATTTCACCATTTGCTTTTCCGAAATTTGAAACTAGTTTAACTTGTGACCACTTAAGTTCTTCAAATTTGATTTTGAATTTAGCATGAAACATGTCACAACTTTTTTTTTTGCTATCATGGTGTTAAAAACTTATCGAAAATAAATTTATTTCGAATTAAGGCTTATGACAATTAAAGTGCATGAAGTATTGTAGCACAAACCACAAAAATTATTAAAAAAAAGTATTTGCCCTACACTACTTAAAGAAAGAAATTAAATCTATAACATGTAGGTTATTACACAATTTTTATTAAAAAAAAAAATGATAATAATAGTAATAATAATAATGATAATGATAATAATAATAATAATAATAATAATAATAATAATAATAAGAATAAGAATAAGAATAAGAATAATAATAATAATAATAATAATAATAATAATAATAATAATAATAATAATAATAATAATAATAATAATAATGATAATGATAATAATAATAATAATAATAATAATAATAATAATAATAATAATAATAATAATAATAATAATAATAATAATAATAATGATAATAATAATAATAATAAAATTTCTTGAAAAAAAAAAAATATACGTTGATGTGCTAAAATAAAACTATCCAATACATATACAATTAAAACTTGATATACCAGTTTGGTATGTTGACATTTTGCTTAAGACAACGTCTCAAATTTCCTGGTGATTAATCACAACAATAAAATAAATAAAAGGAAAATTCTTTATTTATAAAAAGAATTTTTAAACCATAATATGCAACACTATTTCTTTAGATATTTAATTGGATTTTATATCGAAACATTTTTAATATGACGCTATGACGCAAAAATATGCTAACATTGTTGTCGTTTTATAGTGTTAAATTGACATCATAATGAAACTGTTAAAAATTTAGAAAAAGTAAGATAAAAAACAGTAAAAAAATATTTAGAATAACATTTTTATTTATTTTATTTATTTATTTATTTATTTATTTATTTATTTATGAGATCATTACAATACAACAAGAGCAAGTCTTATATTTAAGTATTGGGTAGATATTTGTCATAAGATGATTACAATTAAACTTTTTAAGCAATTGAAAATTTTTAGAACAGTTAAGGTACAATGGATAATTTATTTATTACAGAAAAAAAATAGTTATTAATCAGCTGAATTTAAGTGAATAGTAATTATAATAACAACAATAATAATAATAATATAATAATATAATAATATAAATAAGAATAACGATAATAATAATAACAATTATTTCTGATCATGAGTGTGATTAGATTAGGAGAAAAAGTTGAAAATGGCAGATTTAAATTTGTTTGCATTGTGTATGGTTTGTATTTGAGGGGGTAATTGGCTCCAAAGGCGAACCGAATTGATAAAAAAATGCTGCGTAGATATCGCTTTGTTGTATTTCATGTTATTTATCTTGTTACCTCTGTTCGATCTAGAAAATGTTAGCCTGTTGTATAGGTATTCAGGTTGTCGTGTATATATGATTTTATGCAGAAATATTAGAGTACGGCATCTTAAGAGGTTATCAAAGGTTACATTATAAATTTGTTTAGCGAACGGTGAAATTCTACTCATTCTTTTAATGCGAAAAACATATCTAGCAATATTATTATACGTAACATTCAGCCTGCGCTTGCTTACAGCATCGCAACTTGCGAAGAGTTCGCAACCATACATTAGTGTAGGCAATAAGTACGTTTTGGCCAATAGCATACGGATATGTGTTGGTGTGTAGTATTGGGACATCCAAAGATTCCTCAGCATTGAAGAAGCTCTTCTACAGTTAATTTTAATGTGATTTGACCAATCAAGTTGTTTGTTGAATACCACACCAAGATTTTTTGTAGTATCTACAAAACTTATAATATTATTATTAATAATTATTGGTGGGTAACACGTGTCTTTGTTTGATGGACCAATAATGAGAGCTACTGATTTTGTTGGGTTAATACTTAAGCCATTTGCAGATGCCCAAAGATGAATTTGGTGCAGGTCATGATTTATTAACCGTATACAGTTAGGAGCTTCTGATATGTTACAGCTTGCATAGAGTTGCACATCATCAGCATACATTTGTATTTTACAATGTTTTACTTGCAATGGAAGATCATTGGCATATATGGAATATAATAGAGGACCAAGTATTGAACCTTGAGGTACCCCTCTAGGCATTAAGCAGTCTCTAGAAACATTAGTACCGTGACAGACGCTTTGGCTTCTATCATTAAGATACGATGATAATAGTTTTAATGCAGTGGGAGAAAAATAACACATGTGTTTTAGTTTTAGACAGAGAATCGAATGGTGAACAGTGTCAAATGCTTTAGAATGGTCAAGTAATATTAAGAATGATAAAGTGTGACGTTTGTCAATTTGACATCTTATTTCCTCAGTGACGTCAATCAATGTTGTAATGCAGCTATGATTTGATCTGAACCCAGATTGCCTACTATTTAACAAGGAATTTGCATTCAGATAACGACTTATCTGTAAATGAAGTAGCCTTTCAAAGACTTTTGACAGATATGGTAGTATTGCAATAGGTCTATAGCTTCTATCAGGTTTTATAATCGGTATCACTTTGGCATGTTTCCACCCCGTTGGGAACTTAGAAGTTGTTATAATCGTATTAAAAAAATGTGTTAGATAAGTAAGTGTGTATGGAAGTGTAAGTTTGATGAAACTTGGATGCAGTCCATCAAAACCAACAGCATTCGATTTGATGTTAAGAATTGCCTCAATTACATCCTCTTGCATAAGAAGTTGGAAGTTGAAGAAATTTGTTTTCTGCTGATTTAAACCGAAATTATAATACTTTTCGTTTATTTGAGGCATGGATATACTTGAAAATTTATAGTTTAATTGATTAACGTCAATGTTAGGAGAATCATCATTACTATAACTTATTATACCCATTTTACGTATTTCCCTCCATTTACTTCGAGAGTCAATAGATGTTTGAAATTTTTTTTTGATAATAAATATACTTGGCCCTTTTTATTTTCGAGTTAACGGAAGCTCTTGCGATTTTAAACATACCATACAGCTCAGGCGTTCTAAAACGCTTCCACCTTTTATACGCAAGATTTCTTTCCTCAATTAGGGTTTTTATCTCGGAGGTAAACCACGGTTTCTCATTCCTTATGATTCTTGTTTTCGTGGGCACATATTTTTCATAAAGATATCGCAGATTTTGCGTGAGAAAATTTAGTTTTTCATCAACAGTAGGTAACAAGAAAACATTACTCCAATTTATGGACCACAATTCAGCATTGAGTGAGTGATAGTCGATATTTTTAAAGTCCCTATATTTCAGAATCCGTGGTTCCATGCTATGAACAACTTTAAATTCGTACGCCAAGAACAACAAATCATGCTTTGAAAACATAGATGCTGACAACTGATCAAATCGCAGTAGGTGGGAGTTGTGGCTAATAAAACAAAGATCAATTAGTGTATTGGAAGCCGACGTAAAGTGAGTTGGTGTGTATTTGTTGACCAAGTTAAGTCCCATACAGCTCATGTCGTCAACTAGGCTATTGTCTTCAAGTATATTTGCATTAAAATCACCAATTAATATAACATGGTCATAACCAAGAGTAAAAGTACTTAGATTTTCCAAAAAAGGATTCATATTGACGTTCCTATTAGGCCTGTATATAGTCCCGACTAACAACTTTTCACTGTGATTGCATAATTCAACAAATAAATACTCAATGTTCTCACAAACAGGATTTTTATTTTTTTCTTTGCAGGCAATATTTGATTTTATATATGTAGCAACACCACCACCGCTAGTTAGCCTATCAGAACGAAAAAGTCTATAGCCACTCAAATTGTACATATTACTATCTACATCCGGGTAAAACCATGTCTCTGAAATACATATTACATCTATATCTGAGTTTTCGAACAACAGTTGGAACTCATCCATTTTATTGTTTAAGTTCTGTGCGTTAATGTGACAGATTTTAAGTCCAGAAACATTTTTGGACAGTAGGCTGACCATAACACTTAGGTTTTCCCTAGAGCCAACCCTCACGCTGTCAGAATTTAAAATCATTGTAAATAATAGTTGCTTTAACAATGCAAACAAATGTTATCATCATGAAAAGCGAAATATATGCTTTGTTATTGATATAAAAGCAAAAAAGAAAACTAATAAAAACTTTTGACATTAAACTAACGATAACATAAAAAGTAACAAAAATTAATAATTTAGTAAAAAAAGTTGAAATCTTAGGAGTTTTGTGGTGTATTACCAGGCGGCCGAAAAAATTGATCCAGCGTTTCCAATTCATCAATACGTATTGGCTCATCACTTTCAAAGGTTCTCAAGTAAATGATTCCACGATGAGTGTAAGCAGCTGCTATAATTTTGTCTGTTTTAAGTTTATGTGCACGGAGAAAAATTCTATGGTTTTCAGGCGTGAGGTTCTCATTAACGTAGAATGGCATTGAACTATTAAAACCGATTAAATTTAGCCGTAGTGCATCCTTTTTATTTCTTATATAGGTTCTAGTAGATTTTAACAAAAAGTTTCTATCATACGGTTTAGTAAACTTAACAATGATTGATGAATCAAGTGTACTATTACCATGCCCGCGTTTATTTATGTAGTTTTTGTTTTTGTTTATTTTGACACGAAAAACTTCTTTAACATCAGGGGGACTAATTTGTATTGACTCACAAATACGCTTAAATATTTCAAGAAGATTTTCGTTATTGCTATACGGAATACCACTTATGCGTATATCATGTGACACAAGTGAGTTTTCCTGTTTTCTTGCATATTTTTTTAGTTTTCCAATTTCTTCTTTTAACTCGTCAATTTCATTTTTTTGTGCTAATAATTTGTCCGAAGTTGTGTTTTTCACTTCATGCACCATTGACTCAAGAGTTGTAATTCTCTCACTCAAACTTATTAATTCGTTAGTTGTAATGTTTAATCTTTTATCTATCTCACTTAAGAGACGATCTTCACACTCTCGGAACATATGTTCTATGGTTGCTTGTAATTGTTCAGTTAGTTTATCAAATTGTTTGTTAATTACTTGTAGTAGCCTAAATGGAGAATTTGTATTTGGTAGATAAAGAGATTCACTGTTCATAATATTTCGTATTTTAGGAGTATTCTCAGTAAAAGAAGTCTGGATAACTTCTCTCAATCGTTTTTTCGCGGAAGAAATTGATTTATCCATATTGCTTGAAACTGATTGTTGTTGTTGTTGTTTTTGCTGTTTCTTGTATTTCTTATTTTTGTTATAACTCCTTAGTTTAGCTTTATACATTGAGTGTTTATTTAGAATTTTGTTTTGTTAAAAATACTTGTTGATTACTTTATGTTTACTTGTTTTCAATTTTTTTTTTTTTTTTTTTGTTTTAGTTTTGTTTATGTTCAATTTGTTTGCTGTTTCTTAAATTTCTTATTTCTGTTAATATTTTTGTTATAATTCATTATTCAGAATTTTGTTTTTTTAACACTATATTCGCTAATGACATAATTGAATTATAATACTTTTAATACGATTTAATTTTTAAATTTTTTACTAAACACATGAATTTCATTTAAACTTAAGTCAATTTATTTTATAACAAAATGCGGAACATTAAAGCGTACATGGCAGCTAGACATAAAAAAGAGTTGTTTTATAAATATTGTTAAGCTCGATGTATTAATTAATAAGAAGTATAAACGTATTAACTTGCCGCTTAATTAATTTTTATTTATCCAAACTGATTATAGTAAAATTAAAGCACTTGTCGATGGCCATTTAGCTCTCGCTTACTTAGCTCCTCAAAAAGCTTCTAACGAATTTTAAGATAAACTTGAAATTTTTGTCAAAAAAGATCCCTTGATATAATTTTAATGAACAATTTTTGTTAAGCTTAAGTCTCTTATTAATATTTTTTCTCAACTATCAGGCCAATTTCTGTCAAATAAACTATTTAATATGTTTCATTTTACAATATGAATATAAAACAAATAAAATATTCCTTAAAATGCTTCTTTTAAACTAAAAAAAAGGAATTTTTTATTTACCTTGAAAATAATTTAAAGTATTTCCACCACGTTTTATCCAATCTTGTGTTTCTTTTTTCTCACTGGGCTTATTTATTGATTTAAGCATTTTAGATGTAGTTTTTTCATTTGTTTCTTTTATGTCCTTAATATTATTTTATTTTTTATAACTGCTGCAATGCTTTTACGTTAAATACACACCTTCTAAAACGTAAAAAGATATTCGGGTATGTGTCTCACCTGTTTTAAAAGGCATAAAACGTTTCTTGTTGACTCAAGAGCTGACACTTTGCATTGCTGCCCTTTGACTGTTACCTGCTGGCGGCATGCAAAAAAAAAAGTGTACGGTATGTGAGATTATTTCTTTGAATTTATTTTTCAGTTTTCTCCTTTAGTTTCCAAGGAATGAAATTAATAAAAACAAAGAACATTTCGAAAACAGTTCAGTTCTTACGAGAATTAAAATATTTTACTATAAACTTGCATAGAAAAATTTAATTATTTACCTGTTTCTAAAAAACAAAAATAAATATTAATAATTTAAATAATTATTACGCAACCTAAGTATTAATAATTATATCCCGCGTATGATTAATATTAAACCAAGGAATAATAATATATTAGTCATGCGCTAAAAACTCTGCTCCTATTGAGAGTTATATTTAGTTTCTGATTGAAATTGAGTTAAAATTTTAAATGATTTTATTTTATTTGGCACATTCACTGCCAACTAAGCGTTAACTCGTAGATTGCGTTCGCTTCTAGGCTGCCAAGTACAAGTTATCTCGTACTCACTTAACCTGTCATTTTTGTGTGGCTACGAATTAAACCGTATTATATCAATCGATAAATGGCTTCTGAAAAAAAAAATAATAAGTAAATGTTAGCTTGCTTAGGTACACAAACGACATGGCTTTGTAAGACGCTGTTTTTTAGTCGGTGGACAACACTATAAATAAATGAGCACTTGCCATCATTTTTTGTTGTTGTTTTTTTTTTTTTTTTTTAACTGGTTAAATATCTTCTCTAATCATCGCATTGATTAACTTTTGAAGAAAGACGTACGAATTAACCTGTAAGTGACTTTTGCATAGCGATTTTTGTTACAGAAGCTAATTACAATTATCTCGTAGGTCCCTCTTCTCCTAAAAAACGTAAATTTTGCTTCTTGAAATTGTTATTTTTGGCCAGTTTGCAGAATGTTATCTTGACAGTCAACATGTTAAATTTAGTTTTTAAATTTTAATTAAGTTTGTTATTAAGAGTAAAAAGATCATTTAAACTTAGGTAAATTTTCTGTTTGAAAAGTGGGTTTTGTTCCTCAAAAAAAAAAAAATTTACTCTTTTGTTGAAGTTAGTAAACATTGGTTCAATCACTTTGTTTCGAAGTAGTAAAAACTCTATGTGTCTTGTAACTAAAGTAGTTTTTGTAGACATATTGTATATTTCGATTCGCTTACCCTATCGTGGTTACAAGTAATGTAAGGTTCTTTAAATAAATGCCATACACGCGAAACTTGGCATTTCTCAAACTGATAAGAAAAAAATCAAATAATTAATAGCTTCTTGCCAGTTATATCAATATTAATAAAATATAATATATAATAAAAAAATAAATACTAAATTGCAAGCTTTTTGAAATCAACATTTTTATTTGCCATTCATTAAGTCGAAGTTACTATTCTCTTAACGTCACAAAAAATTCACATTATTTTTATATCAGGGTACATTTTAGAAATAGTTGTTGCTTGGAAAGGGTTTTATCTCATAGTTTTGTTTAACTTCTTTATGAAAAGAAGCTCCTTGAAGTATTTTATTCTTAAATTTGTGGTTGCTTGTGAACTATTTAAAAAACTGGTGAAAATATATATATATTTTTAATTATGTTTAAAATCGAGTTATAGTTGAAGATATAAAGTATTTGTAGTGAGTTGCCACTTGAGATATTTCCACAGAAAACCCTAATTTTAAATATATTAGTTGCAGATACATATAGTAAAATGTGCAAAAATAAAAAAACTGGAGAACATTAGATTTCTTTCTCAAACACCTAAAAAATATTTCTAAGAGAATAATGTTTATATCTTGCTTTTTGTTTAAAAGTATTTCTATGGTATGATATGCCTCAAAATAATTGTGGTGAGCTAAAGAGGCCATAAAAAATCCGGATGGATAGCAGCTCAATAAATTAGAGCGAAACAAAAAAAAAAAATTTTTAAACATCGGCTTCATAGTTTATAATGAGAACAACGAAAAAGCTTCAGGGTGTTTGTAAGCTCCGTCTAATCAAACTAATATCAATAATTTTAAATTATTCTGCGTACTTTTACGTTATAAATGAAACCAAAGCGGACAGTAAATGAACCAAAATGGGTTGTAAAAGCAGAGCTACCTTTCGGCATTCATACGAGAAGTACATCCGTAGGAGACAGGTAAATAATTATTTAGCGATCTAGTTAATGTTGCATTATATTCTGCTGGTATCTACTTTTTTCTGTTTTCTTTGGAAGACGTTTGCCTACATTGTAAATAATATAAAAAATAAAAAAAATTATTTTTAATTAATTTATTAATTCAGAAAGTTAACAATTTTTATTTTTTTTGTCAAATTAATTGGTTTAATTTAATATTCCCGTGGTTTAATTTAATAAACAATGTCGCTTTCTGGGTTACGAAAATACAGATTTCTAGGCGCAGCATTTTTATTTTTATTTGCTATTGTATTTACTTTTTCTCACCAGAAGTAAGTGACTGTTATTTTTCAATTAGATTTTTTAATTTTAAAGTTTTTGATATACAGGAGTGAGTTTTTGCTTTATTTTATACAAATTTAATGTCACATTTAAAATCTCATTTGAAGTAAATTGAAGAACATGTTAATGCTCTAATTTAAATTAATTTAATTACAATCTCATTAGTTCCCGCGTGTATCATTTGCGCCATTTGTTTCTATTATCTGGGGTTACTATCACTTATGTAACCGTATCATAAAAAGATTACCGTAAGCTGGCATGCAATGTTTGGTTTGTAGTTATTATCATCTTCATCGCTAACATCATAATCATTTGCAAGTAAGTTGTCTACCATCTACTAAAACATGCACCTGGGAGCCAGCATAATGCTCCTCATTATTATCTTAGCTTAAGCAAACAACGACTTTAAAATTTTATTATGTTACTAAGTGTAAAAATATTAATCTTAGAATGAGTAAAAACTTCTCACGGTAGCAAATAAATTACAGTCAATTAAGCAAAATGTTGGATTAGAAAAATAAATATTTATATTATTACGTTATATAAATTTTGTTAGTTCTGTCTTAGAAGTTATTTAGTTAAAAATATGTGAAATTTATTTAAGTTGAACTTAATAAAAAAGGTTTTACTTAGATCAATTGGTAATTAACCACAATTTTACCACTCAACAAAAAAAAAAAAAAGAAAAAATTTAACTAAAGATTGATTTTAAAAACGAGAAGTAACAAAAAATCTGTGTTACAAAGTGTAAATGAAGGTTGTTAACTGATATTTAAAAAGATTAACAAAAACTCTGCAAAAAACGCTAAATTTAAAAAAATAAATGTAAATTAACGAAGCATTAATTTGATATGGGTTCACAGCGGTTGCCTGACTTTTAGAATCAACAGAAATATTTTATGTGTAACATTACCCGCAGCTACATTAGAAGCAACAACTTGCAACAATGACGGTAATAATATGTAACAATTTTCCTAAACAAGACAAACCCATAGAAAAAAATACTACGAAACAGTAAAAGAAGAATGTTTAAAATATATAAAGAACACACGTCCAATCTAGATTAACGGAAGGAAATTGTGTTCTACACGGTAGTTAGATTTTTGCTATACGTAACAAGATATCAAACAGAAAAAAAAGCAACACAATACAACGACTCACATTAGGAATATTTCGTAATGTAAAACAAAAAAAAAAAAAAAAAAAAAAAAAAAAAAAAAAAAACTTTTAGAATATTAATTTATCTTTACAGCATTTCTTTCTGAATGATTTAGCAATATATTTAACCTACAGTTGCCTAAGTGCAATTTAAGCACCTACATACAAACTGTAAAACCTGTACTCAAACACTTGTTTGTAACCGAAAGCGTTATTTTTAAGAGCAACATGTTAATGGACTCAGAAGAGGCGTCACCTATCAGCACTAATCTATTGAGTCTGTGATTTAAGGAACAAAAAAAAATTGGATTGTGATTGGATTTGCATGTTTTGGCACTAATTTCGTATTTTTACACTTCATTAGAAGTTTTTTCATTTTTTTTCTAAAGCTTGGTGTTTTATTGTAAGTCATTTTTAAATTATCTTTTTTCTCTTATTTTCTAAGAAGAGTTTATTTAGTAAGTCATTCAGCTAAATAATATTTCAAGCCAGGATTTTACTTCGGGTATCATATTGAATAAACGCAGGACATAGCATTGCATAATTAATAAAAATAATGAATAATAATTAATTATTTGAATACAAGGTACTGATTCTAATGATATGTGCAAAAATTATATTATTGAATGAACGTGAACTTTTCTTCTAAAAGTATCACAGTCATATTTTCGCCTTAAATATATATTAAATAATTTAATAGTATTTAAATATCGTATAATAAAGGAATAAAAATAATCTTTTCATGCTAATTTAGCTTTATTGTGCTAAGAAATTAAATATAAGCGAGGAAAGTAAATCAGTATGGCCATTTCGCTACTTCTCTTATAGCTCACCAGTGGATTGTACCCAAGTAACGTACAGCAAATAAAGAAATTTATATCTTAAGCCAAACTGATTGGCCGGTATTTCAAAAACTATTTTGAAGCTGATCGACACGTGCAGGAGAGAGCGAGGAAGCTCACTGGTAATAGTAGGGCTCTATCCGACGTCTTAAAGTAAATAAAAAAAGACATTTTTAGATTACAATCATGTCGCAGAATTTTTATCGAAATTAACATTTTAAGTGATGTCTATAAGAAACGAATTTACAACTACAACCACCGGCTTAGTAATGCCTTTTATAATTTCGTTGTGAACATTAATTACAAAAATTAAAAAAACATAAGAACTTGATCTTTAATATAAAACTTCTCTCACATAATTTTTACAAATTTTGCAAAGAATAAGGAAAAAAAACGCAAAACGATGACAACAATACAAGTAAAACTGACAATAAAAAAACTACCAACTTTTTATTTATATAGAGAACAAGATTATTATAGGTATAATTTAAACTCTATGTGGGTATGAATATTTAAATATACAAAAGAATCTATTCTTATTCTAAAAGAATGAATACATATACACATATTTGTGCAAGTGTATATCTAATCTTTTTACTTTAATTTCTTTTAGGATACATTTGAGCAATTTGAAATCTTTCAAGTAAGAGCGGCGACAATAGCAAAGAGTCAGAGTCTTAGCAACAACAATATGCCTATTTGCATATTTAGTTTACTGATTTTAAACATATTTATGTGTGTTCCAAAAATATACAAATTAATGTAATTTAGCATAAGGAAATATTCTTCGGGCTTCCTTTTTTGCGTCATAAGAACAGTCAACAAAGAGCGAATATTTAAACTCATGTGTGAATATTCAAATATTAAAAGGTAGAATTGTTATTTTGACTTCTTACGAAAATTTGTGTTGTTTACATTAATAAAAAAATGTGTTTAACGGAAACAGGTGTATTTTTAAAATGTTCCCAATTTCAAATAAAAATAATTCTTGCAGAAAAAAACCAATTACAAAAAAGGCCGATAGGCATTCCGTGGTTCATCGAGCATTTTAAAAATTTGCTCACATTTCAATTGCTTATCTACAGCGGTTAAAAAGATAATTTTATATAAATCAAACAATGCTTTTTATGGTTATAGTGATGCCAACTTTGATTAAATTTCATATGTGTTTTCGTTACGGTTCAGTTGACATGTAAATACGCTTTATTCGGATACGCTTTAATTTTTATACCCTTCACTACAGTTGTAAAAAGGATATGCATATTTTGAGTTTGTCTTATCGTACATAATTCCTACAATTTGCTTTTTCGAACCCACAAAGTATATATATTTTGAGTTCTAATGCATAGCGAAGTAGATTGAGCGATGTCCACCTTTCGGTCTGTACTTCCGTGTTTGAGTTAAAATCAACTTTTTAAGCACCAGATGAAGTGGAGAAAAATTAAATATGCCAATTGATTAGACATAGTTCAAAAGTTTTGGTATTGAAGATCATCAAGATCGGTCTATAACCTTTGAGATAGCGAGCAAAACACTAAGCTTGACTCTAATTTTCCTAATTTTAAGAGCTTTTGAAGAGATCTTTCGGGAAATACATTTTTTTTAAACGCTTAACCCATTAAGATCCGATAATATTTAAATATAAAATAATAAATAAAATTACTATATTTTGATTCCTTGTCACTACAGTATGTGTTTTTTGATTGGAGTTACCTTACGTAATTCGCTTGACATACACCGTAAAGGATATTCATATATGATTCAGCATTGTCGATTAAAAAATTTTTAGATCATTAAAATAAAAACTCTATTAAATTATAAAAAAAATTCAAAATAGATTCATAGCTTTGCATTGAAATATACAGACTTACTGGAAACCTTCTCCTGTTCTTCTCTATTAAAAAAAATTCATAATTTAAAATATTTTTTAAATAAATTATAATTAATTTCAATCTAGAAAACATTTTTCTATCATTCCATTTTCAATATGATTTTTTCAAATAAATTTTCCAAAATCTATAAAATCAATTTTTTGTTGGTTTTTAGAATGTAAAATAACACATTTATCATAGAAAATAATATAAAAATAAAACTTAACGAACATGTGGCTTTTAAGCAAATAAGAGATACTAAATTTTATGGCAACTGTAAAAATGTGACCTGTTGGTAAATAAATAATATTTGTTAATTTTTTATAACAAAAAAATTCAGTCATGCTTTTAAATTCAAATTAATTTTATTATACAGGAAACTGTAATAAAATTATAACAACAGAATGATGCTTATTCGAATGGAAACTGCAGGAAGGTAAAATTTGGCAGCCATACGGTAGGTAGCAGGTGCTCTTTTGTTGATTTCTGTACGACTTGATATTATAAATTGTGAATTTTGAAAAATAAATTGCATTTTTTTAAACTATTGTACATAAGAAGAATCTAAGGACTATTCTTAGATATTCATGCCAAGAAATCATTGGAAAAATATGTATTCTTCCCGCACAAAACAAGTCGACACGAACTCTTAAATATAGAGGATGACGAAATTACTAACATTATTTGATACATTTCTTTAAAGCATTTTGCTTTTTTCTGTTTTACAAAACGATTGTTAATAAAAGAATAATTTTAGTGTAAAATATTAATGTGAAGTATTAATCTTATTTAATGAATACGAATGAGCGAAAAATTGTTTTTTATATGTGTAAGGTACTTTAAGAAATTCCCTTTTATTTGTAAATTTTAACGACATCATAAGCTCCTATTTTTTTATTCCCCTTAAATACATAAATACATAAAAGCAAATGGTTTATTGTAAAATTTGCTTTACATTAATCTAACTTAATGTTCGATCTTAAAAAACGCATGACGAAATGTCAATAATAGAAACCAAATAAATAAAACACAAAACTTCCAAAAATAACAAAACGAAAAAGCATAACATAAAAAGGGTTATAATTTTGGTTTTATAGCAATCCCAAAAAGGACTCAATATTTTTTGTCCTTTTCATTTTATTTACCGTCATCATAAGCAGCGATTAATGTAATTTATTATTTTGTACACAACTCCAGCGCTAAAGTCCGATATCGCAAAGCACGTTAAAGTTTTAATACCTCAAATCACGTTCACAACAGTATACACAACAACAATAAATTGTAAAAAAATTAAAGTTATTGGTTACAAATTTATCCCACGTGTTTTGAGTTATTTTATTCGCAGTATAAGTATTTTTATTAATAACCAGTACTCAAAAATAACAGCAAATTTCTGTTAAAGTATTAAAAATATATTTTTATAAAACAGCAGGTCGTTCCATAATAAGCTTTATTAAGAATTAAAATACTTTAATAAAAAACTAAATAAAGCATCAGTTTGGCAGGTTATTTTCTTTGTTTTCTTATAAATAAGAGGCAGCCAAATTAATGCAGCGACAATGAACACAATGGACACAATGTTGGCCATTGTTAACAAGTGGCAGTTCTTTTTTGTAACGTGGTCGGTCGCCAATGGCCAGAGGTCAGCCAACAATTCCACGTAACATTCAAGTTTTTTCTTTGGGTATACGTTAAACCGAGTTTTTCATTTTTTTTAAAATCAATTTAATTTTAAGTTTTCTTCAAAAAGTCTAAAATATTAATTGCCTTTAATCGTGCTTGAATCCTACAAAAAACAAAAATCTTTACTGAAACACTTCCTATGTTTTTCTGTAAAAAATTTGTTGAGTTTTTATTGCCTTCTTGGTTTGAAACTCTCATTTAATTAACTTTGCATTAGATAAAAACTTTCGAGTTTTTAATTGAAAATTTGGGTAGAATCCACTGATGAGCCATATGAACAGCAGCGAATTGGCCATATGAATATGCTTTCCACGCAGTAATACATTTCATTTTTTAGTTCTAAATTATAAATATTTCATGAGAATATCATGAAATATTTATATTTGAAGGATTCAAGCACTACTAAATAAAATTAATATAAAAAAGATTTTGATTTTTGATTTTTATTTTCATATTAAAATCTAGAATAATTAAAAAGGCAGAGCGCACACTCATACTAACTTTAGAGCAGTCACTTTGATACTGAAAAAGCATCTACAATGTTCTGAAGAAAAAATAATGAAATTAAACTTTAATTGTGGCTAAATCGGCGGTTGGATGGAAGTAGGGACAAATTTATGTGACGTTCTGTAGAGAGAATATCGGAGAGAGGCATTGGGCTGTGATTTATTAAGAACATCTTTAACCTGTTCTTAGTTAATAATAAAAAAAAATTAATAAATCTTTAAAGGTCGGATAAACAAAATTTCTTTTTAACCTAAATTTCCCAATTAAATATTTAAGTCCATGGCAAAACGTTATGTAAGATAGTTGAACTAGTAATACATTTATTCTATTTTCTTAAGCAAATTCGTTTCACTTAACACTAGAAGCCACATAAATAATCAAATATTATAAAATAGTGAAGTAAATTTAAATTCAAATGTATTATACTTGTAGCAATAATATCTGCTGCTACAAGTACGCCTGTGTACGTAATTTAATTTATGAATAAATTATTGATTTAAAGCAAGTTTTCTGACCGATAATAATATTAAATTATTTTACACATCCACACGAAAATTTGTATAACTTCAAATGTACTAAACATAGGCTTATTTAAATACTTCAATGTACATTTATTATATGTCTACAGTGGTCCTCTCATGCAGCAAATAAATGTGAACACGAAGCTTACGTGTCCATTTGTTTCTATATTTTGGCTTAAATCCATAATCAGGTAATAATAAAATTAAGGAAAAGTTTTTATTTCAATATATGTATGTATGTATATTTTTTCATAATTTGTAAGATTTTCACTTGTCTCACTATTTTATAAAACTACATTTTTCTTTGACTTTTTCAATACTTGTTTCTGAGCTAGGTTTAAATATAGACCGTTACTATTTAAGAAAGAAAGAGCGAAAAAAAGGAGAAATATTTAAAATTTTTGGTTTATAATTGCTTAATTTACAGTCCATTGTAAATCGTGAATTGTATAAAATACAACCGACATTTTTTAAACATATTAGCTTAAGTTTCCGTCATTAAAATTGCAAGACCAAAAAAGTCTACTTACCTTACACAAAATTTTGATTTTTTTTATAAAAATTGCATTCATAAATATTTTTTTGCTAAGAATATATTAACTTTAAGAAAAAAATTCATATAAAACTGAAGTTCGTAATTTGAAAAAAAATTTTTAATGAAGAACAAAATGTTTAGTTTTTACATAAAAAAGTATGAGGAGATGTTTGAGAAGTTCCTATAGCTTAAGAAAATGCTCTATATCCATGTATGTGGCTTCAGAAAAAAGCAAAAAAGAAAAAAAAGAGATATTGTAGTGATTGTATTGCGGTCCATTTTTATTATGACACTTACCTCAAAAACTTGAAAATCACTCTTAATTGGTTTTTAAAAAATAAGATATGGCATTCGATTTCCATAAATTCAAAACTAATTTAGATATTCTTATCAAAGTATAAAATTATATAGATAAAAGAGCTTCTAATTAAATGGTAAAATATAATTCTATTTATTTTTTTACATATAAATTCCCGGAACGGGGAAAAATGTTCCAAAATCCTGCCTTTACTAACAACGGGGCTATCAAACCATTATAGAAGAAAATAGCAAATAATCGGTGACTTTTATCTTTTTTAAAGGTTACTTGGAAGTCCGAGGGACTTTATAATATATTTTAAATTTTATGTCAAAATTGGCAACGTTTTTAAAGGGCTGTTGGGAGAACCGTTGTAATTTTGACCTGATTATTCTTTTATTCGCATTTGCTATAGGTTGTCTTTAAAATGATTTATTGAAATTTGCTAGTAATGAAGTAAATTTAATTTAAAATTACCACTGCTTTGAACGGAAAGCGCTATCAGACCAAATTTTATCAAGAATTAAAGAGCTAGGTTTAGGTCGGCCAAGGTTAAAAAATTATAAAACAATTTTCTCCTAAACTGAAAGAAGGTCTAATTAAATTTAACTAATCTTAACATTTGAGCTAAAAATAAATTTCTAAGACATTTTCAAAAAAATTGTGTGCCTGAAGTACCCAATTTTAAGGGTGTACTCTGCATTCCGCCTTTGCCGTAGGGAGCTGGCATTTGCCAGTTTTACTGAAAAGCACCTCTTCTTTACATTTATCAAATTGTATTGACATATCTTTAGTGGTTCATGAAATAGTATATTTTGATCAAAATATATCGTTTTCAAACAAATATGGCACAAGAAAACATACGTAGAAAACATTACAAAAATATGTAAAACTGTTACAGGATCTAATCAAAAGGCGGCTTGAAAATTATGTTCTTACGCCGAAGACGCTCGCCAAGCATAAGAAATAAACAACCAGTAGCAACGGTCTTAAATGCCTTTTGGATTCAAAATCAAAGTCGTAAACAAGCAAACAACTAGTTGTAATAATGCGATACCCTAAGAAATTTAAAATTAGTTTCACTGTTTTTTTAACCAGTTTCAATCATCAAGAATTTTATTCTCGAACGCTCTGCATGCAAGTTATTGGACTTTTAAACGACTAATGCAAGCTGGGTGCGCTAAACATATCACAAGAATTGCTGAAGACGTTAGAGACAACAGAATAGCAACGAACATATTCGCGTATAAAAAACTTAACATAAAGACTCGATTTTCAATTGGAAAGTGCAAATTGTTTATGAATATCTGGCTCTTGACTCTAAAATGCAGTAGTTTACTCCCATGCTGTGTTCTAATTAAACAAAAAAAAATATGGTTCTGTATTCATTCTGTCATTCTGTTTGTGTGAATTTGGCAGCAAAATAAGGTTTTCTTACTTAATACCAAATGTTTTGTGAACAACAAATAAAAATGCCGCAAACTTAGTACAACTCAGCGAGTAGTAATTTTTTTAATATCTATTCTTCAACTTGTTTTCATCAGTTTTACGCCTTCAAATAAACTTGTCGTTAAAGCAGATCTAACTTTGTTTACATTAATGATTAACTTAAAAAAAAGTATACTGTTATCTTACATTTCTTCTGCATCACCCGGCATTTCTTTTTACTTTTTACTATAAAAGTTTAAACTTTTTCTTTATTTACTTTATATTTTTCGACTTAACATTATTAGAAATATAGTCGTACACATTTTTCATGCTAAAATTCTCTAAAACAAGCATAATAAATTCCACTACTTTTTCCTTAAATAAAACCATATGAACACACATTTAATATTCCATTAATCATTAAACAGCAAAGAAATAAGATCTCCTGGGAAGGAATATGTAAAAAAAACATGAGAATAATATTTGACTTGGTATTATTAACAAACAAACAAAAAAATGTGTAACTGTGTGTAAATGCTTATTATCTACATGTATAAAAAAGCCATTTATTTCATTTATTTTTATAACAGTCATTTATATTCTGACATCTGACTGCTTGTCTGTTATTAAAATTAAAATTGTATATTCGGAAATACGTTACATTTGCAGCAATTTTTTTTACCTTTGAAAGTATCACTAATAAAATATTTAATGTGGATGAGTAAAAATTGAGTTATTCCATATTATGCACAAAATTCTGTCTCTAATCCTACTATTTAAAAAATAGAAGAGTATAGACTAAAATAATGTAACATATCTACCTACATACATTAAAAACGTTAGTGTTTTTACAGCGGATATAAAAAGGTCACCCTTCAACTTAAAGTTTTATTATTTTGTAATTTCTGGTATAGCAGGCATAGTTTTATATACAGTGCGCAGTCGGGCAGAATCAAAATATTTTGAAAATAACTTAACTGCGGCTGATAAAGTCCTAGTCAGCTAATACAAAACAATACTTTAGTCGTGCTTTATGTTTTAAAATGTTCGACTTATAAGTATTTTAAAAATAAAGCTTTTGATTTAACGAGACCCTGGTCCAGTTTTTTCAAAATATCGAATATAATTTCCATCAACACTTTTTTACTCTTTTATCGTAGTTATATAAAATACAATATGTATAATAATACATTTATGTGTGTATGTAAAACCTCTTTAAAACTTCAGAAAGAGGGGCAGACGGCTGCTGCTTGCCTTATCTTTTAAACAAAGAAGTAAAAACGTTTTAGTCCCACACTTACCCTTTGCTAAATTTATTAAGCTTGTGCATTTTGATTTTTTTTTTTTTTTTTTTTTTTGCCTAATCTCGCTTAAGCTACCAAGCTGGTGTTGATGAAATTTAAGCTGTAATACTAAGATCTTAACATGGGAGCATAACTTGAACGCTATAGAATAATGTTTTTTCTTCTTATGAAAATCCAACCTCGCGAGAGAAAATTTTTGTATTTATCGCTTTTTAGTACACAGTTTATATAAATCCCTTGTATGTTTTCATATTAATTTTTTTGTTTAACATAGAGCTGATGGCCTTAGCAGCTAGTGCTCGTAGTTCTGCAGTAACTTGTAATAATTTTTTACTTCTAGGTTATTCAATAAAAAATTATTAAATAATTTTTGTAAATTTTAACACATTTTCTTTATACATTTTGTTCTTAATAAATTATTAACTTAATAGATTTTATATTTAAATAAAAGAGTTGAAAAAAATCCTTAATAAATAAATAATTTATTCAATTACAAATTTATAAAATTCATTAAAATTTTAAAGCATTTTTCGGTGGAAATGTATATACTTGGCGAGACTGTCGATTACGTGTTTAGTCAGCAGCAAAAAAAAAGGCTGGCAAATATGGTCACATTGTATTACAAATATTCCACCACACATATAAATTGATCACGTAAATATTCAATATTTAAATGTAAAATTTGTATAAAGAAGCAACAACAAAATTAAAAAAATTTTTGACAAAACATTTTGCATAATGACGCTGCTGCTACCGTCGACGAAAATGTCAACAAGTGCTACTGTCCGAGCAAAGCGAATACCCTTAGTTTGACAACCATACTTTTAAATGGAGTAGACATTTATTCCTTTAGTCTCTGTTATGCGAATGTGCGTTTGACTAGATGCCATATGTTTATTAAAGCCTACTACCCTTACTTATAAAGCTCGATCCAGATGTGAAATTTTATTTCACCCAATTGTTTGTCTCTATGCGGGTGTAGGTTTATGTAAAATATTTCAAAGTTTGTTTTTAATTTTATTAAATATTTATGTATTTAATTTATTATTTATATATATATATATATATATATATATATATATATATATATATATATATATATATATATATATATTTTTTTTTTTTTTTTTTTTTTTTTTTTTTTGTTTCAATCGTTAATTTTTTTTTTTTTCAATTTGCCAACTCATTTCATTGAAAGTTTATATTTGTAAATTAGTGTTTTATGCTGCTGATAGCCTGTAGCAAATTGAAGCAAATAAAGATCTTAAATTTAATAAATATTCCATTTATGTATAATTGACTATTAGGTTGTTTTATCAACAAGTAACAATTTCTCGACGGTCTTAATAGAAGAAAAAGAGCATAAAAATATAAAATAAAAAAAAAATAAATTAAAGTTAATATGTAATGCTCATTTCAGGAAATGTTTAAATCTAAAAAAATATATATTAATTTATGCAAATTAAGCAATTATTTTAAAAGCTGTAAAAAAAGAAAATGTATAAATTTTTAATAAATTCAAAACTTAACATTGAATTATAGAAATGCAATATTTTTACATTAATCATAAATTTCTTAGGTTGCTGATTTCTGGATGGCGCAACAAGTTTTAACTGAAACTGTTTCTCTATAATTGGTATTTGTTAAGAGTTCAAAAAGTAAGTTTAGAAAATTCGAATTTTTATATTTCAAAAATTTTAAATTAACTACAACATTTGGAACTTTGCATTCCTCTCCACAAAATACATTTACGGAGTTTTAATTCTTGTTTTTAACTTTGGAAAATTTTTATTTTTACTGATTAAATTTTTAATTTAATTAGGAATTCACTGTTTTTAATTGAACGTGTAGTTAATACAATCAATTATTCAACTAACATATTTTATATCTAATGTGTATAAATAGCCAATATAAAATTTATTTTAATTTTTAAAACAAACTAAGACTTGGACATTTAAATTGGAACTTCCCTGAAAAATAAAATAAGTCCAAAGAGTTTAAATATATATCAAATCGGTCAAATTTCTTATTCAGACATTTCTGTATGCCGTGACCTTTTTGAGAATTAAAAAATTGTAATCATTATAAATATTAACATATTTTTTTAATTCAGTGTAGATAATGGGCTGAAATGTTTGCCAGGATCTTGACAATCTTAGTGGAATGCCAAGTGGATAAAAAATTATGATGTTTTTTCATAAATTATTAAAAGAAATTAAGGCCTTGAAAAATTCAGAAAATTATATTTTTAAATGAGAATAAATCGTTGGTTTATTCTAGACGAGCTTGAGCTTGGTTTAAGCAAAAATTGCAAGAGTCTCTTTGAGACTTTAAACGCTGCTCTTCAGTAGTCTAAAATTTCTGTTCTTACTCTTTTTTGAGAGTTACCCAGTTTTATACTCTTATAGCTATTTTTCCAGTTTACCTTCATATTTCGATATTCTGAAATTGACGCTATATTTATAAAATGATATTAATATTTTTGATCATAAGAAACACCTTAAATTTTAACAGTGTATGTAAAATTATGCCCATGATAGCATCAAATACAAAAAACAAAAATTAATGTAAAGGGTGTCACAAGAGTGACGTAATCTTCATTAAGGTGGCCCTGTTTTTTGATAAATACGACTACAAATATTAAAACGACTTTTTAAGAGTTTTTGCAGAGTATGTACAATAAAGACTGCCATAAACATAAGTGAAAAAAATACATATAAAAATTACATGGTGTTTATATGGAGGCCGTGAGTTTGACGAGCAAAGTAAATGTAGAATGGCTCAATAGAAAAGTGATTTTGATGTATTTACCTTATATTTACAATAGCAAAAAAATTATTGAATGATAAAATATAGTGTATTCAGCAGAGGGTACAAAACTCCTTGCAAGAGAGTCTACATCGCGGATTATTTGATGTCTTATAATTTTTTTTTGGTTTTGTTAACTTTGTTATTCTTCCGGTAGTTGTTGCAATTATTTACAATTTTTATATTTATATGAACTTGATAATTTATTATTTTGTGATTTTTTGCTATTTGGGCTAAGAGCTGCTTACTTAGTTTATATTACAAACTGCAGTTCTTTTCAGCCTATTTTTTAATGTTAAGCCTTAAATTTATAAAAATCAAATCAGCACAAAATTAGGTAGATTCGTGATTTTTTATTAATTAAATTTTTCGTTTGTATTAATTTTCCAATTTTTATTAATTCGCCTGATTCAAGTTTGGGTTCTTCTTTCTAATTTTTTACACTCTTTCGCATTTAATTTATTTTAAACATAAATAAATTTTTTTTAAGGTTTATGGCAATTTTGAGTCTGAAAATGTACATTTTTTTGAAACGGAAAAGAATAAAAATGCAAGAAAAAATAAAAAGGCAGATACTAAAAAAATATTTATAAAATTAGTTATTATATAGATAAAGAAAAACATTCAAAACATTTGATACAAAAAAGTGATAGATCCTTAAAAAGCCTTAATGAAAGTTTTAGTTCAAGGAAAACTAATGGCTCAATAGTCGAAATCTTTTTTCTAAATTTTTTGAAAAGTACACAAAATGAATGCATAATTTGGCGGATATTTTTACCTTTTTTGAGTTTTAAAGTAATTTCGAACAGTCACAGTTACTCCCTTAAAACATACAATTAAAAAGTATTAAAAAAAACTTTAGAATAACAATTTTATTCCTGTAAATTATTTTTTAAAAATTCTAAAGCTGTAAACTTTTTTTTATTTTAAGAGAAATCAATTGATCTGCATATAAAATTAATTTAAAGCTAGCAGGTAGCAGAAATATAAAAAAGTACACTAAAATTCAATCCTTACAAATTTAGTTAATGTACTTCACTTAAAGTTTAAATTCCCTTTGTATCACTTTCGTTTGCAGTAAAGATTACGATGTTTGATATTTTTATGCTTGTGCTGGTAGTCAATTGAACTTTGCTTTTTGACTTTAAAAATTTTTTGGGTGTCTTTAATCAAAGAAAAAACTTTTTTCACATCCAGGTATTAGTCTGTCTCTGAGTTTCAACTTATAAAACAAACAAAAAATCATTTTTATTCTTCTTGAAAGGGCCGTAAAAACAGCACTAATTCTCAACAGTTCTTTTATTCCTTCAAACTTTCGTATGTTTTTGCAGTATCATCCAGAGACAACACAACAGAAGAAGCAATAAAAGAAACATGAATCATTTACACTTTATATTTTTCACCTGTTTTACATTGCTGTACTTTATTTTGGCCATGCATCTTAAGTGTTATTAGCGGTTTGTAACTTTTAAAGCAAAAATTGGTTTTTTCAATGCTTTTAAGCAGAAATAATAATTTTTTAACAGAGAGTTTGCACTGAATGGAGGAAGTATGTATTTTTTGTGGTCTTCTGTGATAATACTCCTACACCTGGAATATAAGTGTGAAATAAGTCACTTTTTGTTAAAATTTGGATTTTTTAAACACGTAAATTTTTTTTAAATAAATTGTTTCCTATACGCGATAAAGTCCTTTTGTATTTTGAAAAGAAAAAGATATTTTTTCTAATCATTTCGTTCAAAAACAAAATAAATTTTTTTTTTGAATGAGATATAAATATTAAATTTAATAACTTAAAATAAATTAAAAATAAACAAAAAATGCTATATATTTTTTAAGGGCCACCCTTTTAATATTTTATATTTTGTTGTTTATAATTGCTTCTATGGCTTAAGAAACAAGGGCCTTTTATAGTAGAGATCACAGCCTTAATGAAAACATCTTTTTAAAATTTATTGTTCACACTTATATTTCTAGCGGACTTATTTGTACATACTCTTAAGTTTTTTTACGTAATGTAAAAAAAAGTAAATTCTAAATGTCTGACTACTGAGGTAAAAAACTTAAGACGTTTAGGAATGGAAACAACCTTTTTATTTAATTTTAATAAAGATGATATTATTTGCGAAATTAGAGACAACTTAATTCGTTTTCCACACAAAATTAAGTTAATGTGGATACCTGGCCACTCAAATATAGTAGGAAATGAAAGAGCTGACACAGCGGCTAAAGAAGTACCAAAGTTATTAATGATATTACAACTTACCCAAAATAAAATGGTTATACATTTAGCTATACGTGATTACATTCATAATAAACAAAATATTCAATGGAGGTCTTATATGCATTACTATCATCAATTTAATCCTTGTTGTAAGGCACCAGCTTATCCAGTAGGAGTTTCTAGAAAAGCTTTGCAAATATATATACGATTGAGGCTCGGCAATAGTAGATTAACTCACCAACATTTGATGGAAAAAAAAAACAAACACCAAAATGCCTTTTCTGTCCATAGAAATTTATAATAGAAATATAGTTTTTGCAATGTTATAACTAAATTAAGTTAAGTTATCCTTTGGGCAAAAACTTACATATTCTCTCATTAAGATAATGTTTTCAAATGAAAATAAAGAGCAAAAAGTCTTATGGTCCTTTATACGTAATTGTGTTTTTTTATGTTTAAATGTTCTTGATTTTTTTTGATGCAACTCTTAATATTTAACCACTAACAGTTTAATAGTGTGTTAATTTGTGAACTTAATTTTATCAAAATTTTTTGTTTTATGTTAAATATTGTTAGGATAAATTTTGTAGACCTAAACAAACTTTGATGTTAATAAAAATAAAAACCTTTTTATTTTTGACAATAATCTCTATGCTTATAATTTTTCAACATACGTTTTTTTCGTATTGTTAATAATTAGTTTTATTTTATTTATATGACAGACTGCCACTCGCAAATAATCATGTTGCAAGGGTTTTGATTTTTTAGGTTTTTAACATCATCATCACCATCAGTCAACAGTTGATAAGTTGTTGCCATAAATGTAGAATTTTATATTAATTTATATTTACATGCATGTGTGTACATTAATAAGTATGTGCTTGAGATTTTATGACTTTATTAGTAGTTCGTTTTCAATTTTCTACAGTTAAAAACATATGTCATGTGCCACTCTACAAGAAAAAAGAACATAAGATAATATTTGCATTAAGTACACCAAACTACAGAAAACTTAATTTTATTATGTAGTCTTTAAACTTTATTTATTAATACCCAAAATCAATTAAATGCTATTCTTTCGGATCCTCAGTGTGAAAAACGCAATAATTTTTTTATTTTACTGCTTGAATTCTTTCTAAGATTTATATATCCTGTTATCTAAAAGTCTTATTTCTAATTTCGCTTCGCATATTCTAGGCTTTAATTCGTTGACAATGAAACTTAATTTTAGGTTATAACAGCGAAGGTTACGTTTTGTTAAGCAGACAATCGAGATTAGCTCAAATAGATAAACCTGGCTTTTTGTTTTTGATACCTGCAGAAGACAGAAGTAAAAGCAAAATAGTTTAAATGAAAAAAGAGGAATGAGAGAGAAAATGTAACGTAGTAGCAATCTAAAATCATGGCATGCTAAAATACAGTCCACAGCCCGAATGGTTTCTGTTAAAGCGAAGTTAGTGTGTCAGCTTCAGTCTCAGCTCTGTATAAAGGAAATTATTCCTGCCCGGTCTACATCCAGAACCCGAGGCAGGCCAGCAAGAAAATCGGTTCTAAAGGAAAGTAAGGAGCTATTTATCTAACGAGGGACTAGAGCAGACGGGCTCCCGTCTTTCCCCTCGTTTCAGCTCCAGTAGTAATCATTGAGGTTCCATTCTTTTGCAGACCTTTAATAAAATGTTTATGTTTTTATGTTTTTAAAATTTATTCGTTCATCCAATTCAGAGATTATTTTAATAATTTTATCTCAACTTTGAAAATTGGTACTTAAGATTGAATAATAGATTTTGAATAAAAAAATAAAAAAAAATTTAAAATTTTATTAACAACCAGCAGAGCCTAGGACTTTGTCTGCGTGTCATTTCTAATATTTCTTAACATAATTTTATAAAAAAGTATTTTAAAATATCTATTGCAGAGTCTGCAAATAGTGTCAAAGATTTTCCATCAACAAATTTAAAATGTGCTGACCACTTTTTTTTTGTGCCACTACACCTGTAAAATTGGGAGTTTTTACATTTACAGCTCTATTTTCTCTACGAAATGACATATTCTTACGAAAAAAAGGATTCTATATTTGAACCGAGGTTCCATGGGATCTCCTCACAAAATTTTATTCAAATCCATCCAGCAGTTTTTACGTGATGCGAACACAAACTGAGGAAAATGAAAAACTCGTTTAAATTTTTAATTTTAACAAAAACCCTTTTTATATTGTGGCCTGGTGTTGGCATTGAATTGCGGCAATTTCATCTTTAATGTCACCACTCATTTCTCCATGCACAGATGTGTTCAAATGCAGTCTAATGAAATTTATTTCTCTGATTTTTAGACGTTCACAAACATTCAATGTAGAATGACTGCATTCGATTTGAATGGAATTAGAGTTTTGCGTGTGTTTGTCATTTCGTTTCAGTTTTTTCTTTATATTTTAAATTATCTGTGTGTGTTTGTAAAATACACGATTTATACTTTGAGGTCTTTTATCTCTACGAGAGTGCTTGAGTTTCCACTTAAGAGCAATATTTTTTTTTTTTTTTGAAATTTTAATTTTCTTCCGTTTGACAGTAAATTGTTTATACACATCTTTGATACAATTTAATGTATTTGTTAATAAAACATAAATGCATGTTTAGTTTATACGTGTACATATGTTTATAGTGGCATATGAATGCAATGTATAAAAGCGTTTATTTTGAATGTATTTCTTCACTTGTCTTATGATTGTTAATAATTAAATTACATTTGCCAGCATGTTGAGCGTAGAATTGTATATTTTATATACATACTGTTTCATGCATTATTAATTAATGCATGTGTACGTGCGTGTTAGTGGGCATGTATGTGAGTGAGTGCATTTATTTACATATTAATTTGCATACAGGGATTAAATGTAATGCTCCTATTGTTGTTGTTGCTGGAATAAATTTTCCTTTTTGGGCTGACGTAAGTGTTTTTCCATTACCTTAAGATATTTTAAATGATTGATACTATTTTTTGCATTAAATAAATTTAATTAAAATTCAACTTAAAAGTAAAAGTAGAAAAGAACAATTTTTGCATAAATATTCTATTTAAAGGTGAACAGAAGCATTCTTTACTTTCTTGATATAAAATTTATATTTTTAAGTCTTGTAGGTTAGAAGCGCGAACAGAATTTAATGTGAATAAGACCTCTTACTAAATATGCAATTTTGCAGGCATTTAGGATAATGCGAATGTGGTGTAAAGGAATAAGAAAAATAAGAAAAAATTTGGTCACCAGTTTTACGTTTTCTTACGCTTGCATTTTTTATCTTGCACTCGGAGTGGCAGCCTTTTGAAAAAAAATGAGTTGTAACTCAAAGTAGTGCGGTTAACAAAATCTCAAGCTAATTTCTTCAGAAATTGCAAAGTGAAAAAGGCTGCTGGAATTTCTACCACCTTAAAAAAACTAAAAAAAAACTTTAAAAAAATTGCATCATGTAAAACTGGCCTAACTTTATTTAGTTATTGATATGCATAAGAAAGAGACGTTGCAAATTAAGGAAAATTAATTTGTTCGTCTACTTTAATACGAAAAAAATAAACTACCTAGGCGTATTTTAATGCTTTTGTAAAAATGGAATGGTAACACAAAAAGAAAAAATAAAGAAAATAAATAAATGTCATTTGATGTCCGACATCAGTTTTCAAGCAAAATTCTAGCAACGCTGTTTTTTCATACTAAATATGTCATAGCAAAACATGTTCTTCATGAATATTTTATATTATGCAGTTAAAATTAATAAATAATTTAGGTTGTGCTTCTCAATAACATAAAATTTTTGTTGGTGCGCTTCCCCTTTTTGTTCGGCCCTCAAAATCATGGAAAGTAACCCAGAATATTTAATTTATTGTAATTTTGCAAAAATCGGCGGTGGAAGAGATGGTTCAGCCAACTGGATATAAGAATAAAATACATAAAATGGTATGTGTATTGTAAAGAAAGAATGGTAACCGTTGGTTAGAAAGGAAAGAAACAATATAATAGTAGTATGTCTGGCACTCGTTATTAAGTTGGTTAAAAAAGGCCTGGCTTGTAAAACAGTTGATCATGGTTTCAAGTCTGAATGTCTCCACAAGAGCCTGTCGCTCTGGCCGAAGTCACAAAATGATGTTATAAACAGATCGTAGGATCAAGCTTAGCCAGAGGAATAAGTATGATCTAGATTCACGTCAGTTTCTGCGATGATGGACTAATCAAAACGTAGTCTTACCACTGAAAGAAATGCAAGGCGTCAATTAGCGCCCAGTGGTGTAGCCAACAGAGTTGCAAATCTAAGAACATAGCGATGAACTTCCTATCGCTTGAGGGATTTAAGACCATCCAACCACGTATGTTGAGAGTACAATTTTTCACCTCGGTCGGTTCTGCAGCTTCCCTTTATATACGTATCTTTATTACTACAGCCGACTAACAACCGGCTACCGGTTCCCGCAGTACCATTCAATGAGGACACTAGACCATCCAGATTTTAGATTGTTCTCCTTTTACGCGGAAGCACTTCGCCTTAACTTAGCTTAGATTATCCCGACCTTAGTACCCCCAGGGGAGCCAGAGGCACAGAGAAAATAAGTAAAAAATTAAAGTCACAAAAGTGTTAAACAAAACTTAAGCAGTTGCTGCTTACATTTAAAAGAGCCGTTCTTGCTTATTATGGAAAATAACAACAGTATTTCTGATGTAACGGGGGAACAAACGTATCATTCATGGAATCTTCTTTAAAAGAGCGATAATGCGGTATCAGATTACTGTAAAAATCGCATTATTTGCTTTTTAAAAGCGAAGGGATTTTAAAAAATTTAAGTGGAAAAGGAACGATATTCTGGACAATAAGAAGTAACTCTATTTCATTGACCTTTAGTCCTCATTCCTGCCGGGATTCTTCAGAATTATTTTTATTTTATTGTTTTACATTTTTTCAAATTTGTGTCTGCTTTTGAAGGTCTGTAGAACACACTGACAACATCTGCTTTTCCAAATGTATTTACTTTCTTATTATGCTTATTATGCTATGCTAAAAGATAAAGAGGAAAAGAAAACTTAACAATGATTTTTGAATTTTTATTTTGTAATTTAGTAAAATTATTTCTGTATAAATATCCGTTTATTACAAATTTATTTTCCAGACACCAGGTAGGCAGCAATAATTTTTGTTTGCGCTTAAACAAAGTATACGCGCAAAGAAGGGCCACCTGGTTTTTATTTCTACATGGTTGCAAAAGTTATAGAATTTAAGTTACGCACATAAATATATACGAATGTAACAAAGATCATTAAACTAAATTAAAAAAGTTTCAAGTATTGAATAGGGCGATGGTTAAAAAAATGGTTGACTTTGTTGAGCAATATGAGCAAAGAAGATTACAACAAAAAGAAAAAAGAAAGAAATATTAAATTAAAATAAAGTAAATTTATTTCTTGTTTATTTAACTTTTGTTTGTTTCTTTTACACAATTAACTTAAATCTCTGGGTTTTTATTTTCTTTTTTATATTCTCAACAACTTCTACAAGATTTAGAAACATCACAAATAAATCTTTTTTTTAAACCGTTATTTTTTATTCGTCTAATAAAAGAATATAATAAATTACACTAAAATAAACTCAACTTTATCATGGCATCAACTTGACTACTGCTAAAATTTTGTTTTAGAAATTTTAAATTAATTACACCGGAAAACATTTTAGCACTTATTGATGAGACGTTATAAAATATCAAAAGACGTTTAATGAATAAATGCTTCATTTTGTGATAATAAAATTAAATTTCCAAAGCGAAAACCTTTATTTTATGTTATTTGTATTGCGAAATTAATATTTCGCAATAAAACTGAAAATAAATTTCTCGAAGGAGAAGAATGAGCTTGATTGCTTTTGGAGTAAATTTAAAACTTTTACTTAGACGCCTGGTAAGGTTAAAATATTAAGCAGCAAATAGAATTGAAATTAAAAGCATCAATTTTAGCAAACCAAAAGATATATAAATTTAGAAACTTAAAAAAACACTTAAAAAAAACTTAAAAAAAACACTTCTTAAGAAAATATATAAAATATTGTACAAATACAAAATGAACTGATTTAAGTTCCTTTGTTTTTATTCATGCTAAATTTCGACATTAAAAAATTGTAAAAAAAATTTTGTAATTTAAAATTTATTATTAAAGATTTACAGCGAGTTGAAATTAGTTCTTTTAGTTGTTTAATTCACAATTATTAACTGTTATGTATTTTTCTTTTGATTGTTTTTAATTTAACATCTGTGACTGTGATTAGAAATTTTTCTTCAATCTCTTGTTTACTTAGGATGCACTTTTAACAACTTTTAACAACTACCGCTTTGTTACTTCGGCGAGAGTCGAATGGATCGATGTTTGGATACAACTGAAATTGAAATTGTTTTGTTGAAAAGGCGCCATGCCTACCTGACTGTGTTTTATTTCTCGCTTGAAAGTTGTAGGTTTAATAAGCTACAATGCACGCACCATCTCAGTGATGAATAATGAATGAATGAATAAATAAGGTCGTTAGATTTCTAGGCTACCGGTTTATGTGGCATAAGTATTTTCAATTAAAGCCATTTGTTGGACTTTTACGGTTTATTATCTGACAATCTTCTTCACTTATTCACTTATTTCTGTATTAAAGAAATTTTAAAATAAAAGTTTTTTAATTCAAAGTTTAAATGAAGTTCGGTGGTTTAACTTTAGCATAAAGTTTTACTTCAGATTTTATTTTGTACATCTGAAGTATTTTTAAACTTCGTATTCTCTTAAAGCAGCTTTATTATAATCTTGTATTTTTTTATATCATTTCTCTTTTTACTGAAGCTTTTTTGAACATGAATTGTATTATGAGCGGTAGCTGCAATTATTTAAAGGTCTTTTGATTGTTTTTGCTTTAAAATATTTTTTCATTATTAAACTGCAACACAAAACAACTCTTTAAAGAAAAGATGACAATAACAGAGCATAAAATGGTTTAACAAAGCAGTTCAAGTGTCAATTGTTCTTTAAGAATTCGAACACTTGAGCATCAATGGAAAAGAAAAGTTGTTTCTGTTTGTGTCATTTTTATTTTGCCACAAGATTAGATTTTTGCTCAATGTTCTTTGTTGCCGTTGTTTTCTATGGAATTGCTAAATAATGTTGGAAGTACAAGTACATGGACAAAAATAAATTTAAAAATTTTGTCAGTTGCATATTTAAAAATGGTGAATTCTTAAATTTATGGAAACTTTCGTCACTTTGAGCAAAAAAAAAAAAAAAAACAATTCATATTAAAATGCCTTGTTTTGAATTTTTTCTGTATGGCGGATAAAATGCAGCGCAACAGAAAAGAAGAATAGCTTTGCTATTGCTCTCACATGATAATAAGTTGTCTTTGCAATTAATTCTGTGGTTAAAAAAAAACTTATATTATGAGGCAGTGACAAACTTAATATCTCGTTAGAAATTGTTGCAATTCCACAAATGTGTTCTACAGACGAAGAAAACGAAGGTTTTTTCTAAACGTGATCATTTTTTTAAAATTTTGTTATTTGTTGTTTTTAAATTACCCTAAGACAAGTTTTGATTTTTACTTTGCTGAGCACAAAATTGCCAGAGCATTTTTCAAGGAATAAATAAAACAAATCATAATAGGGAACCAAAACCATTCCAGTCGGAATATTTTTATGCCTGTGTATTTATTTGATTGATTGTATAAAAAGAGAAGTGCGATTAACAAAAGAATAAAGAGATAAATCTGGATTGTTGGAGCAGAGCTTATATCACAACATTAACAAATCTACAAATATTCCGCAAATTTATTTTGCATCCCACTGCTGCTTGTGCTGAAGTAATTTTTCAAAGACCCTAGGTAACATCTTAACTATGGAGAGACATAGTCTTGTATATATTTTTTTAAAATAAGTAATAAGCAAAATTAGTAAATAGTTAATTGAAAAACGGAAAATGCTTGAAGTATTCCAAAAAGGTTAAAAATGTTGACGATGTTGCATTAAAAGAGTCACTAGATTGTACTCAATTGTATGATTTCTTGCAAGCTCATTTGCATGACTTTTTAAAACTCTACTGGCGGGCGTAAAAAATTCAACTTAACTACTTTTAATATGACTTATTATCATCGGTACTCTGACAGCTTTTTAATAAGACATTCGTTGTTTAATGGACAAATGAAAGATTTTTTTTCATAATTTCAGTTTTATGTAATTTAATTCTTTAAGAACCCAAAAAAAAATGAAAATTTAAACGAAGCGAAAATAAGTCATTTAAAACTAAAAGTTGCGTGATAAAAATATAGTATTTTTGTCATATTTCTATAATTCACTAGAACATCGTTAAAATGGCGAAAATACCAAAAAAAAAAAAAAAAAAAAAAAAAAAAACAAGTAATAACACCTGAGACTATAAGAGTTCTCCTTGTTATGCAGAAATTATAAAATTGTGTGCCTTTATCCGTTGCAAAAGTAACGTAACTGAATTTGTCATCTATCATAATGTGCATTTTTTAACACCCTACATTTGGTCATAGGAATAAATAAAAAATATTAATAATTATTATTATAATCAGGTACAAAAACCTGTAGTGACTGAAGTAAACAAGGAATAAGGAAAGCAGAAAAAAAATGCTTTAGATTTTGTGTGAAATTTATATAAAAAAAGATTATTTTGGAGGTTTTTCTCAACACAAGAACGTTGTTTAGAAAAAAAAACAAAAAATTTAATAAAGATTATTCGAAATTTTTATTTTCTGTCAAAGTTTAAATGAATAATTACATCTGGCTAATTTCCACGATGACCTTGATGTCGATTCTTTCATCAAAGTTTTTAATCACTCATATTTAAAAAAAAAAAACGTCCCAATCTCGCCTCTAAACTACAAAGCTCATCACTATCCTGCTATGTGAAAATGGATTTTGTCTGAAAAATATTTTTTTCAGAAAAACCAGTTTGGTTTTGTTTATTGAATTTGCAAAGTGGATTTTTAATGAGATTTTCGAGCATTGTTGAAATCGTTGTAACAATTGCCAATGTATGTGCCACGATTACGTTGAAAATTTTAATGTGTAAACTATTGTATCTTTGGTGTTGCCACAATTGAAAAATAAGTTTTTTGTTGAAAAACTCTTAACAATTTACCTAAATTAGTTCTTTCAAAAATGGAGTTTGTAAAGTGTTCTAGCTAAGGTAGATATGTATAAGGAATGCTGAGGAAGGATGTCGAAATCAAGGCGATGAACTTTAAATTATTAACACAGTATTTAAAAAATATTTTTCTTTTTTAAGAAATTTAAATTAATACACTATTCGAGCCTACAGCCTCCCTTTTCAAATTGTAGAAAGAAGGTCTACATAACGGTGAGAAATTAGATTTTATATAAATGACAAAAAATTAGAAAGTCAAATAAAACTGAATCTAAGCCAAAATAACCTAATTTGTTTGTTTAGGTGCAACATAATAGTTTATGACTTTCTCTAAAAATCCAAATATAAAATTAAATCTCAAAATGTCTTAAAAATTAACGACAAAAAAGAGTGTAACTCAGTCGACTTGTAACTTTCAAATAAAATGATTAGATATATATTTTTTTCTTTCAGTATTTTATTCCTGCAGATTTGTTTTTACGTCACGACACAAATAAAAAATATAAGAAATAAACTCCCACGCTACACCACTTAACAATAAGAAAATCAAGAATAATAGCAGCAGTAAAAGTAGCAACAAGATAAACGTGGAACATAATAAAAGCAATGACATAATACCGATTTTCTATAGCAGTATTTTATACTCAGCTCAAATTACATTGTTTCTTACATTTTCTAAAGAATTCAAAGGAACTATAAAAAAGCGAAAGGAAGAAACTTTAAGGGTACTTGCGAAAAGTGACGAACACAAACAAGACATCAAATTGTGGTGATAGCAACTGCGTAGCACAGAAAGGAAAACCATAATTCATGCAGATATTTCATTCTTAAAGGTGTTGACTTTTGTTTTTAGAGGTTTCCTTTATGAATGAATAATGCCTTGTATACAAACACACATTTGCACATAAAGATATCGTTCATTGTTCATGTACAATTAAATTTTTTGGTTTTTTTGAAAGGATTCATTATTTTTTATGAAAATATCTTGCTTTTATTTTGTTTTTGTCGGATTAGGTGATGCGTGTATGTATGTCATCATGGTCTTGAAAAGTTGATGACGGTAACTTCTTATTCAGAAGGAAATTTTGTTAAAACATATCTATTGTTAAGCTTAAAATTTTTTTCTTAAGCAAAAAAGCGATGGTTATTGAACATAAATCAAAAATGAATTATATTCTGCCATCAGTAGAAGAAACAGCAGTTTATGTGACTTTAGATAAAAAAATGTAACCTCAAACTATAGCAAATTTCAAAATGTTAAACATATTTTTTTTACATTCAACAGAAGTCTTTTAAAAAAGCTTGGACTATATAATTAATAGCTGCTATAAAATAACTTCTCAAATTTTAAAATTTACAAATAAGTTTAAAAATAAAGCTGACGACTAAAAAGAAGATAATTTAGTTTTGGGTTCTGGTAGAGGCTTAATTCTTCAATTCGAGAATAAACTACAGCAGTAACAAGAGTCAAAGAAACTTTGGTAGCGTTACGAAATTTAAACGAATCATAGGAAAACAACTCAATAATCTGTCGATGCAGCCTATAAACTGTCGCAAAAACTTACGGAGCATTGTGGCCCTGTTACAAACTCGAAGGTCTTATAATGGTTAAATTTTCAAATAGAAAAAGAAGTTTTAGTGAACAGTATCTGACTGGCAAGTGAAAGTACTTTCCTGTTAAAATAAATTTTGAAAAAAAATAAGGTACGCGAAAAATTCAATATATAAAATCGGATATCGTAGTGTTCGTGAATAAACTTCTCCGAACTGGGTCGACCGATTTTCATAACCGATGTATTTTAAATACACCTAAATGACACGGCTTCTTTTACGCAACCTCAGGTTAGGCAGATTGCTGAACCTATCTTAAAATTTACGCATAATTTAACAAAGATTTCATTATGATTAATTAGATACTTTTTTACAACGTCTACTTTTAGGCCCACTTTTTTTAACATGTGTTTGCAACAATATAGTTTTGTGCATTTTTCTTCAAATTGTGCATAATTAATAGTCCAGTCTATGCAAAAAAAAAACGTTTGGAATCGATCAAAATCTAATTTTCGTACTCCTGGTTTACATTTTTTTTTTTAATTTTTTGAAAAATTTGTGAACGTAATAAGGAACATAATGAAAATTTGTTAATCAGTAAGCGTATAGTGAAACTATTCAGAAACGACTATTTTATGCACTAAAAATAGATCCACGTCATCAAGGTTTAAATTCGCTGCTTATACACGTGGTTAATATTTTATATTTAGAAAGGTGTCCATTTAACGAACGTCGGTTATGCCTAAACTAGAGAATAAAACACCTGAACCTACAACAGACTATTGTTCTTTTCACGCCGTAAATAGAATTTCGGTCTTACGTAATTTTTTGAAAACTAAGAGATTATGCTGAAATTATATAATGGGACTAAGCTTGTCATATGGTCTGTGCTTCTATGTATGCAATATCAATTTTTTTTACTTCACAGCGGTCAAAACTTGACTTTTTATTTCCACAAGCAATTGGGATATGACCGAATAACTCAACTTTAAAATAAAAAAATGGTGAAATACTGAGCAGCTGAAAGAATTTAATAAATTACAAAAAAAATTGTATTTTCATTACCTGTCTGCTAAGCTAACGCAATTCTATGGTCAGATGTGAGGTTGACTGCACATGTTCTCTAACTATAGAGTAAATTAAGAATAAAACCCGCATTTTATAATCGATTTTCATGATTTATACCCTACTTAATTTATAAGTTAACTAGGACTCAAAAATATGAGCAAAATATAAGATATTTGCTTTTTCTTTTATTTTATTGCATTTTTCAAACAAAAAAAGTTATGGAATTTTGTAAAAGAGAACTAAAACCAAGAAAAAATTTACATTATATTTAATTAAACTTTTGAGTACTGAATTATTTGGAGACTTTTTAACATATAAAACGGATTTATCCTTTTTTTAGGCGTATCAAAAAAAAAAAAACAGGCATAAAATAATATTAATGGAATTAACCTTATTTGCAACTGTAAGATGTCGAAAAAAAAAAACGTTAAGAAATTGTTTGCGATCAACTCCAACTAGCGCAGGTGTTGCAAAAATCAACGCATACTTATCAAATTCAGACGACGAGTCAGAATCGTCCATCATAACTTTGCCCAGGTGAACGCATGGCGGGTCTCACTTGTCAAATGTACTTAAAGGGTTAAAGATATATTTATAGGGCATCTTTTGGTGTTTTGTCTTAAGAATCGGATGAGTAGTTTACTAGATTGTCTTCGTACCTGACTAATTTATAGAAAAAATTTTACCACGCCCATCTGAAAAATCCCTACGTGATAGAAAAAAACTGAAAATGGATTTGAGCTAAGCGCATCTAAATCCATATAATCCACATTATTTTTTTGAGAGCAGAGCCAAGAAGTAATTTTTTTGCAAGGCAGTCGAATGAAAACAATAACTCAACTTGCGATCATCCCTTAAAAAATGTATCACAGGTTATTATCATGATAACACTCTTCAAGACTTAAAATTTAGGAAGCACAAATTATTTAATTAAGCTTTTCAGAAAATTTCATTTTAATTTACAAACACAAGATCAATTATAGATTGCAATTCTCTCATTTATATTGCTATAAAATTTAAACATTATTTTTGAATATTACGATTGCTGTTAAAAGATGATAGAGTTTGCATTCTAATACCAAAAATTTATTTAAAAAAAAAAATAGCAGTGGAAAAAGTTCTGAGAACTTTTGTTGCCAAAATGATCGAAACTATAATCTGAAAAGAACTTAAAAAATGTACTAAGGAAAATTTTAAAAGAAAATAGTTAAAAGCTTTAAAATAAAAAATAAATTTTACAACAAGCAGCTTGTCATTAAAATGTTGATCTTAAATTTCTATAGGATTATTTTTTTACAATTTCTGCAATGATTTAAAAAGTTCTGAAAATATCGTTGTACAGAAAAATGCAAGAAGAAAAAATATTTATTTCTTTTTATTCAAATATTTTAATATGTTTTACTTCGTTTATTTTTTCTCTGTACGTGTGCGCTTTGTGTTATACAATACGAAAATTTGAAATTCATTACAATTGCATTGTAAAGACCATGCTTTGCTTGATATATTATATTTTGTTTACAATTGTATGAGTTTTGTAAAGCTTTTCTGTATCTTTGAAGTTTTATTGAGGTGCAGTCGTTCATTTAAATGGATCTCAAATAAAATTGGTCAACTGGGAAAAATGTATTTATATACAGTTTTTCATTATAAAACTTATGCATTCAGTTAGATATAAACGCTCAGAAGATGGACATGCAAATCGTACTTTTCGTATTAAATTTTGTTACAGAAAAGAAAACTAAACTTTATCTTTTTTATTGCTTTTTTTTTAATTCTACTAGTTCAAAACATATTAAACACAGCAAGGAAGACGAAATAAAATGAAAAAGTTAAGCATTTATTAAGGTTTACTCCCAAGTTTTGTAAATTAGTTGTACTTTTTTTTAAATTTTAAAATAGACAACTTTTAGTTTTAGTGTTTATTATATGTTTAGAAATTATTTCCAGTAAAAAACTTCCGAATGAGTAATATTAATTACATGGCCAATTTGAACATAACGTATACGTTTAAATGAACATTATTTAAATTTTAAATAACTAGAACTAAAAACTTTTGATGAACGAAGTATTTACAACAGACATGGTTTTAAGCAAATTAAATTAAAGACAAATAAATAAAAGTTTAGCGAACAGAAGCAGATAAGAAATATTACCACACATATGGGTATGAAAAGAACTGCGTACGTTTGAGCGTGTTGGAGTTAATTCACTTAACTAGATGTAGGTACATGGTATGTTGGATACGGCGTAAGCATTTCACTTGTTTTTAATTATGTTTTCTTCCTTGAAAAGGGATAGAGTAGAGAAAATAAGTGGCAAAGAAGAGTGATAGCTAACAAGATTTATTTTCACGGCTCTATAGGTGCACGTTATGTTTATGTTTATGACATGTTGCAGCACCTCTGGTGTCAGTAGGAGCACAATTTTCTTATATTGCCATTTTATTTATTTTACACTAAGCTGTTAAATTAAAGAGGGATAGGTAGCGAACCCAGGCCAACAAAACAATAACAGCTTAGTCAATGTTATAACCATTTACGCTGTAGCACACTCGTATTCTGCTAGTAAATTTAGTTGATTAAACATACAATATTAATACTGATGAGAGACATAGCTATCGAAAAAAGCCTCAATAACATTCTGCTTGTACAAATATTTTTCTTAGTTCTGTAAAAATTAACACAAAAATTTTTAGGTTGTTGTAATTCAGAAATAAAAACATACCAAACTAACCGAAACTAAAATTGTTTACTAAGTTATAATAAATTAAAATTGAAACTTACAATAATTGCTAGTTGAACTATGTTCAATAACTTCTATGAAACTAAGGTTATGTTAATCATTCTCGTTTCTTGAAACTGAAGAAGCTACACTGCATTACAAATTAAATGTCCTATTTTTTCTTTTTTTTTTTTTGAAAATAAAAATGTGTACATAATAAGCTATAAATATTACAAACTTTATCACGCCATATAAAATCCTAATAAAAACATTTCAGAAAAAAAATGTACACATACAAATATTAACAAAAGACCACCTGAGTAAATTTTCTACATGTCTCTTGTTATGACTGGAGGTTAATAATTTTTAATAAGTTTAATATCCTGTTAAGTATAAAATTCCTTTAATAGAATATTAAAGTAGTATGTGTTTGGCATTTTTGATATTTTTAAATCGTACGAAAATATAACAAAAAACACTTTCTATAGTCATGAGTAATATTTGTGCTTGTCATACTTTCTGTTACACTATTAAAGCGCCACTTGTGTTTTCACTTTTTAGTCTCGCTCTCCCCTTCCATTTTGTATACATTTTAAACATATGTAAATTTTGTATTTAAACTATATTTTCTATTTAACTATTTATATTACGTTAAAAATAAGAAATTCAAAAGGGATTGTCTAAAATATAAAAAAAAATTAAAGACAAATCTTTACTTTGCTTATAGGAACACATTATACACCATTTAACACATATGTAAACTATCTAGAGAAATCTATACACAGAGAAAAATGCTTTTGTTTCTGTTAAAAGTTTAATGTATTTGATTTTATATTGATGTTTAATTAAATTTTTAATGACAATATTAAATAAAAAATATATACAAAATTTTGCAAAAATTTCCATAAAAAGAGAAATTTTTATAATAATTAACAAATTAACATGCAAACAAAAAATTTCATTTAATTTAAATTTGAAAAAAAAAAAAAAATAAAACTTTGTGTGCAAACAATTTTCTTTGTGTGTGAAATGATAATTGGGGTTTCTAGCGACAATTTCCTAATAATCTTGAGTATTCTTAATATTAACGACAGTGAGTAAGAGATATAAAGATGAACCATTAATTATCTGAGAATATTTTAAAGACTCAAAATAAAAAAAAAATTTTTTTTCAACGTAGTCACATATTTGTAATCCAGCTGCCAAAATTTTAATTCAGTTTATTTTTCAGTGTGGTAAAGGAAGCGTCGTCTATCGATGCGCTTTAACGTCGAAATGCTCTTCATTATGTAGAAAACCCTACACTATGAAAAATAATGTTTATTTGTCTTATATCATTCAATCCATTTACTTAAAATAAGAGAAGAGATTAAATTTCTAGATTTATTTGACGCTATTTTGGTCCGCTTCTTATGTTTTTTAAGAACGTGAGAATTTTCGCCTTACCGACTTATAGAAAGTTCTTAAGAACTTGCATAGGATGAAATTGTCAGCTAATTTAAGAACATTTGCTATAGAAGTACACTGCCCCTACTTAACACGAGATGATGTGCAGTACTGTTCTTGAAACAAATATGAAGTTCAATCGCAGGGTAGTGAAAAATTGATTACTCTTCTGTACCACATGATGATGTCTAAGGCTTACTTATAGTCAGTTGCCGGATTGGAATTTAAAAAGAGCTATTAAAACATAGATATGTCTAAATGTTGGGGTGACAGAAAATTAGAAAAAAAAAAAAAAAAAAAAATAACTACTATAAATAATTTAACATAAGCATTGCCTAGTCTTCTAAAGTGTTTAGCATTTTAAAAACTTTTGCATTTGCTGATATATCCCCACGAAAGCTTTTAAATGATACCCATATTGATGTCTTGAAAAATATGATGAAAATCGTTCCCTTCTCTGACAAGTTCCGGGGCCCACTACTTGGAAAATATGGGTGTGCGCTAATCTCTTCACTTTATATTTTTGTTTGTTTGTTATTTTTTAATTCTCTTTCGCTTTAAATGTATTTTGTTTTATTGGAGTTACTTCATGGTTCCACATGATATGAAAAAATTAGACGAAAGCCTTGCCATTTGCCTTCTTTTTCGAAAGACATGGAAACAGTGTCTGATCGATTGGCGCATTTGAATTTTTTCTACCTTATTTATAAATTTATTTTATTTTATAAAACTGTATTCAAATATTCATAATTTTATCAAAACACAAGCAGTGCCCCCGATTTCTACTCGTATAATTTCAATATTTTCCATCCACAAAAATAAAATGTACTGAAAACCGTTCTATTACCCTTATACCGATATAATTGTGTTACTTCACATTTGTATTTCTAGCGTTAAATATATTTTGAAAGATAAGATTTTAGAACTATTAGTGCGTTTAACAATTCAATAGACATAATGTTTCTTGTTTTCGTTTTAAAATTTCCAACAATAGAAAAAAATCTTTCACTTTCTACTGAGGTAGGTTTTGTTGTCAACAATGCCTTAAAAAGATTATCCATGTTCGTTATTCGAATGTTAGTGGCTTCGAATAACTCAAATTCGTCTTTAAACAAATACGTTACCTTTTGCTCTATTGTATATTTTATGTAGTAAAATTCACACAAAACGAGATATTTGAAAATTATTTATGTCACAACGAAAATATTTAAAAATAATCAGTGTATTTTTTGAAAGTGCTAATAATTTTAAGCTTTCCGTTTCCCAAGAATTTAACACAAATTTTCTCGCGAAACTGAGAATAGCGAGACCAATTAATAGCTAAAATAAAATCTTCAATAACAAGTAACTTATCATTAGTTTAAGACCTAAAAACTATTTCATATCCCATAATTAAATACAATCACATTAATAAACATAACATTTTCTATTATTTTTACGAGGAAAGAATAAATTGAATAGAAACACTCCTAGCGCTCATTGAGCGTGATAGAAACTCAATGAAAAATTTACTACGAATTTAAAATTTCACGGAGAAAACACTGGCTGCTCTGAAAATATTTTTGTTTGTACATCTTAATTAGTTTTCATCATTTGGGAAACTAAAAACATTTTCTTGCTAAAAATTTTCTTTAGACATGCATAATATAATTTCTTAACTAACACTGCTTTTGAAAATAATTGAAACGCATTTGCTTTAATTGAATAAGCTTAATAAAAGCTGCTTCTAATTAGTAAAATATTTTAAGATTCTTTTCACTTTTATTAGAATTAATTTATTTGCCAGTTTTTATACACATTTATTTTCTAATTTTATTTCTACTGGATTTTCTTCAATTAAAAGACATGATGAATTTAATTATAGAAGATACATAAGTTTTTCTGAAGCAAATCTACTAAACTGAATACTTAACACTTTAAGCAGTTTATTAGAAGAATTCTATAATTCTGCTTAAACAATGTTGTCACCTTAAAGTTATTTTGTAACTTTGGATTAGTATTTTATGATTCAATGTTTGCATGTATATCTTAGAGTAATAAACTTGAAATTTTTGGGGCGTAAAATTTTAGGCCCTTTGAAATGTGGATACATTTACACATTCTCACCCACAAGTTCAGTTACAGTTGTCAATTCCAAATATAAATCACTACTTTGTAAAAGTTTTTTTTTTTTACTACCTCCGCCCATTATATGTTACATAAAGAAAAGTTTCTTTTAAAATAACAAACTTGAGGTAAAGTACTCAGTTTCTTCTTTAACTTAATTTTTAGCTGTTTTTTTTCCAAAATAAAAATCATTGCATTTTGAATGCAACAGCTTAAGTTCTTGTTTAATTTTCTTATGCCAATAGCGTTTTTTGTTTTTTATTCAATAAACGACTTTTGCGGTTCTTTTCCTTTATTTAGTTATGATTCTTCTAAGAAACTCACACGCAAAGAAAAAGCATGATGGCCATAATCTAAAAACAACACACTATTATTGAAAGACAAATTGATTCATTGTTTAATTAAATAATATTTATAAATAATTAAAATAATTAGAACATTGTAAGATATGTTTAAGTTTGAGACACATTATGATCTTATAGAACCACAATATGATTACATAAGATCATATATTAAATGCAAAAACAAGAGCTAAATTTTATGAAAAAATTGCCTTTAAGTCTTTTAACAATTTAATTTTGTAAACACTTTATTGCGCTCTAAATAAAAGTCAGTTTAGCGCAAAAAGGCTGATGTACAGTGGCTTAAATGTGATTTATTTTGGACGAATTCGGTACTTCATGAAATACTTAAGATATCTTAAAGATATTTTACTGAGGCAAAGCAGAGTTGTCTCTGAGTGAGCCGTCGAAAGATCTACCCCGGTTTGAAGGGTGGCTACTGGGTAGGTCACAATAGTTGGGTACCTCGGGCATCGATTTTTTTAAAAATGACATAAAAAATTAATCTAATCAAATGTTAAGGGTTTTTAAATTTAATTACGCCTTAAAAATATTTACAAAAATATGCTCACATGTGTAGGTCATCCCTTTCAATTTGGGGGAAAACTTATTGACATTTTGGTTTAATTTTTGGCGATTGCAATACTACTTTAAGACATTTGTTATATACGAATTTAAAGTTTTTTCTGATAGCGTTTTTCGTTAAAAAGTTACAAGCCTCTGAATAGAAAAAAACCGTTTTTTAAGGATTTTCCCCAAAAAGTGGTATTCTTTTGTTTGCTAATGAAAATAAAATTTACAGCAATATTAGCAAATATGTTTAAACCATTTTAAAGATAACCTATAGCAAAGGCCAACAAGAGAAAAATTAAGTGAAAAATCGTAACGGTTCAACGTTTAGCCAATTTTAAAGCAAAATTACAAAATAATTGTAAAGATCCTTGGAGTGCGAAGCACCGATTAAAAAAGGGTAAACTGCATTTTAAGTACCCAATTGTTAGCTGCATATTTCAAGAAGATTGCTAACTGTAACGACACGTATTTGCTCTAGCCGGGGTAGGTCAGCGGATGTCCAGTGTCGTACATAAAAATCAATGAAAACAAACACCTTTGTTTTGTTTAACGTTATAAAATTAATTTTATTATTCTTTTCTTCTTTTACTTCTTTACTTAAATTTAACTTTTAAAATATTTAAATAAAATAGTTTGAAATATGTATATATTGGTTTACAAATGAAAAGAAAATTAGTTAGCCCAGCCACACGTGAGTACATTAACTAGGTGGCAAATCGGACAGTAGAAGCTAATGCAGGAAGCGATCTACCATTGCGGTGGCATACGCACGACCAACAAGGGTTGACCTATTCCACTGGGCAGCGGGAACTTTGATGGCATACGCACAATCTACGTTCCGGCAGCCCAAGTTTCAGCGATTGCTGACCGAGTTGTCCACAAAATTAATTAATAAAAAAAAGGAGTCGTCAAAGCGTGTACAACGGTCTAGCTGGGAGACGGAAACACCGAACTTCAAGCCACCCGAAATACCCGGATTGATTTCTTGGTTGGAAACTATAAGGAGAAGTTGATCTTTTATTGGAGTGGCATACGCACAACTTCGATAACAGATCTTTTCTCCACTGATCAGGCCTTAGCATTCGATGGCATACGCACGATCAAATGGTTCGACTGTTCAGCTCTATAGCTGCCAACTGACTGATTTCTTAAAATCAACTTACCCTCTACTTAAGTTACAACAGACTAATTTGCGCACACGCATAAATCATTCAATTACTCTGTCTCTCGTGTAGCTGAGAAAATACGAGTCTTATTGCATCCGATGTTCCACTCTTGAGTGTATAATGACACGAAGTGTGATCCACTCAAACGTGAAGTGAGCGAATGCATACGTAATTCTTACAGAATTTATTCATGAACTTACATGCATACATTGTTCATATTAACAAGTTATTATAAAAACAATAACACAAATCAATATTCTTTATTTCAATCATAAATAAGAGCAAAATAAACAAAAGCGAACAACAAAATGAGTACAATGTATATTATATCAAAAAAAATAAAGAGTATAATTTATGAAATTCTCTTCGTGTGGCTCAAACCAGCATATACAAAAAAAAAAATACAAAATACTTCGTATAAATAATAACATTCTTATGTAAAAAAACAACAACAAAGGCATTTGTTTGTTTGCTACAGAATGCACAACCGTGGTTCAATTATTAGGTGTGCTCCAAAAACGAGTCTAGCGACTTTTGGTCGTCACATAACTTACCCGTTTAGGTGTTTCTGAAGTTTTTTTTTCTTTTTTTTTAATTAATTATTTGGAATATTTTTGACTTTAGTCCACATTAAATGTGCTGGATTTCTTTTTAAAAAATAATGTTATGACATTCTCACAAAATATTTTTATTTAAAAATAAAATATAAGATGTATTACTGCAAGGAAACATATCCATAAGAAAATTTGTCGGATGTATTGAAAAAAAAAAATATATTATGAAAAAGAGATTTATATTTTTAAGCAAGTACGCTAAAACTACCAACTCCCAGCTATAGCACAAAAGCGACAGAAACATTTGGGGAATTAATCATTACAACAGAAAAATTCCTATAAATTATGATGATTCATTCCACGTACAAAAAAATAGAAAAATTATTAATGAAATATAAAATACCAGTTTTATACATGAATCATTTTAACAAAGCCGTTAAATGTTTTAAAGGTTGAGGCTTAAACACTGAATTAGTAGCCAAAATATTTAAGCTTCAGCCGACCTTCCGACGCAACCGAAAACTTTTTCAATATTAGTGGACAGACAGGCAATAGCAAGTTTATTATCTACAACAACTATAAGCGATTATGACGAACATGTAGACAGTAGAGGCTGAAGCCAAAATATTAAAAATAAATTATAATTTCAGAAAAATGAGAATTGAATATAAAAAAACAACAATTTTACTGATTTACGCACACACGTAAATGTTATAAGTTATGGTAAACTCTTTATCCAGTGTCCTTCTCTCTAATTGTGTTATCATGATAGTGTGTGTAGGTTTGTGTCTGTGAGTAAGTAAATGTACCTGTGTCCTTAATTGGAACAAAGTAGTTTCGTAGGATTATAAATGATAATAATTTTCATTTTCACAATGGCTTACAGTATAAATGCCATAGATTATGAAATTATAATAAGGTTTTTATTGTTATTGTAAAACTTATGTATAGTTTACTACAGACTACCTTTGCTCATGTAATGACACATACTTACAAATTTATATAAATTGTAGTATTGTAGATATTGCTGCATACACTTTAACATCTTTGTTATTTTATATGCCTGTGTTCTACGTACTGCTTGCACATTGCTTCACTAAACTGAGATAGAGCAAAGTCAAGTGAACTTGGTTTATATAGTATTTAATACTTTAACAATATAAAAATTGTAAATAAAACCTACCAATTATTTTTTCATTTTACTCTGAATACTCTTTTAACAGCACAACAGATTGAATGAAATTTACTGGGGAAAGCGATTCCAATTCTTACCTAATACTTATAACATATTATAACTATGTTCTAACAACTAAAATATAAATATTTATTTGCCTATAAAGTAGGTAAGGTAGGAAAGTAGTTTGACAAATTATTAATATCAAACAGTTTAGTTTAGAAGTAGCATTTCCTGTGATGTCAAAAAGACAGTAAAACATATAAAATTTAAATATTAATTGTCACTTCAGATACGATTTGCAAAAAGAAGATTTAAATTGGTGATGTTTACAAAGTACTAAGATATTTAGATGCTAAGAATGCTGACGAAGAATGTAGCGATTCAGATTATGTTGCAAGCCATTATGCTATTGCCTAGTTTTTGTTGCCATCTTTGAAAATTAATGCAATAAATACAAAAACTTGTAAATTTTTTTTTTTTCAAATTAAATGTTAATGTTTTTTTTGACCTTTTATTATAATAAATTTTATTTTATAATTAAACAAGCACTAGGTCAGTTTAAAAAAAAATATTGTTTATTAGTATTTTATTTTTTCTTTCAATATTTCGCCAAATCGTTAGGTGGCATCTTCATGAAACAGGAAATAAAATTATAAAAAAAAATTATATGTTTTTCAAAAACAAAAAATTAATTCAGTTGAAACAATTTGTCAAATTAACTCAAAAAATTAAAAAAAAAGATCCGCCCAACGCCAGGCGAAATATTAAATGAAAAAATAAAAAACTAAAACTGACCTAGTAGGGCTTAGTAAGTCCCAATTCGCACGATGCAAGAAGATAAGACTGCTTATTTTCATTTTCTTCTTTGAACTTTCATTATTGTTCGCACAGTGCAAGTCTTATTGCTTAAATTGTTCAGATTTTTGCATGAATGTACACACACACATCTGTGTTTTTTGTTTTACGAATATGGAAGCAAAGCGAATTGCAAGTAAAAGCAAGTCTGTACTCATTTAATTTTACCTCACCCCGTTGCCTACAACATAATCATCTCAGCTTAAATACTTGCATCGTGCGAATTGGGACTTTGTTATAAAATAAATTTAAAATTATTTTTCTTTTTGAAAACATTAAGAAAGCAAAATACTCGTGATTTTAAGTCAGTTTAATAAATTAAAATATTTTTTATGACAATTTTTATTCAAAAAATTAATTTTAGAGAAGTCATATATTTATTTATTGAATTTAAGAATACCACAACGTAAAACTTGTCATCAGTGTCTATATGCACGAAGCCAGCTTACTTCATTCGTCGTTTAAGATATGAAACCCAACACCTTTGCAACCAACATTTTACGTTTACAAAATCTACATTTTTTTAAAGTTTTCGTTACATTTATATTTTGAGCATAAATATATTTATGAAACGAAATATTTCCAAGGCCACCAGTAATCAAGGCTTAAAAATAAAGATTTAGTATTTATATAGAATGAGATTTAACCATTTGAAAAGTTTATATGAGATTAAATTTAAAATTTTTTAAAAATGCGTATTCGCACAAATTCGCGTGAGGTAAAGAAAGAGACTTCAATCTTAAATTTTTGCTAGCAAAAGTAGCGGAAACAAATAAAATAATAATTGCAGAGAAAATCTCATCAATGTTTGTTACTCTCATATCTTTCGTGCAAACTCTCCAGGTTAGTTTAACCAATTGAATGCTTTATATTGTTTTTACATGTTTTTTTTTTCTTTTTAACTGAAGCTTTTTCTGCAGAAGTTCCTTGACAATCTTAACTGTTCTTTGACAATCTTAACTGTCTACTGCGTTGGGACTTGAACCCATGAGCTTTTGCTTAAGAAACGGACAGACACATATTTACACCATTATAATTATGTATAAATGGTGGTGATTCAATACTTTTCAGAAATAAACAAAACCGATCGGAATTTTTAATATGGTATTAAAACCATTCTGATCGGAATATGTGACATGCCTGTATAAGATAATTTCGAAGTAATCTTTTATGCAAGACTCTATTAACTTGGAAAAATTAAAAAATACTAAAAAATATGCAAGAAACCACCGTCCATAATGTGGTTTAAAAATTAAATTTTTGAAGTTTATTAAATTTATTAAAAAAATGCGCATATGTTTTAAAAAAAAGTTGAAAAAAGGGTAAATGTAAGTTTGTCATTCCATTTGCAATTTCTACAATATTCATTTCAGACCCATATATATATACTTTATATATTCTGAGTTCTTATGCATAACGAAATAGATAACGTGATGTTTGTCTGCCCATTTGTCCGTCCTAGGTCGGGTTAAAATTAATTTTTCTAACGCACTAGATAGGCTAGAGAAAATTTAAATACATCAGTTGAGCATACAGAGTTTTGAAAATTTTGCTGTTGAAAATCAGCAGGATGGGTTCATGTAACTTGAGGCAGCGGACAAAACACCATACCTGTCTCTAATTTGTGCATATAATTTGGAACAAATCTAGTTAAGTGATCAAAAAAGAAAAATTATATGAGGCGATAGAGTATTTCACGTTAAGAAAAAAGATTGGCGCTCGCCTATGTTATCGAGTTATAGGCCTCCGAAATTTTAATAGAAAAGTACGCTGGTTCCCCATATTTTTTAAGATATTAATATGAAGAGGTCTTTTAGGAAATACTTATTTTTTAGGATCCTATAACATTTTTTTGTTAAATTATATAGATTTATTTTTTCCTAATTCGTTTGTTTTATTTATTTTTTTTTTTTTTGATTGGAGCTACTTGACTAAACTAGTATTACATATATGATGAAGCGTATATAAGATTTGGCGTAGCATATTATTTCTGTGATTTCTCTGTTTCGTTTATGGTTTAAACATTTTAAATTTTATGAAATAGAAATATGTTGCTACAGAGTAAATTTATGTTGTTTTGCAATCAAAATCTTTTTTCTACATGCTACTAGCTGCGGGCTTGACTTCTGGTTCCCTGTTTTTTTTTTTTTTTTTTTTTTTGTAATACCTTAGTATTTAGAGTTTGATTATATCAAATATTCTTTCAAAACTTTGAGGTCTTTTTAAAAGTAAATCTAGATTTCTTCACTTCTTAGCAGAGTTGTACTAATTCTTAGTCTAAGTCAAATCATAAGTACATATCTACAGTTTTTGTACTGAAAATTAAAACCCGAATACCAGAATTTTAAAAAGGCATTTAATAAGGCCTTGACCTTTCCTCATTTAAATATAAGGGAATGTAGGAATGTTGTTCATGTACTTATTTCTTTTGTTACAAATATTTAATGAAATAAACGGTATAAAATAAAATCTTATATGCAAAATTAAAGTACAGTTATAAATTTTAATTGTTGCAAATGTCTACAGAGTCTTAAAAACATTTCGATTAAAGGTGCAATGAGACTAAAATATTTATTGTAAGGAATCTAAAAATTCACCGAAGATATGAATTTGCACATGAAGCAAAAAAAATAATTGTTGTCAGTTTGAGGTAAATTTAAGGTGCAAACAGAAGAAATTTAATGATCATTACTAGTCTGAAAAAATCTAATTTTCAGATTGGTGGCTTGGTTAGTCGTGAATGTTGACTAGTAACTTTTACTTATGTTCGTGTAAATTATGATAGCAGACATCTTCAGATTAAATTTTTACGTTATTAATGCGAAAGACAAATTGTTTCATTAATACATAAAGAACATGACATAATGCCAGCCAACTGTACTATTTATTATATTTTATTCATACACTGTATTAATTTTTGCATACTCTTTATATACTTTCTTGGGCTTATGTTTTTTGTAGTTCATGTCTTGGTAGTGCAGTTTTTTTTTGAAAATTTCTCTTGTTATTAACTTTAATTTAAATTCTCTTGACATACATAAAAGATTTAAATTATTAAATTAAAGTTTTTGTTTTCAACTTGTAGCTAGAATTTACAGTTTCACTTATAAATTATTTCAAGATTTGTTATATATTTTTTATTTTTAGACATGAAAAACTGAGAGTTGGAAAATACACGGTTCTAGTAAATATCTTAAAGTTCTTGTTAATATCTTAAGGAACATTCAGATAAGTTTACTATTTGACTAAAAAGATGTAGCCACTAAATTATAGTTAAAAAAATCTTATTTTTCTCAAACATGTATTGAAAAATATAAGATCCTACTTAATATAAATTATCAACATATGTATCATATCAATTATATAATAAATCGTCTTTAGCAATGATATTTTTTTTACTTTATAATCATTTGTAAAACAGTGGTTACGCTCTCTCTGTCAGATATTTGACTAATCTGACCGTACTTTTAGTTGCTTAGTTTTCATATTTTTAATAATAATATACATATGTCAACTTGAATTTATTTGTATAATAATTATTGATGTCATCCGCCTATTATTAGCCGTAAAAGTAAAACGATAGATCCAAGATAATGATATCAAAGGACGTCAAAACGTGAATTATACTGACCTCCAAGGCAGCCATTGTTTGCTAAGAAATAATCAGGAAGTATCAAATTGCACGACCTTAGAAACCAATTGGCAGTTTCGTTTCTGTAAATTAAGTTAGTTGTTGGTTAAATGGTAACACCTACGTGTAAATCGCACTTAATTGCGCACTTTTGTAGCTGTAATGAAGTCTGTAGAGTATGTTGTGGACAATCCATATGCGATAATCATGTTTACCAAGAAATCCATTAGACCAAAAATCTTAGAAAACAAATTTGCGTACACGAAATGCTGGAATTCTTGACTAATATCTAAAGTAAATTTGGATAATTTGGTATTTTTTACTAACATCAATCTTTTTTTGTTTATTTTAATTATTTTCTGGATTACACTGAACATTCGTGGTAATAAGTAAGCGCATTTTAACAGTCAAAGTAAACCCTTTTGTAAGGTTTATCGGGCTTTAAAAAGCTATTATTTCGTATAAACATGGCATTATTTATCACTTAACTTTTCATAAATGTACAATAGAGTCACTTAGTTAATAAGTATTTTGTCTTGGTTACATATATCGCGTATTTTTTTATATTTAGTACAAAGTATTTTAAGGCTTTTGTATAATTAAATACATATAAATGAATAGTGATATCCAGCATAGACTCTTCACATATTTAAAATTCTATTTATTATGTCTCTTTATAATATTAAATTTTTCTCTGCTAGTTATGTTTTCACCAGCTCTAGTCAACATTAACATTTGCGTTTTTTTAGGTTGCTATTCCGTCATTTTCTATGCCCTGGGGTGAGAAAACATTGTACGGCCGTCTTTTTTTCTGTAAAGTTTGCTCTTAGAAATATAAACGTTCAGATTTGTACACGTTTGCTATATAAAATGTACAGTGTGGGCGAGGGCAAGGAAAATGCAAACAAAACTAAACTTAAACCTTAACACAAAAATGTAAAAATTAAAAAAAAAGAAATTGTAACCAAAACAAAATAAAAAAATATTTTTTTTTTAAATATGTGTTATAATATGCATCCCTAGGCACCTCTTCGTTATTCGTTTTGCCATTTTTCTGGTTTCACTATATCTCTGCCTGGCGCTGGTGAGAAACATAAAGCATATAAGTTTAACTTAAATAAACAAAGAATAAAAAAATTACACAAAATTTTTTTTGTATAATTTAGGCTAGTTTTATGCTTCGTAGCATTTAAGTTACACACATAGTCATACACACATAAACATGAATACCTTGGATTTGTTTTCACTAGGGGCTCTTTATATATTTTCATTAATTTTTGAACCAGACGAAAGTCGCTGCTACAACATTCTGCTCATTAAAACAAACATGTTGTGCGTTTTCCTAAAGACAATTTTGTTTTTCTGCATAAATTCAAGGCCATCTTCCTGAAATATTGTAGCAGCACACATAATTATGTATTTAGTTTTAATTAATATTAATACTTGTGTGTTTTATAAAATACATGTTTTATGAGTATTTTTTCGATCACTAATTAGTGTCAACAAAATATATGCTAAATATTTACTTTGTATATAGCAAGAAACAAAATGAAAATCAGTTTTAATTAAATATATTTCCTTGTAGATAGTTGTAAAGTTTAAGTTAATTGTTTTTTGTTTTAATTTTTTTAATAAAATATTAAAACGTTGTCCTTAAAATTCTACTGTAGACCCTATGAATGGTTTTAAAATGCAATAACACACAGAAAGCACAAAAACAATAAAAATTTTATGTTTCTTAGTATGAGATCAATCAATACCCACTTTAAATAAAAGGTTATAGAGCTTTTAGAGGAAAAAGATCACATGAGTATAATTTACTTAGTTCAATGTAATGTTGTTCACATTCTTTGGTAATAATTTTGGTAAATATGGAGTTTATAAGAAAATATTTATTTTTAATATCATAAAAAAAAAATAATAATAATTAAGATCTTAAAACACCTATAACTTCGTAAATATTGTGTTTAATAACAAATGAGGCTGGATTTGTGATTAGCAATGTACCTTCTTCTGCACAATTCTTCATAATAAAACTCGTATTACAGAAATATTTTAACCAACTTCAAATAAGAAGTTTTTAATATCATATGTTCTTAAAGATAATATTTCTGCTTTCAAAACTCAGTCATGTTCCATTAACATTTTGGACAAAAGTGGACATTATTTTGCGTAATGTCTATGGACTTTCTCTCGGTCTTAGTGTATACATAGCGCTGCTTATGAATGTGAAATAATGTTCAAACTTAAAATAAAAACGGCTTCGCTAAGAAAAGATTTCGTGCGTAGCCGGCATTCGGCTGGGTATAAGGATTTTCTCCTCTTTGTATAACCAACACCGGCTTCACTTACCAAAGGTTTTCTGCAAGCCAGTTTATAAAACCGTTACATCTTACTCACATTAAATACAATAAAATATACCTATAATAAGAATGAGCATAATGACTCACTTTCTGGTGCAACGTTATGACATGTCACCACTTAAAATGATTTAGATTTTTTTAATTAAAAGGTCATTTTTTACAACGGTTAAAAAAATCCGCATGCACAAATTTACATCACCTATGAAGACACGTTTTAATCTCCAATTTTAAATTTTATAATTTTCATTATAGCCGACGTAGAAGCAAACATCTTAATGTACCGGTTCAAGAGATAGTGCCACATTATTCAATTATTTTTTATCCATAAAACTGTGCACACAATATGAAACCTTATTATTCGAAATCTTTTTTATGTAAATTTACTTTAATCGTACTTGATTCCTTCAAATATAATAATATCGTGATATTCTTATGAAATACTTATTATTTAATAATACAAACTGAAATGTGTTACTGCGGGGAAAGCACATCCGAATGGCCATTTCGATACTGCTCATTTGTTGTTGATGTAGATTATTATCACTATGGAATGCAAAACACCTACTTTTAAGATTTGAATTAATTTTTTTTTTAAGACTTCCCTTGGAGTCTTGGTCCAAATATTGAATAATTTTTTTTCTAAAAATAATTCATTTCGTAGAGAAAATAGAGAGTGTAATGGTTCTATAACAGTTGTCACACATTTTTTTAGATGTTTTCAGAAAACTGCAACAAATGTTCAAAAACACATGTTTTTAAATTTGAAGTTTAAGAAAATACGCGGACGAATTCACACAGTTTGTTACAAGATTTATTAAAACTATTTGAATTGAAAAGATTGTATACTTAAAGGTGTTTTCGAAACATAAATATATATTTAAAACAACAAATATAAACAAGAACAGGCTTCCCTTGGGTTATGCATCATGTATATAATTATAAACAGAAAATTTTTAATTAGTTGTCAAACAATAATATGAAATGGCACAAAATATAGGATCTTTGAATTGGTAACTGCATATGTACAAAGTTCTAACACAAATTAAGTAGCCTTACAAATAAAACAAATTTCGTATGCTACTAACTACAAACCAGCTGACTGTATATGTTAAGCTTTTAAGTTATATAATTAATTAAGTAAGTCCAATCTATTGTCTCGATACAATATTTTTAAAACATATTCAGGCATCTTCTGAAATCCATACGGAATTTTGACTTCATATTTTTTAAAGCATTGTTGCTATGAGTTTATTTTTTACAAAAATAATACTTTAAAATATACTAAAGTGAAATTTTGTGTAAAATTCAGAACATGCCTGATTATATTTATTTAAAATTAATATGAATAGCTTTTAACTCGGCTTAGGTCTACGTATATAAATTGTCATACGTTGCTGCTTTCTACTAAACATCGGTTTAGCAGCATATGCAATTTTTGTATATATAATTTTATAAAATTTTCTTCTGAAATTATAGTGCTTTTCGCGAAAGAAGCGTGGATGCACGGTGCCTTGCAGTTAATTTACTTACCTTTTGGTATTTCCAACAACAAGCATAAACTTATGTAAAAGAAGCTGACTATAAACCTCTATAACATTAAAACAGGTACTTGTAAATTGAACAATTATTTTTATTCGCCCTTCAAATTTAAACCCCATTTTTTTAGAAGTTCATAACTTAAACTTTTACTAAAATTATTCGTTGCTTCTTTTTAATATAAAAAAATTAAATTTCTTATTTTATTTTTGTTATTACATAAAAGTCAGTGTGTTTTTCGATTGAGAAAATTGACATAGTTTTCTGATTTAAAATTGGCTAAAAACTAATGTGCTGTTTCTGTATTACAGTCGTCTAAAAAATTTATATGAAAAATACTCAGTTTTCTGAGTTATTTTCATATAAATTTTTCAGACGAGTTAATCGCCTGTAATACAGAAAAAGCACATAATATTTGATCGCAAACAGAGAAGACATAAAATATACGTAATTTATTTGATAAAATATTAAACAACTAGATGACCCGTGCGAATATTTCGCAGCGTTAGTTGTTATTTTTGCAAGAAAAAATGAAAATAATTAATAGAAATTTTAGTAACTTCAATACATTTTATTAAAAGTATAAAAATATTAGAAATCATAATATATCATACACATTTATATACATACACACATATGTTTAAATGCTTTTATAATACTTCTTTGAATACAATGTTAGAGGTAATGACATGATCATCGTTAACTTTTTGCCCGTACGAATCCCTAATACAAAGAGTAATATCTTTAAACGTATGCACTCTAGAAAAGGCCACGTATAACTGCCCATGTGAAAAGACGGGTACTGGTTAATACAATCCTACCTTTTGAAGGATTTGACCTTGTCCTTGTTTATTGTCATAGCAAAAGCAACTTTCACAGGGAATTGTTTTCGTGTCATTCGGAAAGCCACAGTTGGATCAGAAGGTGTAAGGTTGTTTCGGGGTATGAGTACAGTTTTATCGGTATAAATAATTTTTGCTGATATTACTTGTTTTAATCTAAATGCACGTTATTTATATTCTTAATTTGTACGTAATATGCATATTATATATAACTGACTTAGCGGTAATGCCAGAATGGATATTAATACATACTGTATTATGTAGAACTTCGTTACCACACTTGAACAAAAATATATAATCATAATGACAACAGTATTATCATGGAGAAGCGACCTTGTATTACCACACTTGAACAAAAACATATAATGACGGTATTATCATGCAGTTCTATATAAAATATAATATAATGAAAATATTAATTTTTCAATTTCTAATTATTTTTCGTCATTAGTGTTAGAAATATGCTTTAAAATGAGATATCATTCATTAAATTTGATGCGGTGGTATGGGAGATATCTGCAACCGACAAAAAAAGTGCTTTAGTAATAATATATATGATAATAAGTTTTTTACTTGAAAAATTAAAGCTCTTTTCAAATTTTAAGAACATTTTTTAAAATTGCCATAAAAAAGTAAAGAGATAAAAAAAAATTGAAAGCGCTTATTCCTTGTCGTGAAATAAATCGGAAAGATTAATTTTAATAACATGGTTGTTAGGGTTTTGATCATTTGTTATGTTTTCCTCTTTTGCCTAAATACGTTTGTGTTCAAATTTTTTTTTATCATTTACTCGTAATAAACCAATATTCAAAACAGTTTATGTTTTGCAATATAAAATATAAATTTTTGTATAATTTTTCGTTTTCTTTTCTGTTTGACACTTGATGACAAGCCAAGGAATAATTATGATTAAGTTGATTCAGTAGCAGAAGTATAATATAAAATTTTATATCCAAAATAAGCAATTTTTTTTATTTTGTAACCGAGAAACCGAACCAGTAATTAAGAAAACACCAAAATTTTGTTATGAAATGTTGAGCAAGTAATATATTGGTATTCACACTTTTTTACATTTTGCGTTTTGGTGGACCAGAAAGAAAATATAACCAAAAAAACTTTTTTTTTATTTTTTTCTTATAATTTTTCTGTCCTTCTTTATATTTGTTGGCTTTTCTTATCTACAAACTTATATTTTTAAGGTCGATAACTTTCAAAAATTTAACAAACACTAACAAAATGGTCTAAAGACGTGGGGTTAGTAAAAAGCAAGTTAAAATTTAATTTTATGAAAAATAGAAAGGAAGAAATGTATAAATAATTAAAGCTGTATTTTAAGTCTAAAATAGCCGAGTTTTTAAAACAAAAATTTTACTCCCTACTCATTAATTTTTCTTACTGTTCATATTTAATATTCGATATTAATAATTGATTTGCTTTACCAATAGTTTTATTAGGTAACTAGATGAGTCTTTATTTCAAAAGAGACTAAAGCTTGTAAACATATTCCTAAAAATCTAACAGTTAGAAGTTTCCAAAAAGAAATTATCACTAACTAATTTTATTTTAACTCAAATTCAACAGGAGATAGAAAAATATAAAGAATGAAAGTTTGATTTAAAAAGTATTTTTTGTTTTTAATATTTAAAACTTAAAGTTGTACAAGTTTTGCTGGGCTGAAAAGTACAATTTTAAGATTTCATATTATTAAGAAAAAAAAATAGATATTTTTTGCTTTTTTACCAGTTTATTGTTTCTTTATTTATTATTTATGATAGTTGCAAAAGCTTTAAACTTTAATTAAGCAAAATATTTAATCAAGAACATATTTTAACTAGAAGAATTTCGTTTGTAAGTTTTTACAAAGAGAGCTGGAAATAAGGTATATCAATATATATGACAACACACTACTCTGTTAAAGAATGAAAAGTTTTTAGTTGCATAAAGTAAGTATAAATAAAATTTGTTTTGTCAACTATAAGCAATTTTATATCAACACACAGCCACTAATCAACATGTGAATATTGATATTAGGACGACCTCGAAAATATTTTGTTTGTTTTCCGAGGTAACCGGGATATAAATACATACACTTAAATTTATTTATGTGCTTACTAGTAGGTAATAGTGGAATCCATTTTAATCAATTTGCTAATAACTATTTACTCAAGTAGCTTATGTGTAATATCTAGTTTTTAATGCTTTAAGTATTTTATCTGCTTTATCAAAATTGGTCTATTTATTTCAACTTCGTCTAGAGAGTAAGTTAGATTATATACTGATGTACTATTGTTTAAATATTAATTCTTTTCTTGGGCAAATGAATTGCCCTCCGGCGTACAAAGTTAGTCAAGTTACTAGAAATTGCCTAGAAACTCAAACACAACACAATTTTTTTAAGCTCAATTTTAAAACTAATTTGATTTTAAATATGCACTAATAGATCAAAAAATTTGTTACATCCTTTCTAGTCAGAAAAGAACAAACCAATAAATTAAATTGTTAAATAATTTATTGGGATTGATTAAGAAAATTATTTGTTTAGATTAAATAATATTACTTCTGTCAGTTTTTTTTAATTATATAGCTGCTACCACAAGTGTAGCGATTTTTTTTTTTATATTTTGAGACGTATTAACCGTCCCAATAAAAAGTTTAAAATGTTAATTCCACTTTTTTACAACAAATAAATATTAATGAAAACTATTCAAGTTTATAATATTTTCAAGTTGCTTGCATTTAATTTAAGAAACTGTAAAACACAAAAACTGGTTTTTCACATTCATTTAAATGCCAAGCCGTTTTGTTATTGTAAACTCATTTTCGCCAATTACAAGTTTAGTTAGATCCATTGATTACAAACTTCTATTTTTTTTTTTGCTGCGTTGTTATAAGTTAGTAAAATAGGGCAATTATTTTTTCATATTTCGCGTGGCAGTTATGACACAAAGTAAATTTTTATCTACGTACTATTTAGTAACTGTTCGAATAACTCTTTTATTAATGTAAAAAATGTAGCGAAAAATTACCTGGATTGAAATAGTGGGGTGGTAGCTTCAAAAAAAATAGAGTTCTAGAACTTCGAAAAAGTGACGGGGTTAGAACAGAAGGTATGGTACAAGGTATTATTATCACATACTGAGAAAAATCATTTTTAAATTCTTTTTTCAGTTAAAAGTCTGGCTGTTTTGGAAGAGTGGAAGTGGTACAATTATTCCTTTTGAGAAGTAAGGCGCACAGGGAATAGCTAGTTTAGTAAATAAGCAATAGAAATCTTAAAGTAAATAGCTCCCATCTAAATTAAAACATAAAAAGTTTCTATGTTTTTTTTTATATTGTCATTAAAAAATATTTTTTTTTTATTTATTTAAAATAATAATAATAACTTTTTATTTTTCTGATCTTTTGAACCGATTAAAATTTTATTTCATAAGAGTATAATATCCGAGAATAAAAATTTTTTTTTACAAAAAAACTGACTACTCAATAACTTACATAATCATTCTTATAATTCTTTTGGTGCTGGTTTGCTGCAATATTAAATATTTTTTTTTTTTTATTTCATAAAATTAAGTCATTAAATTATTTGATTAAATAATTTCTTTAACGCAGTATAGGTATAAATAATTTAATTAATTTTTCCATCCAACCATAAGCTGTAAGTTGAAAAACTCTTTGTTCCTTTTGTGGTCGAATTTTATTTCTTTCTTTGTATTTCTTTGAAATAATTTCTTAGTTCTAAACATCACCGAAATTGACCGATAAGTCTATAGGTCTATTTTGGATTGAAATTCAGTAATGATTCCGGCATCCTACTGGTGGTAAGAAGCAATCATTAGGCAAGACTGAAATTAGTACTGTTTTTTTTGTTGTAACACTATTTCTCCTACTTCCAGTGTGGACAGTAATGCAAAGTCTGCTTAAAATTTCTAGAAAATATATTTCACTCTATTACTGCATTTACATTTAATTTTATTGCAGAAAAAAATAAGTTTCCAAATACGTCCAAATAAAATGCTGGTAAAAGAAATTTTTAAGCATATATTTCACATACGCATTTAAATTTAGTTATTGTTTAATTAAAAAAAAATTTTAAATTCAAGAAAATCCTCAGACTTGTATTCTCAATGTTAAGCATATATGAGAATATAAAACTGTTTTTAAATATCACAAGAAATATGATGAAACCTGTTTTACCAATCTTAAAAAAGAGCAAATAATTTAATTTTCTTGAGTGAGCTTTTAAACATTTATGTATTTATTTTAACACATGACAACAAGGATTTTAACCGTAAATTGATCCTTAAAAAAAATTAGGAGTTCTACCCTTTGGGACACTTTTGTCCCATATGTAAATTTCCAAAAAAAGGCATATAACTTTTTTAAATTTATTTTAATTAATTATTTAAAAGTATATACACGTACATAATACATACAAAAAAAATTAAATTCATGCTACCGGTTAGTTTAAACTTCAGTTATTTACTTTTTTTGTTGAAAGGTGTGATGTGCAAATGTTATCAACATGCATATTTTGTTACAAATGCAACAAAACAGACTAGTTTTTTATCCTTATTTTCGCCAGAATGATAGCAGTCGTAACAGCGGCCGCGTTTGGCAGCTGCCTTTTGGGTTTTTTCATTTTCGTTGATAATGCTTAGGAATCTCAGGTGTGTTTTTGCTTTGGCTGCCAGTCTGGACATACTTCATTGAATGCTATGTATGCACTCAACGCAGAAATATCTATAATGTTTGAAAAAACTGCCATTGGCCATCATTTCGTTTTACGTTTGCAGCTCTAACAACTTAGCATTTTATTTACCATGTCTACTCCACCTTTTGTAGAGTGGTAAAACGAAATTATCTCCGGTAATTTTTTTTATCACTACCGATAACTGGTTTGTTATGCATAGTACTCATTTATACAGTACATATATTTTTGCGACTTATGTAAGACACAAATGTTGTATCTTGTGTGAAAGCGAATATGGAGTGGTAGAGAGGTAGAATTTTACATAGTTGTAGTTTTGGTGGAATACTTCGCTTATTTTTGCGTAAAGTTCCTACCATTGTAACATTTCTTTTCAAAAGCTTATGCCCTAAACTCTGAGAAGAGAAAGAGTTATCCCTCCATTGTGACATTATGGCGCTTTTAGACCTTCTGTCAATTCGAGAACCATTCGTTCTCCTTGATTTTTTTCTGCGATTCCACTTTTTTTCCAAATACGGCTGAATTCTCCATACATAGCATGTTTCAGCTGAGACAATAAGCCAAAATTTTATGCCGTATTTTTCGGGCTGCGAAGGCATATATTGCCTAATTTTACATCTTCCATGGAAGCCAAGTAATTGTTCGTCTACTGTGACACAAGTGTGGGGATTGTAGTACAACGGAAGAAGTTCCGCACAACGGAAAATTTATCGTCATTGCGTTGTTTACGACAACTTATTACGTCATCAAAATGAAGAGTTTTGTGTATATTTAGAAACGCCTTATTCGACATAATAGCGATATATTGGACATCCACAGTCAGAATCAAATATGAATTTTTAATTTCAGGAAAACAGTTTATAATCAAATAATGAGAAACCATACTTGTAAACGCCAGCTAATGTCACTACTCCAAAATAGGCATGCAACAAATTTGTATCACGTTCAACATAGTTATTCCCATCCAAATGCTTTCTATATTTATTAGAATCCTCGATTATAATTTTTTCGATTGGGGGCGGAAAATATAGCAAAAACGCATCTTTTATGTCTGTCATTCGATTCAGAGCATATCTAGTAACATCTATGTAAATATGTTTGCAAATGTAGACGAAAACTTCAGAAAAACAAGAGAAAATAAAGTTCCTTTATTATTACCAGGACGCGTTTCAATCACATTGGATGCCCGCAAACGACCACTCAAGAAAGGATTTGAATTCCAAACAGTAGACGTAGAGTGCGTCCTCAGTTTCTTCATTTGGAATACTTTCACTCTTACTTTGAATTGAAGGATCAAAATAGCTGCCTGATAATTCCTCGTTATCACTTTCTTCTAGAATACTTTCGATTTCTTCACCAATCAAATATCTAGGTACTGTTGATTTTTGAATGAAATGAAAACTACATTACTGCTTAGCGAACATGTGTTGAGTCCACAGAACTTTGCGTAAGCAAAAGTTATTGTGCATACATTTATTATATTGTACAATAATTTTGAAAAAACAAAACGCTTGCGTGTTGTGTTTTTATGTATTTGACTTGTATTTGCTAGCGCAGCCACCTGTTATGAATATGCGCTGAGCTGACTTAAATAGAAATAAAGTAAATGCCAGTATAACGGTTATGCAACGCCAAGCTCTCTGCCACAGATAACGAGCGTCTCATATGTGATTTCGTATGGAACATTTGTGTACCATAGGATCGAATTATGAAGTTTTGAAATTACAACAAAACTTTTCAATAAATTTGTCTAAATAATGCGAAGACCCAATTATTAATAATGCAGTGACAAAGTCGTTGAATACTGATATAAAAACTTCATTGACAAAATAACATAGAGTAAAACAAAATTCATATGGAACATTTTTGTTCCAAGGATCGATTAACGGTTAATCAAAAAGCAAACAAAAAAAAAAAAAAACAAACCAAGAAAAAGGAGACAAGCTTGTATTATATACAGTAAGGAGCAAAAGTTATTAAAAAAAATAAATAGCAATTTCGCACACTTACGTGTTGTAAATAATAAGATTTTTTCTACTGATTTATGCTAGTTGGCATAAGTATTTATTTCTTTGTTAAGTTGAGGCTTTTTGCCCCAAGTCAGTACTTTTAGAACTTAGCATTTACTAATTATCAGGGCTGTATTTTTCTTTAGGAAATAGTAATCTGGCAATATCTTATTCAATGGATATAACTCTTTCAATTCAGTTGAGTAGGAAAAATACGTTTCTCGTTTTACGTTTTGCTTGTAAAACCAGAATAAAATAAATTATTTTCAACATTTACCAGTAAGCTGATCTACATATAATAATTCAAGACTAAAGAAATATCAAAAATAATATGCAATTTATTGTACCAATTTTAATTCTCTTTTGCACTTTAAGAACTACCATGTTATTTTCCAAAAATTTATGTGTTTGGTTCAGGGTAGAATAAATTAAATTTTTACTATCTTTAAAAACACTTAGCGTCACACATACAAACATTCAAACACACAAAAACATAAAAAACAAAACATAACTCACTTTTAGGCAAGAACATAAGCACTCACTCATAATTTCACGGAAAAATGTACGCATAAATGAATCGAATTGAATTTTTCAAATTGATGTTGAAAATTTTTTTAATAACTTTTCAATAATAGAATTTTCTTGTAGTAGGGGTACATATGTGAGCGTCTGAGTACATTTTACCTCGGTTATGTATTATTAAGTGCTTTTTGCTGTATTTTTAGAAGATTCAAAAAATTGGTGATAAAAGTACGTCTATAGAGGTTTGAACAATTTACAAGGATATATAACTCGATTTTCTTGCTATTTTATTTAACTCTTTCATTTTTTTTTACTATATTACATTTAAAAGGTTATGTTTAGTATACCTTTGTGTTTAAATAGTCCTTTTGTATTGATATTATTTCATGTACCTTTTTTTTACCATAATATTATTGAACAAAAGATCAAAGAAAATGAAATTGAAGCCTGTGAGTATTTTGTATAATAATAATAATATATTTAAAAAATTTACTCGCAACCTTAATACGAGATACAATAATATTTAAAAAGCTCTTAGTAACCGACATCGATCATGTGCACAGAACATACTCAGACCCCATTACTCTCAAGTATAAATTTTGCTTCTAAATAACAACAAAACTAACATGCCTCAAAAATTAATCTCTGTTTCTAAAAAGATTTAAACCTCGGAACTTTATAATTATTAAGTTTTTCGAGAAAATAACAACAAAACATTGATTTTAGATAACCAACAAATATTTTTTTCAACATGTTTTTAATAAAATTTTATAAAACTGACTTGAGCTAATTTTTATCTCCATTAAAATAAAAACATTTTGGCATAAAAAAAAAAAATTATTTTACAAAGGAATTATTTAAATTAGCTTTAAATTCGATTTAGCATTAAAATTTAAAATGATGTTTGTTTGAAATTCGATAGCAAAAGAGCAATGGAGTTTTGTTGCAATTAAACTAAAATGTATAACTATAGTCCATGATTTGGTACTACTAAAATCTTATTGAAATATTGACCTCTTTTATCTAGATGGCCAACAGATGGCTTTAGTTCGAATTTTAATATCGTTTGAACAATTGCATCTTAAAAATCAACAAAATCATTTCTAAAAAATAAAGTCCAACCACGAACTAGAGGATCTACTGGCCAATAGAAAAACCTAAAGAATTTTAATGTTCTTCTTCTTTTTCAATAAACTTTTATTTAAAAATATATTTCCTTTGGACTAAGACGACTCTTAGCCGATTTCAAAAAAGAAAAAAAGAGAAGTTATCTGTATTTTTTGAATGTTTGTGTCCGAAGAACAAAGTAATCTCTGAACTGATTTTGTTATATTTTTCCTAAATATAAAGCCATGCTTACAGATTGATCCTATTAAAAAAAAAAGTTATTACTTTTAAAAACTAAAGGGTGTCCCCATATAACACACATTTTGTTTTGATATCTGGTGGAATGTAACGGATTCCCATCTACCCATAAAGAAGCTGGTATCACTTCTCAATAACCGAAGGTAGTAAAAGTGCCTTCATTGTATTTTGGTTTATAACGTCCTATTTTGTGAAACACTTTGATATTTTACAGAGTGTGAATTTCTATGTCCGCTGTGACAAAAAAAAATAATAAATTAGAATTAAAAGAGTATCCCCGTTTGTTTGGAATCATAAATTTTTTTTAATTTTGTTGACCACTTGCCAGTCTATAATTTTTAAAATCAATTGTTATTGCAAAAATCCTTTAAAAATAAAAATCCTTTTTATTCTTTCGTGTAGGTAAAAAATAAAATTGCATTTGTTCTAAAAATGGCTATTATTACCAAATAATTGACATAATTGTCAGCTCATACAGAACCGATTTAAAAATTCTTGAAATATATAATGAAGCCTACAGTCAATATACATATATACATACATACTCAGTATCATAACGTTAAAACTATTTAGAAAAAAAGCATTCGCAAAAAAAAATCTTAGAAAAGAAAAGAAAAAAAAAAAGAAAAAAAAATATTATCTTAAAATTGTTGGCACAGATTTTTATTTCTAGGGTCATAACTTATAATTTTCATTATAAAACTTGTTGCCAAAAAATTAAAAAATCCATTATATTTGTATAGTTCGAGTGTAGACTATAAGACATATGAAAAGAGAATATTACTGCCATTTAAAGTGTGCATAAATGCTTACAAAGTCATAAATATTTATACTGTTTTATTGCATTTAACACTGGTCGGCATAAGGAGTGCAATTTTATTTTTATTTCAATATTAAGGACTCGTGAGTTATTCAATAAAATGTTATAAATAAAGCTCAACTATAATGGCACGTAGAAAAACAAAGTGTCATAAGAATGTTTTTTTAAACGAAAAAAATAAGTGAATAAATATTTAATAGCAGAGGCAAATATCGAACTTAAAATTCGGTCTTATGAGAACTTCATCTCATGTTCGTTCGAACGTAGTTTGCTTATTTGTCTTGGCAAGCTTCTTTACATAGAATATAATTGTTAATCTTTCAATATCATGCTAGAGACAGTCGTTTAAGAAACAATATATGAAGAATTGACGTACTTAAATTTTTTCTATGTCATATAGTGCCTTGGATTTGATTTTAACCCGAACACAGACTGGCAGACGGACGTCGCTCAATCCTCTTCGCTGTGCATAAGAACTGCCATTATATATACCTTATGGATTCGGAAACAAATACTGTTGCAAATTGAATGACAAACTAAGATATACATCTTTCCACCTGTGATGAGGGGTATAAAAGGAAATAACGTCATTACCTTAGAAGTGTATGTTTACTAGTAGAAAATTGTTTTTTTTATTTTGCTTACTCTGTGATTCCTCTGGTTTTTCTTTTTAACAAACTGCCGACCAACTCTTGTGTATTTGCTTTGTAATATTTATGATGGCATTGCGTTTCCTTGTAAACCCATCACTATTTAAGTATATGATTTTTAAGAATAAAAGATAGAAAGAGTCTGACTTTGAGACGAGCAACAAAAAATCTCGTTAGTTTTTTTTTTCCTTTTCACAAACTAGTTATTTAACTAAAAATCTCTTCAAAAGCTTTTCAATGATACCCATATTTATATGTTTAAAAATATGGTGCACATTCATAATTTTCTATGAAAAGTTCAGATGCTTATAATTCGAAAAATTTGGGCGATACCCAATTTATTTATTTGATGCTTTTTTTACATTTTAATGCTCTTTCGCCATATATATATATATGTTTTTTTTTTTTTTTTTTTTTTGTGATGGTATCTCCGCTAAACTAGATTTTTTCAAATTATATGGAAAAATTAGAGGGAGGCGTATTGTTTTGCCTGCTAAATTCAAGGTCATGGACCGATCTTGCTTTGCGATCTTTAATTTCAACCCGAACACAGACTGACAGCCGGACATCTCTCAATCATCTTCGCTATGCATAAGAACTTCGCATATATATACCTTATGGAGTCGATATTATAAATGGAATGACAAGCTAAAATATTCACCTGTGATGAAGTGTTTAAAAGCTAATAACGTCATTACCTTAGAAGTGTATGTTATCAAGTAAAAAATTGTTTTTTTTAACTCTGTGATTCCTCCGGTCTTTTTATTAAACTGCCGACCACTGCGTGATTACCCAACGAACATTTATATGGGAAACACACAAAAACGTTTCATTATTTTTTAACTGATTTCAAAACTACAGTTATCAGTAAAACTTATAATGAAAATTAGTTTGAATTATCATTAAATGTTTGCTGATACTGAAATTGCACTACCAGCAAAATCGTACTGTTCACTAAAAAAGGATTGTTTACAAGCTTACGAAAGCAATTAAAAGATTTAATTTAAGAGGGAAAAAAGTGTCTAGAAATAAACTTGTTGTGCTGCAACTGACATGTTTCTTACTCTTATAAAGAGAAAATGTTTTTTTGGTAATGCAATTTAAGTGTCAGTAAAAATTTACGGTTGGCTATCGTTATTTTCGATTACCATTAAAAATGAACTGTTAATGAAAATAAATTGGTTATTTACTTTCAAATTTTTCATTTATCATCAACCATTTACTGGTTACTCGTATGATAATCCAACTGAAGAAAAAAAAAACTATTTTTCTGCAATTATGCTGTGACTGCAAGGTTCTCATCTTTAATAAGTGGTAAGAGATATTAATATATGAATTTAGAAGTTTAATTAAGGTAAATTTTAATGACAAATTTTTTAGCGGACTTGGATATTAATCTAGTTAATAAAATGAAATCGATCAAATTACCTTTTTAAATTGTTTTTCAAACTCTTTAATTTCTTTCTTATATTAAGAAGATTACAATCCTTGTTTTGGCATGACCACCAGTATGATTTTGCAATAGTTTTAGACAGATTTTTCATCTCTTCCGTATACTGATTTCCTTGAAGGCAAAGTCCTAGTTACTGTCATTTTGCAATAAAGAAAACTATACATAAACAATCTGTATCAAATGCCATAAAATAACGTTTACTTGGAATCCACATGACACATATGCTTGTTTTTTTTTAATTATGTACAGATATAAATTCAACACATTTGCATATGCACACATACTTTGCAAAAAGTAAATACAAGTGATGGTCTTGCCATGAAAATTGTTATTATAATAATAATGACAATGAGGATAATACTGATGGCGATGTTGATACTAGCGATACAAAAATCAACCAAAGCTATAGTATCTAATATAAACCAAACAGCTTTAATGGTTATTTTGTTTGTTTTTATACCATCAAATGTGTATTCACTAGCAAAAAATAATACAAACATTATTTATTTTTTAATTTAATTAAAGAAGAATTCTAGCTTACTAAATTAGTAAAAACATTAATGATATTTTTTGTTTGTTATAAACATAAAACAAAACTATGATATTTGGCAAAAATATCTAATTTCAATAAGAAAAAAGATTTTTTTTGTCAGATTTTTTGTCTGATTATTTATTAATTTATTTTTTTTTGCCACAAAAAATTTTTATGTAGACATATATTTTTATACCTTTTGATATGAGATTAAATATTTAAACTTTATAAAATAGAAAGTAAAAAAACATATATTTCTAAATACTGTTACTGTTTGATACAATCAAAGCAGTTGGAAGAATATGGAGAGAGTTAGTTAAAGTTAAATTTTATATGATACAGTGACTAAAAAGCTTTTTAATGCATAATATTTACTTAATATTATTTAAGTTTACCTAAATACGGTAAAACATGGTGTAGAATTAAGGAAAAATTAATAAGTATTCAACTAGCAAAATTTTTGTTTGATTAAATTAAACAAAAAAAATCAATTTTAATTAGCTGTTGCTATAATTATATAACATATCAAAATAAAACATTTTTCTTAGTTAAAAAGTTTCTGGGAAATCTGTAAGAAAAAACACTTATAGCAAGAGTTTTTGTTTAATTTTTTTGCCATTGATTTGATTAAATAAATAATTAAATTTTTTTTTAATATTACAGGATTTTTTTAATCTTAATTTCACTAAAATAAGTAACTAAGTTTTTTAAAATTTCATTAAAGTTTATTCTTTTAATCAAATCAGCATATAAATCATTCACTTTAATTTTTTGTTAACTGTAAGTTTTCTTATGATATTATTGCAAATAAATTATTTTATATGATGAGATATTACTTACACCTTTCTGTACAAAAATATTTTAATGCTCAGCTGCTCATACCTCTGATTTTTAGACTTGCGGGGTAACAAAAGTCTCCGTTACTTTAGAACTTTTAACAAGGGACGCACAATACACCCGCCCATAATACTCACCTGGCAGGCGTTGAGGTAAAACTTATACGATTTAAAGCCAAGTTATTCAGATTCATTAAAAAGTATTTCGTGCATTTTGCTTATTTTTTTTTTTTTTTGTTTTCTTTTTTCGTCATTCCGCATAAGCATAATAAAATACGTCTAAATAAATAATTATTACAGCTTTTTTGTACGAGAAAAAATATTTAATATCAATTATCTTTCGAATGAGCTTATCTACCGTAGCTAGAAAATACTAAAAACTGCAAATAATAAGCTCCTAATATATTTCTAACAATGCTAATTTATTAGGATTACTTACCAACAAATGTCAACAGGAAAACAATAAAACACCTCACGATAAACCGCACATTACATTAAAATGTTTATTTGATCAGTTTCTTTTTTTTTTTTTTTGCCAATAGCTTCTCCGCTTTTGTTTTTCCACAACAGATTTTTTGTTAAATGTTCAGTTTTATTAAATGACATAAAACTTGCGTATTTTTGCACAAAATGTTCTCAACTGAATTAAGAAGCTCAAAAGTTTTCAGGCTAAAATTTATATATAAACATGTAGGACTACGTGTAAATGTACTCTTTACCATACATGTAAATGTAGTTTAGACAAGTACCTTCATTAAAAAAACAAATATTTGGGTGACAGAGAACTAAAAAATATTCTTAGAACTATATAAAACTTTACATTAAAAACTTTAAATTAAAATGTCATCGGCTTTAAATGGGTTGAGTGCTTAAAAACATATGCTCACATTATCGTCTTAACGCATTTAGTTTACAAAAGATAAATTTATAGCTTATTCAATTACTTTATTCTTAAGATAATTTTCGCAAAACATAATAAATTTACCGTTTTTAAGAACACAAAATTTTAAAATCACAAGCTAGTAACTGAAATTTTGTTTAAATATAAGAATAATTATTTTTTTCAAATGCTTCAACAAATAAAGAATACAATTTTTTAATTAAAAATTTCAAGACAGAAGTAAAAAAAGTAAAAGACCTAAAAGTGCCGTTTCAATATACAATATCTTCAATATTATCTAAGATTGGAGTAATCGATTATTTTAAATGAACTGAATCTAATAATTTTACTTGTATTTTAAAAATTGTATTATTTTAAATATGAAATTGTAATTGAAAAAAGATAAGAAAGTCTGGAATAATTTTTGTTTTAATAACAACTGTACTATAAAATAAGTTAGAGGCCTTATTCGACTGTGCCGAATATTATATACCCTGCACCAAAAAATTGTTTATTTATTTTCTTAATATATAAAGTTTTTTAAAAGCTTTAAAATTGTTGATAGTTGGTAGTTTTCAGTTATTTATATTTTTTCTGAATTTTTGGTTTATAAAAACAATGTGAAAAAACAAAAACAAGTGAAATTTAAAAGTTTTATTGATATTCAAATTAACTAGTAGTTAAAAATGTCTTTCTTTGCTCAAAATAAAATTCAATATATAACCCAGAACTACTGAAGTGTACTTTTCTTTTAGGAAACATGCACTAGCTTTTACCGATGTGAAAACAGCAAAAAAATGGATATAAAAATACATAACCTTCAAAGGGTTAAAGTACACTCCTAAAAATTCATTCAATAGCTTGACCGATAAATAAAATTAACACACTTGTGAAAGGTTTTATTAGCATAAACATATCCTTATTATTTGTATCCTTAAAGTAACCATAAAATCTGTTAGGGATAATGGTTTTGAATATCATTAAACCACCTGGCATTTTCTTCTCAAGGAGCCTTTTTTTTTGTATGACTTTTTAAGGACAAGGAAAAACTCATCAAAATGTAAGAAGAAAATAGGAAAATATAATCTTATGGTATCGCATGACTACATAACTGTAGTAATAAAATCTTGTTGCTTAGAACAAATAACAAACCTATGAAACGTAAATGACGATAAGGCTGATACCATAAGTGAATAATTTGCAAAAGGCCATACTAAATAAATAAGGGTGTATTTCTCGTTATTATTTTGAAGTTAATCGGCTTTTTGGTAAATTTTATGGAATTTCTTAAATCGGGTTTAAATTTGAATTAAAATGGAAATAGAAAAATGTTAATGTTTGCCTAGCTGTAAGTATATAGAAACACTCCCTTTTATATTATACTGCTGGCATTGATAAGCCAAAGATTGTTTTTGAAAAACAAATGCAAATATTTATTACTTGTGGCTAAAGAAAAAAGTTATTTTAAATTTTACTTTAAACAAAAATCTGTCGACTCGCAAAACTTTTCCTTAATTTGTTTAATATAATTTTTCAACGAGTGTAAGTTAGATAAGGGTAAACACAATTTTGTTTATGTGTAACTAATGTTTTATTATTAAAATGTAAAAACGTAAAAGTTGATGTAAATTTTATACTCTCAACCAGGTTTGTTTACTAATTAGGTATTTTTAGAACTATTCTTCAAAACACAAAAAACTGTGGTGATAAAAATAAATGTTAAATTAAGATTAACTTTTTAAACCATAAAAACATAAAAATGTCAAAATCATGTTGTGTACAAATTACACTAAATACTTTAAAATGTGCGGTAAATTAGCAACAAAGAAGTAGACGCACGACAGACAGCTTTTGCAAACAAATAGGTTTAACTTTTAAGACAAAAAAGGTAATGGCAACAATTAAGAGGTGTTGTCAGAAAAAGTATATAACAAATATTTTAATATATAATCATGTATGTTTTTTATACATATAATAAGTAAATAAATAACTCTTTTTTATGATTTGTTACAAAATGAAAAATAAACACATGAATGATTAAATAATTTTTTCGCAACATGGAAATAAAGGAATGTACAGGAATGTCATGGAAAACCGATAACAAACAGACTTTTACAAAAAAAAAAAGTAACAGTCTTCTTAAAAACTAAAATATGTTTAAATAATTTTTAATAAAAAAATGAAAAATAATAAGATAATAATTACAAAGTAATTACAAAAATAATCCATTTTATAAATTATTTTAAAAATTGGTAATAAATCGCTTTGTTTCAGAATTAATTCAGGACAGCTCTGATGATGCCAATTGTTGTGCAATCGGGAAAAAATGAAATGTTTCAAGGAACACAAATCCTTTTTGGTGTTTATTTTTGCACTAAGGGGAGATACTTTATTAAACTATTTTGAAATCAAAATTGTTGTCTTATTACCAAAAATTCTTACTAAAGAAGAAAATGTTGGAAATTATCAATAAAAATATGCACAATTTTCATAATTTTTAATTATAGTAAACTTACATACATATTTAAATGTCATTTCATTTTTTCCCTTTATTTAAAAAAATTTGTAAAACATTTTTTAATTCTGAATAAACGTCTTAATTAATAAAAACAAAAAAATTATTAACATGCTTTTTACTCGTAAAGAAAATCGTATTCTTAGCGGTATTTTTAATGAGTTAGAGTAAAAGATTTAATTTGGTAAAATAAAGCCCAAGAAAACCCAAATAAAATTGAACAATTTTTACAAAATAAAGATGTTTAATATTTATTTCTTTAAAATGTTTGGACTTAAAAATGCAAAAACGTTAACTCTAAGCATGTTTATTTAGTGGAATATAAATGTCCTAACATAACACAATTATATCTGCAGTTTTTAATTGCAGTTTTATTTGAAAACAGAAAAATTTGCAAACTCATGCTTTTATTATTAAATTTTTTACGTACGTAAGCGTTGTGTAAAATAATAAAATAACATTTTTATTTTTGTATCCAGCTAATTTGTTTTGTTTTCTGTCACACAATATTAAGTTGCAATTTTTTTTAAGCTTCTAGTCTGTTGAGTTTTATAGACAGTGTTTACATTTTATGACATTGATTTATCCAAGTTAAGCCACCAATTTCACTTCATAAAGGACAATTTTGTACCTGATTTTGTTATAATAACAACGGTCGTGGCCATTATCGATTTTTATTTAAATTTATCAAGATACTTGTGCAAAGTTATGTTCACGTTAAAGGTATGTGTCTATGTATGTGTAAATATATACATATACATTAATATTGAAATTTAAAATTATGATGCCGAGTCGTTAATATGATTTCGTTGTAAATTTGGATGATTAATTATACTTTTAAATAGTTGTCTCCCAAACTTTATTTGAAAATATGAAAAATTATAAAAAAAATCCCCTTAATTATGCTAAACGAAAAATGTAATGATATTTTTACCAGTTACGCTTATGTTTTAACAATTATTTTTTGATATAACTAATAACTTTTAATAATATGATAGGAAATAAACTTCATTCGTTATGTTTTAAATGCAACGATGTCGTCATTCAAACACTTAAAGTATTCGTTTTGATGGCTTGTGGTAACTTTAACCTATTAATCACGTTAAAGCTTGTCTTTTCAAAAATTATATCCTTGCATAGGTAAATTTAATGCAAGAAAATTTTAAGCTTATAAATCATTTACTTACATAAAATAAGTTATTTAAACATTTATTGCTGCGTATTACTGTCGACTTGTGATTTCATATTTCTAAGAAATTTTTCCAGCTAAATATTTTATACAAGTAAAGAGGGTTCCGTGTGATGAATAGGCCACTTCTTAGTTTTTAAATTTAGTTTTTAAATTATGAGATTATTTCATACTTGCCTGCAAAACATACACTGTGTAAATTGTTAGTCTCACCCTAACACGGTTCAAGAACAAGAAGGAGTTCTATTCGGATATGCTGAATATTTTATATCCTCTACCGTGTATATAAATAAAGTTAAGTAAAGTAAATCAAATCAAGAAAAGAAAAGAAATATGGGGTGACAGAGAATTAAAAATTATGAAAATAATACGATACATAATTTTAAATAAAAATCATCGGCATTTCTTAATGGGTTAAGATTTTTTTTAATTTTAGTATTTCCTGAAAGATCCCTTCAAAAGCATTTAAATGATGCCCCTACTGATATCTTAAAAAATATGGTGCACTATCGCACTTTTCTATAAAAAGGCCCATAATTTAGAAAATATATAAATTTTTCTACTTTTAATTTTTTTTCTTAAAGTTTTCAATTCTCTATCGCCCCATAGACTTGTATGTTTGATTGGAGTTATTTTACTAAACTAGATTTGTTTCAAATGGCATGAAAAATTAGAGGCAAGCGAGGTATTTTGCCGCTGCCTCGAAAGACATTGACCAATATTTCTGATTTTCCGCCACTTTATGACGCTCTTCCCATTTAATATGTTATTATATTTTGTTCTTGGTATGAAGCGGTTATAAAAAAACTAAACTCAGTGTCTGCCTACTGCAATACAAAATTAATGATATGCAAGTAAATTTCACGTAATTTCTAAGATTCCCTATAATTAGAAATTTTATTTTTTGAACTTGTTGCTAAAGCAGACGTAGGTTTTCTCGCACAGTACGCATTTATCATGTATAAGCATATCACTTTAACAAAAATATATTATTTTGTAAATATGACGTGGCATTTGGAATACCCCTTAGCTTAAGGCGTTTGCTGTGACAAAGGAACAGTCATTGTCAAAATAAATAAGGTAGCTTTTTTACTCTTTAGGAAACCGAATCAGAATAATAACAGGTCTGGACTAAAAAAAGTTACTGTCGTAAGTTCAATAATAGGCCTTTTTTATGTCAACTTCATTCGTTGCAGTTTTATTCGCTTTTATTATTAAGTTAATGAAAATGTGCGACCGTGAGACAGTTTTCAAGATTATGAGAAGAAATTATATCCCTAAATAAATTTAATAAGTATGTATGATTTCAACTCGTTTTAGGGTTACGTATTTTTGATAATAAATATTTTGTTACATAGACGAAATACTTTGAAATTCTGAATAAAAATTTTGCAATCTGTTTTAAAAGAACAACAAGGTATCAAGAAAATGGCGAGATGTTATAACATACTCTTATGAATAAGTTGCCATAATAATGCAATTTGTAATTTGTAGACCTTTGTGGCACTGTTTAGCAAGGGGAAAATTAACTGTCAATGATTTGAAAATAAATACTCTATTAAATTGTGCCCAAGCTTTCGTTTGTTTTGCAATGAAAATAATATTTGTAAATAACATTACCTAAATCAGAAGTAAGTTTTATTGTGATTCTGGAATCATATAATTAATATTCTTTTATATCTATTCAATGTTGGAAATTTTCTTTTTATGATTCTTATATATATTATATTTTATTTTATACTTCTTAAAAAAGTATACGAGAAAAAAACATTATTAGTTCGACTTCTGTAATCTCATTTTAAATCATTTCTCATTATTTTAAAGCTAATTAATTAAATGTCTTGTTTGTATTTTATAATACGCCTTGACATTAATACCCATTTACTTTTCTAAAGGTCTTTTTACTATTTGCAATACAAAAATATATATAGACATACTCAGAGGCAAGTATTTTATGATAAAGAAAATTTAAATTTTCTAATTAAAGTTTCGCTTAATAAAGCCTTTTTTATTTTAACTATAGTCAAGGATTAAAAAGAAAAAAGAAAGAGAAAAACATATATTTGCACATAAGTATTTAAACGCATACAAGCCCAAAATATGTTTATATATATATATATATATATATATATATATATATATATATATATATATATATATATATATATATATATATATATATATATAAAGTAGTTTAAGTAGTTTTATATAAAAAGAGTGATAACTTCTGGGAAATATGGTAAAGAAGAGGAAGGGCATAAGAAACTTTTAAAGGTGATGAAAGAAACCAAACTAAGTTACGTTTGTAAAAAGAGTATGAAATGTGTTGAAATGCAACAAATTAACACTCTGGAACAAATGTTTAAATGTTTTTCATTAAATTCTAAATAAAATGGGTACACGATAATAATGATGAAGGCGTTTAACTAAATTTAAGAAAATATCAAATTATATAAACATCGGTGAACGTACTTGAGATTTTATATAGTATTATTTTTATAAATAAATTTTCTCTCATTTATATATATGTAAGTGTGCATGTGCGTGTGTGGGTGTGTGTGACTACTTCATTTTGTTTTCCAATTTAAAATCGCCTTGGCTATTTTCCTCTTCACATAAAATAAAAACTATACAAAATTTTTGCACATTTTATTTTCTTCTTTTCATAAGTTAGCTTAGACTTCAGCAACTACCTGATGTTTTATCACGTGCTGAAAATTTCTAAGAATAATAATTGAGATGCTTTCAGATACAAAAGTGCACATAATAAATATGAAATAAATTTCCTGTAGCAAAAAAATATCTACGGCTGTAAAAACTTAGACTAAAAATATTTTATTAGATTTTTTCAGTAATTAACAATTTTCAAAAACTAACTCAAAGTAAATTATCGAAATATTAAATTGCCTGACCTTTGGGGACCAACTGACAAGTGAATTTCTTGAAAGCAACTTATGTTCATATTGTTATATCAGCGTAATCCGGTTGAAGCCACTTATAGCCCGGATCTATGTCATCCAGATTTAAAGAAAAAGAGCGGTCAAAATGTCTGTCTTCATTTAAAAAGAAAAGAGGACTAATAATGCCACTAGAGTATTAACTGCGCAGTTTTCTAGATGTCTTAAAGTCTGTAGATGGGTTTAAATCCATATGCCGAAATCTTCTGTATAAATGAATACAATTTTGCGATCAAACCGTTGCTTTAATTGCATTGTTCAAGTGTCAGTCCTCACATGACAACTCACCAGAAGAAAATGATCGTAAATGTTAAAAAGTTAATGCATTTTACAGTTTTTTATTCTGTTGTGATAAGAGAATAAATAGAATTCTACTGAGTTGTATCGTTAACAATTTTGCGATATAAGATATCAATGTTCTTGACAGTTTTTGCCTAAAGACTAATTAAGACAGTTTTCTGAGGAACAAAACTTTGAGAGTATTTTTCGCAGCACTGGGCACATAGAGCCTAACATACATTGTAATTTAACGTATTCAAACGTTGACGAAAAAAAAAACATTAAAACGCAGTCAAGTACTCAATGTACGACAAAAGTTTAAAGTTGCCCAACTTTCGTATTTTCCGTTGACGTAGGCGTACTGATTGTGACAAAAGTCATAAGAAAATATGTATTTTAACTTAGTCAGTTGAAATAGACAAAATATAACGTATGACGGATTAGTGGTTAAATCGTTCAATAGTTAAGACGCCCTTATTATTGCGAAGTTTTTATAAAGCTTTTCCAACAGGAAAATTACAGACTCTTTTAAAAAAATTTAGGCAAAATATTAAACCCAAAGCAATGCTCTGCATGGCGAAGGAAGAAAGTTCTCTTAATTGCAGCTATATAAGCTTTTTTAATCATCATTACTTCATCTTAGACACATTTTAAACAACTATAATTGCTTTTTTTTTTTTAGCAATTTTGTTTCATCTAGTGGCAAAAAAACTTAAGGAAGAAATTTATAATAACAAAAAAGTGTGAATATATTTAAGGTCGTACACGTTTCAGCGCTTACTTTCTTACACTCATACAGTGTAATGCAACCAAAATTATATAATTGATAGTGAAAAATAACAAAAAAAATATAACAGGCCAATTTTGGTAATTCCCATTTGTAACAAAAACTGTCAACTTAAATGCTGTTTTTTAAGGCATAAGATTTAACGGGATGTTATTTACATATTTTTTTTACTTTTCTGGTAGTTTCTCTGATAGCAACACAAAAGTCAACAAGGACGTATTTTTATCATCTTGCCATTTCTACATGAGTATAATAAGTATGTATTTAATGATAAAGTTGAAATCATCGCTACCAGCATAAAAATATGCAAATAGACAAACGGATTGACAGTCACAACGTTTTTTTTTATTTGATTTAATTTTTTCCTTTACTTTTCTTAAGAATGTACTTCTATTATAATTTTATTCTTCCTACTTTTACTGATTTAGTAAAATCAATTAAATTATATTACTTTTCTGGTAAATATGCCTTCAAGTAGCTTAAATATAACGAAAAGAAACACTGACGTCTACTTAAATATTTGTTTTGACCTGCAGTTGCGTTTTTTACCCAAGCTACAGGTTGAAGAAACAACTTTTAAAAAATTATCTTAATAAACTTAAAGTTAAAGAAAAATGCTTGTACTATGCCAAATCTTAAAAGTTACTTTTTCCCCTTACAAACATTTTCTATAAAATAAGTAAAAAGATATATTATTTATCCTTGAAAATATTAAATTTCATTAAGAACTTTGATTGCTATAATATTTTAACAAGCGATGAGTGGCGATACTCAATTATAATTCGCTTAATTTGTGTGTGATCATCATTTAGAACAATTATTGTTGGTTATTTATGCCCTTCACCTCAGGTAGAAAAAGAGTATTTCTAAGTTTGTTATTCCATTTGTAATTTATACAATCAATATCCAATTTCGATCCCATCAATTAAATATATTCTTAGTATTTATGCATAGCGAAGTCGATTGAGAGATGTTCATCTGTATGTCCGTGTTGGAGTTGAAATTAACTTTGCCAAGGCACTGGAAGATCTAGAGAAAATTTAAATACGCCAATTGATCAGACATAATTTTGAGTTTGCTATTGAAAATCAGCAAGATCGCTCCATGTCCCAGGAGGTAGCCGGCTAAAATCCATGCCTACTTATAATTTTTCCATATCATTTGGAAAAATGAAGAAACTCCAATTAAGTTATGAGCCTCCAAAAATTTTCGAAAAAAAAAAAATTCGTTGGCCAATATGGGTACCATTCAAAAGGTTTTAAGGAAGTATTTTAGGATATAATAAAATTTTAAAAAAATGCGTAACCCTTTCAGACCCGATGACATTTTTGTGTAAATTGAAATATCGTTCTTAATTTTTTTCTCATTTCTTTATTCTCTGTCACCGCAACATTTGTTTTTTGGTAGGAGCTACTTCACTATACATAGCACTCTTTTTATAGCACTACTTACTTATGCTGACATTCAGTTATCAGTTTAAACCCTTATATATTCGTAACAATGAGTGCAAATGTTAAGTTAAAATTTAAATGCAACAGTCTGCGAGTTGAACACCACTAGTTAGTTATAAAACGATAAATTAAATACCTTTTTTAAATAACTTTTTCAGGTATTTCTGATTTCTCCTAAATGATTTCACGCAATTTAAAATGCTTCTAAAGCAGTTAGAATATTTAATTGCATTAAGATGACTTGTTTAAAATATCTGATCTGTATTACAAGCAAATTTCATAGTATAACATATCTGACTACAGCGTTTAAATACTTTTGGAATTTAATACGATTGAAATTACCAACAACTTGTCTGAGTTTACCTCAGATTTAAATAAAAAACAACTTTAACAAGTTTGTCAAGGGTAAATGAGTGAATGTAAATTAAAATAATTTTAATTTATATACAATTAATGGTAATTTTTGTTAATTATAATTAATGTATGAACTTAAATGAATCAAGCCTTATTAAGAATTCAATAAAGTAAAATATGACCGCAAGCTTAACATATGCAACGACGCCCAAAAACACCTTTACATAATATTGTGTAAAAAATTCTATCACACAAATGTACTGTTATTTTATAAAATTTTTTTATTAAATAAAAACCAAAAATCATATCTACGCAGCATAATGATACTGGCGATTACTTGTATGATGCTGTTGTTGGCCAATCATTATTATTGCTAATTAAAATTTTAATAATACACAACAAATGAATAAAAAATACAAAAATGATGAAGAGGAGACAGAAATTTATATTTTAACAATCACATAAAAATGCAAAAACAGAACAAAACATGAATAGACACTGAAATCATATAATATTACAATAATTACAACAACTTGATGATGAGCGGATAAAACCACAAATAAGTGGGAGAATGCTCTTGTATAACAATTATTTGTAATCATCCATTTTGTATAAAACACTGTAAAAGAGCATAATCCATTATAAAAAAGACAACAGTGAAAATATAGCAATTTCAGCAATTCTATTTAAAATTTAATTGCAAAAATTTTGTAGTAAACATTTATAAGGAATTAAAAAATAATAATTGTGCATTAAATTATAATAAAACGAAAATTAGCACAGATAGAATTATAAACCAAAATTTACATGGGACTGTTTTTTCTTTTGTGCTTTCAAAACTAATTTTTTAAAACCATAAATAAAATTATTTATTATATCGAATATTAAATACAAAATGGGTTTTAGTTGCTAATATTCTTAAAAAATCATTTAATAGAAATTAGGAAAAATTGCGTAAAAAGAATACATTTGGTTAACCCAAAAATTGTATATCGTTGGTTCGTGAATAAAGTCCATAACTAGAGTTTTTAAGAAACCGATTTTTGCGTGGTTCCAATAAATTTAACGCAGATGCACCTCGTTAAAAAATTTTAACGCAATAGTATCAAAATAATGGTTATACAAGAACTTTTTTATATAATATTGCATTGTGACAAATACAGTTTCAATACCATATCCTGCAAGGTTACAATTATACGAGAAAAAGCCCTTCTACAAGAGGCCAAAAATATATTGCAGCTTTACAACTTTTGTAGAAAAAATTACCTATTAACACATCACTAGATTGTAAATTATACAATTGTTATTTTTTCAATAAATCAGCATTTGAAACATTCGACCAAAATAGGAAATTGAGGAATTTTAACGCAGTAAAATAAAAATGTTTTTTAGGGAGTTTTTGTGCCTGTGTATTTTACAATATTTTTAATTGCCACCTTAATGTTTCCATGATCTCTTAGTGGTCAATTGGACAGTGAACTTTACGACGTATTACTGAACAGTTTGAACGTAAAATAAAATTTCTGTAGAGCTCTTTTCCCCTTCCTACAAACTTATTTGCTAGTTCTGCCACAATTGCGTGCATGAGCAGGGATCATCGCCCAAGTGCTGTTCCTAAAAAAATATGTAAATAAATATTTGCTAAAATGTTGTGTAAAATATAAGAAATGTCATAAGAAAAAAATCTTCTTAATTTATTCTGGGGCTGTGTTAACTGGCCATAGGCAGTCTCTCTCACTGTTCAATATGGCAACGATGATAGTGCTTTATATAAATATCCTACTTGCTTATAGCTTGTCTAAACTAAACTAAAAATCGTATTATCTTCAATGGAATTTTAGGAGAAAAAAACTGGTTTCTGAGAATTTAAGGGAATTCATAAAAACACAAGAGAAAAAATTTACAATTTCTTAAGCAGTCCTTTTAAATTAAAAAAATAATATTTTTAATTCATTACAGTAATACAAAAGTTGATGCCATCTTATCGTAGTGCAACAACACTTTTAATTAATTAAAACTTTGTTTAAGTGGCATTTAATCCTCCCTACAGTGACATTACAAACCATTTTGAATGACACATTACTAATTATTGTTGTGTATTTATAGTAATGTAAAGTTACAATTACTGTATTCCACTTTAAATATAATTTGATCGATTTTCTATTAGGTCTCAAATCAAAAATTTCCAATCAATTCTGATAGTCATATTATGGGTAACTGTTGTATATTTTCTTACTTAAATTTCATGCTACTGTCACTTAATTATTAATGTCATTATTACAATGGGTTTTTCTTTTAAATTAATGAGTGTCAAGAAATGTTTTTAGGAAGCACACTTTTCGCTATTTTTGGATGTATGTATGTTCATATAGTATTATATATTAATTTATTCAAATCATACAAGTCTTTAGAAATTGTCACCAGCTTGCTTAAATAATTTGTTTAGATATAATATTTGCTAAAATAATGTATTGATTTTTGCTTTACTTTGTATGTAAAAAACAGAAGAATATTTGAGGAAAAAGAAACATAGCAAAAACATGTTTTATTCACATATGTATAATTTATAAATTATTTTTTCTAGTTCAATTTTAGTTAATCTGTAGCAAAAGTTTTAAATAGCGTTACCTGCTTTTTAAGGTAATTTCTTTGAAGCATAAATCAAATTTTTTTCTTTTTGGACTCCTTTTTAAATTTCTATGTAGTAATTGAACTACTTCTAGGTTACCACCATGTAAAAGAGGTGGGCTAATTCCTAAAAAGTGTCTTAGCTGATACAACCTCTATAACTTTGTAATAATATACGTGATAAATAACACCTCATTAATAAGCATAACTAATCTCTATCTAAATTTATTATCACGGTTAAACGACTGAGCCGATTTTAACGAAAGTATAAACACAGGCAGATATTTATCTGGATTGTGCAATAGGTTATTTCTATTTTTAAGAGTTGAGAAAATCTATGAAATTAATTTTAACAAGATTTCGTATTCTATCTAATAGAAAATATAAAACAAAAGGATTTCCTTTGAAACTTCAATCGAGTTTTATTTTATTTTTATACCACTTTCTAAATTTACATAAGATACTACAAGGCCACCACCATGTAAAACGGGCGCAGTTTTTTTCCATGAAGTGTTATAGCTGGTACTTACCTCTAATTTTTACTTTTTAAATATTTACTTGTTGATAATAAGAATAACAAATATTCTTATTCTTTCTTTTAGAGCAAAAAATAAAGGTAAGTGCTTTAATGTAGTTTAAATTTTTGACTTGGTCTTTTACGAGACTTTTCTAAGAAAAAAAGTATAAAAAAAAATAAAAAAATAAATAGTAAATAAATTTTATTCAGGATTAGATTTTTTATAGTCCAATTATTTAATATTAATTTAATATTAAAATTAAAATTTTATTTACAAATTACTTAGTATGCCCCTTGGCATAAATACAACAAGTTCAACTGTTCTAAACATATGTAAAACACAGCTCAAACTAATAGAAGTGTGTTCCATATTCAACGACAGTTGCAATCACTAACGTAGATAAAACAGATAAACCAAGTTTTTGTATAAAGATTTTTCTTTCTTGGTTACACTTCTTTTCTATATCAACATCATCATCATGGTTATTGTCATTCTTTTACTATCACAGAGAAATTGAAGTAGGAACTTGTAAAATTCTAACGAAGCTTAATGCGGTGAACACATTGTTTAAAGGAAAATCTAATTAAGAACTTTAATTTTCTTGTCAGTGCAGTTTGAAAAAGTTATTGATCTTAAAAAATATCTCTTTGAAAGCCTGTAATGCAAAAACTATTTTTGTTTAAGTGTGCATGTTTCTTAGAGCTGCTTTTTTAAACCGAAATAGAAAACCTTAGTAAATATACATGAAATATATTGATAACACACCACCACCAGGATCCTTTAGCGGTCAATTGGCCAGTAAATTTCACAACACATAACAGAAAATACATTTTTTAACTGAACAGCAGAGCTATTTTCTGTCACTTTTAGTCTACAAATTTTAAAATCTTTTCCCCTACCTACAAACTTATTTGCTAATTATTTTACAATTGCGTTGTATAAACAGGGATTATCGTCAGAGTGCTGTTCTTAAAAGCAAAAAATTTTAATGAATTTTTTCTAAAAAGTTGTGTAGAATATAAGAAATTCTATAAGACAAAAAAAATCTAAATTTATTCCAGAGCTGTGTTATCTCGCCATAGGCAGTCTTTCTCACTGTTTAGTATGGCAACAATAATAGTGCTTATAGATAAAAGTGCACAAATAATAAATTTAGCATTAAAATTTGAATCATCCTACCTATTTATAGATTGTGTAAAAATATTTTATAGGCAACAAATGTTACAAAGCTCAAACTCAAGAACGTATTATCTTCAATTGAATTTGCGATAGAAAATAAACTAGTTCCTAAGAATTTTAGGTAATTCATAAAATACACAGTGTTATAGCAGTTACTTACCTCCAATTCTTACTTTTTAAATAATTACTTGTCGATAAGATGATTGAAAACTCAATTAGAGCGTTTCATTGAGTTCACATTATGTGTTTGAAATGATCATAAAGATCAAAATATATTATTATTCTTTCTTTAAAAGAAAAAAATAAAGGTAAGTGCTTTATATAGTTTAAATTTTTTACTTGGTCTTTTACGAGACTTTTGTAAGAAAAAAACAAACCAAAAAAAAACAAAATAGAAAAAAGAATAAAAACAAAATAATAAATAAATTTTATTCAGGATTAGATTTTTATATAGTCCAATTATTTAATATTAATTTAATATTAAAATTAAAATTTTATTTACAAATTATATAGTATGCCCCTTGGCATAAATACAATAAGCGGATTATACAATTAAGATATGATCAACAATTTAGTCTCCCCTTCATCAATAGAAATGTGTACACAGAATGATGTTTTCTAAGCTAACTAATAACTAATAGAAGTGTGTTCCATATTCAACGACAGTTGCAATCACGGACGTAGATGTATAAAACAGATAAAATAAGTTTTTACGTAAAGATTTTTCTTTCTTGGTTACACTTCTATATCAATATCATCATCATGATTATTGTCATTCTTTTACTACTACAGAGAAATTTAAGTAGGAACTTGTGAAATACTTACGAAGCATTGTGTAGTGAACACATTGTTTAAAGGAGAATTTAACTAAAAAGTTAAGCAACTGTGACGAATTTTCTTGCCAGTGCACTTTGTTAAAGGTATTGACATTAAAAAAATCTCTTTTAATGCCTGCAATGCAAAACTGCATTTATGTTTATGTGTATTAAAGTATGCATTTTTCTTTGAGCTTCTTATTTAAACCGCAATAGAAAACCTTAGTAAATATACATGAAACATATTGATAACACAAGTTGATGTTCACTTTTACTATTAACGGTATTTGTTGTTGTTTCTATTTGTTGATTTGCAAATACAATTAGATGTTTAGTACTAAATATGTGCTTAACAAAGTTATTTAATAAAAGATCAAACTTTCTTGTCACATGCACACACACATACAGTGCAGTCTATGAGGAAGAATAAAATAGTTGTGTGGTCAGATGAAAACTAAATGCGAATCAATACAAAAATGTTTGTAGGTTTTTTATTTCTTGTATTGGGTTGGTTTCCAGTAGCTCTGTTTTATTATTATTTTTTGTACTATTTTTAAAATAAAGATGAATGTGGCAAACAGTTTTGTGGTTTAATATCGATAAGATATTTCAAAAACCATTTGTTTCGTTCAAAGTTATTTCTTTGATGATGAAGAATATAAACTATAAAACAATCGTTCATTAACAGCTTAATAATTATTTATTGCTTTGAGATTTATGAAGAATAAACAATTTATGTTACACTTTTTATATTTAAATCTAGGAAATTTAAAATTAAAATTTACGATTCGGTATTACATGACCTTGATGATAATTATAGTAGTAATAACAATAATAATATTGAAAACAGTAACAGTCATTTATTTTACAAATTTTTGTGTTGATTTTTAAAGAAAGCAAAACATCCAGACGAGCAGATGGTAATGATGCATTTTTTGGATATGCTTTCAGCATTAGTCGCAACCATCTTCCTTAAGTTCTGTACATTATAAATGTCGTCTATTTGTTCAACAAATTGGATAAATAAGAATAAGAGAAATATTAATAATCAAATGATATTAATTTTGGTTCTATAAAGTCCACACAAAACCCAAAGTTTGTTTTGTAGTTTTCTTTATTTAGCGAAACATAGATGAGTTCTTGCCTTATGATAGCCATCGCGACGCGTCGGTTCAGAAATGAATGCATTTTTAGTTTAATTAACAATATGTATGTTTTACTTCAAAGTACAGTAGAAGCTGTTCCAGTGTTTTACTTATTGCATGAGTTCGCAATGTCTCGCGTACATTTTTAAATTTTTAATTTAATTTAACTTAACTTAAACCAAAATAAAATTATTGTTTTGGGATAATAACAAAATAGTTCGACAATTGATTTCCAAAGATCTTAATTTATTAAAATATTAAATAAAATATTAAAAATTTTTTTAAATACCAAAATTTTCAAAATTGTTGAAGTCTAACAAAAATTAATTTCAACACAACATAACTTTAGCGGAAACTCGTGAACTTATTTAATTATGTTCTTTTATATATTCACGAAAGACTTTTTTGTCCTACACCCATTAAAATTATTGCACTACCTACTTTTCTTCTCTTTAATGATAAATGTAGTGTTCAAATACTAATCTGTTATTTTTTACTTTTTGTAACTTTATTACATTAATTATTCTGCTAATGAATAGACTTCAAAAATATATTGCACATATTCGTATTTCCTTTAAATATAATTTTTCTTATGTTACATATAAATGGATTACAACTGCATTCAAAAACTGCGATAAATAGAATTTATTACATTATTAATTAATTTGAGTGCACATATTTCAAAATATATAAGTACACACATCCATACATATATTTAAATAAAATTTCATTATTCTTATGGGTATTATAACTTAAAAAATGTTTTTTAGTTCGAAAATTTTGTTAAAAAATTTTTCTATCATTAAAACTTTATTTAATGGTTTGACCAATCATCGCTTGAAAGATCTTTATATTGCATTATTTTGATCACAAAATCATTTGAAAGTGAATTTAGAAAATTACTATTAGAATTTTTTAAAGTTTATTTGTGCACAAAACTTCATTAAAAATTTATTTATATGACAAAAATATCTACTGGTAATATTAGATTGTAAAGCAGAAAAGCTGAAATGAGAAGATAAATTTTTATTAACTTGCATACAAAGGCTACCAATGTCTTGATGTGTCATTAAAGTGGTACAATGCAATAAAGTTCAGAGTAAATATTACACAAGGTACATGTTTATTGATAATGAAAATAAAAAATAATACACACAACAGTTTGTGTAAGACATGTATAGTTTTTAATTGTTATCCTGTTGTTCTCTTAAACATAAAGAAGCAATACATTTTTGCACGAAGGCAGACTAGTATTTAATGTATGAACATGGAAAATATTAAGAAATACTAACATTAATATTAAAAATTATTGTTTAAAAACGAAGTAATTATTGCGATTTAGATTTAATGCAAAAATATTTTAAGGGGTATTATCAACACAATAAAGAGATTTAGACTATTTTTAGTAACAAAATTAAATAAATATGTTAGTGAACTAAGGTGCCGCTTTTGAACCTTCTTGCTATGAATTTTATTTCAGATCACAATTTAATTTAAGTGCAAATATTTAACACGGATTTTCCAAACTGCTTAGGAACAATATTATTTTCATAAACAAGTTTGAAATGAGGTTCACAGGAATTTCTGTGTCTATCGTAAATCTTATTCAAAAGCAATTGTGATCAGAATTTTATATAATTTTTTCTCTTAGTTATTAGCTTCAGAGCTTACCCAATGGGTTCCAAGACTCTATCTTGCGAGCTTATTGACGCTGTTACTTGTTAGTGTTTAAAATAGGTTAATGAAAATTGCAACGCAATATTTTCACTTCAAATGAACTTTTATTATATTAAAATATCCGTTATGTCATTAGTTATGATACGTTTATTTGAAAATTTCAGAAATATTATATTTTGCCCGGACTCTGCTTGATTTTGTATCTTTACCTATCATATCTTTAATTTTTATATAAAATATATTATTTCGTTTGAAAAACTTAACCGAAATCAGATTTTTGTTCTTTTGACTGTAACGCTAATTATTTTCATATTTAAAATAATTTTCCAGAATTAAATTAATTGGTATTAAAAAAAAACAATAACAAATGTCAAGAAACGATTTAAGATTTCTTTGTTTTTTGTTTCATTTTTGCTTTAAAAAACTTAATGCCACTGTAAAACTATAACAATTAATAATATAAAAATAATGCCTTTTTAAAATCCAAAGAAGAAATCTAAATGACAATCCAAAATTCGATGTGTAATTACAAATCCCCAGCACAATCCAAATATTTTCCCAGCTTAACTCTTAACTGATTTCCATATGACTTTATTATGCAAAGATTAACATAAGCGCACTTACTTATCACCGTTATGAAAACGTGAACTAAAAGATTTTAAAACAAGCAAAAGTTTGAATAAATAGGTAGAGTTTTAACAGTAATTTTTTGCAAAGTAAAAGGATAAAAAATAAAAGAGTTTGAAAAAAAATAATAAAATAGTTTGAAAATTTCTTTAATGTCTCAAAAACTCTTTAAATAAAGAGTTTATGAACTCTAATGTTCCATTATTAAAAAAAAAATTGTTTTATGCAGATATGAAATAAGCTTATATATAAAAAACAAAAACAATTACAAAACATAAAGTGTTAAAAAATTAAATTGATTTAATATGAATCTTTAAGTACTAAGAAAGTAGGAACATTGTCAGAATTGTTAAAATTAGAAAATAAATTTTATAATATAAATTTATAACTGTTGCTACTGGTAGTTTGTTACAATTTATAATTACTTTTCCACTAAGTGGCTTAAATATCTATGATTGTCTTTCTTTTGATCTTTAAAAAACAATAAATTTTTGTCTTAACTAGTCTGCAGTTTATTTACCTAAATTTTGCTAATTATTGGCTTCAAGCTATAGTTCGTAAAATATATAAGTTTTTTAAAAGTCTTATTTTTTTTCGTATTAATGGGTCAGCGCTGATCAAAAATAATAAATCGTCCTTCTATTGAAATTAATAATAATTAAATTAAATATTTAATTTGCTTTAGAGTTTAAGTTTACAGATCGTCTGCTAACAAAATTTGTTCTGAAAAAATATATATTTAGTACTTCAAAAAATTTTTACCCTTCGTAACAAGAAGAAGTTGAATAAGTAATATTTTATTTTGCAACTCCATTTCCTTACTGTTTATTCGCTAAATGAAGGAAATGTAAAGACACATGTGTGTAAGTATTTGTGATGCTTAAAACTATGAGGCAAAAAAACAAAAGAAAACTATAAAATTTTACACTACTAAACTTAGGAAAGAATAAATTGAATTAAATTAATAAAGTATTCATAAAAATATTTTAAATAATTTTCAATTAAATATAAAATGAGTCAACAAAAAAGTTATTTAAATTTCCATCTGAAACACGTAAAAACTTTTTTCTGTGTAACTGACACTTGTAGAAAAAATAATTATTTTTTTTCGTTTGTAAAAAGAAAGTTACAGAGGAAAATCAGTGAAAAAATTTTTTCCGTTAGTCTTGAGTTAATTATAATTGCTTATTTTGAGTGTATTTTCGAAATTCCTTCGAACAAATTGGGTAGACTTTTCTCACCAAAGACAAAAAGTGAAATTTATTATCACAGCAACAAATGTCAGACAACTTAAGCATAAATAACAATAAAAATAATATTAAAAAAATAAAACTAAATGCACGTAGCAATAACATTCGCTATTAAATGGAGCGCGTAATTGAATAAAAAATTTATTGCAAATTTTCTAGCATAAGAGAAATGAAATTTATGTTTTTTTATTTATATAACAACTATTTGTGTGTTTATTTGTATAAAACGATAACACTTTGTATTATTTTCAAATTACAACAATTTAAAACTTAACTTACAATGCAATGAAAAATTTATAAAAGTATGTTAAAAACAAGAAATGGGATAAATATTTTATCAACCTTTTTTTAAAATATCTTTGTGTTTGATATAAAACAATCCTTCTCTTATTTATTCTTATTCCCAGTTAAAAATAATGGATGTCATTCTTAGAGAAGGGCATCTTATTTACATCCAAAAAACTAATATACATTTTGTAGGTTTTGTATGCTATTTTTTAAATGTTTATTTGGAATAACATGTTGATCTACTTCTTAGATTTACATTTTTCCTTGCATAACGACAACATTTTTGTATAAAACTTAAGTTTTTTTTTAGTATTTGGAAAGCGGATAAGAAGTAGTTCAATTATGTTAAAAACCAACGACATGCTTTCAACGACATGCCTATGTAAAATTCACCCGAATTGGCACCACTTCGTCAGTAGTTGATGCCGTGCTTTTATTACTTTTTTTTCTCACTTTTTTTACTGGGTTTGATTTCTAACTCAAAAAAATTTTCTATAAAAATGAAACTAAAATCGTGGTAACAAAGCAACTTTAATTGAAATGAAATAACTCTTTTTTAATAAAACGACTTGGGTTGTTTAATTTTTCTAGTATTTCTTTCTACTTTTTGCAAGAAATTTTTATTTGTAAAAATTAAGATAATAGTTTTTGATATCCAGAATAAAAATCATTTATCTAGAAAATAAAAGAAGTTCAGATATAAATGGGGCTAGTGGATGATTATCTTAGCCATATTAATATATTGATTTCCATATTGATAGCCATATTAAGTATTAAAGATAAAATACAATATGAGGTATAATAATAGATAGAGCCTTTTAGTTTGTAAATACAATAGACATAAATATTAAACGAAATTTATACAGCTAAAATAAATATAAATATTGACCTGATAATTGAAACCTTTAAAAAAAAAATTATGCATACGTTTGGTGGCTTATCTGTTTTTAATATAAAAGAATACTTTAGCTTGTTTCTAAGCAACTAAAAATGTACAATTTTAATAAAATTATTAATTATTAATCATTTTGTTTGCTCTCTTTGCCATTTCAAAAGTAATTATTAATTTTCGTCCCTGGTCGGCTGCCTCAAACAAGAAAGGTTAATAAATAAAAATAAATAAATAAAAAATGTACATAGCCTAGGATATGTAGACTTAAAACATTTTGATGACGAAAGTCGCGATTTTACCTATTTCACTAAATAATATAAAACAAAATTTGATATAAATTTTTTCCCTAAAAAAATTCGAAATTAAATTTTACTTGAACATAGGTCAACAGAGATTATTTATTTTTTATAAAGACAAAACATTGATGTCCTAAAAAGTCCTCAATTTTTAGATTTGTCGAGATTTATGAATTTACATATGCGTTTTTTACTTTAGAATATGTTTAGCTTATAAAAAATAACATTATTAAATAAATGACTCTTAGGCATTCTACAAGCCATTCAATAATTTTGTTTATTTTTGAAGTTCCCTTTATTTTAACTTTATTAGATCTCTTTTTATAATAATTAATAACTTTTAAAAGCAATTTTAATTTTGGTAATCTCAAAACTTTGACGAGATAGAGATTGTCTTCTAAATTGGAAAATAGTTTCAGTTTGGTTAGAAAATTTTTTATCCAAGTTCAACAGAAAAAAATGTATAAATTTTTTCTTTATTCCACTTTTTAAAATAAACAATGTCTTGCTATTCTAATATTTATGTGCTTCAATTATGGACTAAGATTTTATAAACTCCGGTTTCAGGGTATCTCGTTTAGAGAAAACCGTGCTTTAATTAACTGGTAACTCTGGCTACAACTAAACTGATCTGAAGCACACTACAAACTTTTTCCGCAAGAGGACTTTCGTTTCTTTCCTTATAATGAATATTTAAAGTAAGTTAATTCTTTGCCACGTGCACTATTACAAATTACAAAATAAATACAGTTTTTTTTAAATATTAATTAAATATAAAGGAACTAAAGCTTAAATATCTTTATTAATGATTTAAATATTCGGATCCAAAAAGAAAGAATATAAAGGAAAAGAGAAAAAGTAATAGAGTGTTAATGGATTGATGGTAAGATGTGTAAGTGGTATTATGCTAATTTAATGATTTAATTTTCTTAAAAATTTCTGGTAAACCCTTTTCAATTACAACAATTGTTTTCTGTTCTTTTTTTTTTTTTTGCGAATGAATATATGTATACAGACACGTCCTCAAATAAATCTGTAACCACACTTAAACAAATAAACGACACAATTAAAGCGAAGAAACCAACAGAATAATTTATACAGTTTTCACCCTCTAATCAAACATTTTGTTACTTTAAGCCACAGCGAGGAACAATTGACACTTACGAACCCATCTTTTATTAGAATGAATGTTATATGGAATCTTAAAACAGTCTGGGTTTACTAAGTTGCTTTTTTAACTTTCTAAACGCGTTTCTTGTCATGGCTTTAAGCAAAAAAACCAGGCGAAAACAGTTGAATAACGATTTTTTTCTACGTCTTCCTTGTGACGACTGTTTCCATTACTGAAAGCTGCTACGCTATGCCACTATATATTTGCTCTTAGAGCTGTTTTCTTAAAGTTTTTCTGTTTACTTATCGTTAGTTTTTTGGCTTAAGTATTTCACACAAATTCTAAAATGAACAAGAGTAAAAAAAACCGAATGTTAAGAAAAGCAAGAATTTCTATTATGATGTATGCTGCATAGTTAAATATCACACTAACGTTTTTATATTTAAAAATAAAAAAATATAAAATTAAAATAAAAATAAATTTAAAATTTTAATAATTATGTTTTTTAGCAAATAAAAAATATAGCAAGTGCGCTAACTTCTAGCCAATAACTTGAAAATTAAGTTTTTGACAATAATGATGATCAATATTTTGAAAATCGGTTAACAAACTTATGAGCAGTTTAAAAAACTCAAAATGCAACATACAATCGCATAACCAATGACGTTCTATTGTTAAGTATTTGTGTAACTGTGTCTTCTTTATTGTTATTGTTGTTTTTTAATAAATTTCAATATAAAATAAATTTTGTGGTATTTTATTCTTTGACTTGCATAGCACTTTGTTTTCAATTAACAATTTCCAAATGTGACTTAATACAAATACAGTTACATTAAAGAAAATTTAATTTTGTACAGACTGTACAGACCCATATGAAAATACTAACCACAGTTTTATAAACAGTTGTAAAATAAAATTCGTTTACAACTTTTTGCTTAAAAGTATTTATAAAATTTTGACATTTTTACCAGAATTGTCTGTTATTGCTTCGATATGAGCTTTGGCCAGGTTTCAGCTTAAAACTTTACTTAATTTTTATAATTTTTATTTCCAATGCCGCAAAAATCTAAAGTTACTTGTAAATTTTTTTGCAAAGTTATTGTTCAAACTTATGTCATTTGGCATTGGTTTAGGCGCTTAATAAGCTACGCTTGTAAATTGAGAAAATAAAAGACAGATATGCAAGTCATTTTTCAAAAAAAAATATTATCTAAGCGTTGTCGCTTTCAGGATGGGAACAGCAAGCACTAAACTAAGATTATCTTTTTTCTTCAAATTATAATTTATAAAGGGCATTAAAACCAAAATTGGCTGATGCCGGAATATTTAAATTTTACAAACAGATAATACAGATACTAAAAAAATACAAATTATATTTTGACGATTCTTACCTTACAAATGAATTGAAATTTTTAAAATTTCTTGTTGATTTCGAAAAATATAATCGCCCTCGTAGCTAAAAAAAGAAAAAATTCTAAATGCTCGTAGAGTAAAAACAATATAAGAAAAACTATATACAGTTCTTGTAACCCGCATATTTTAATTTCTGTTTCTAGTCAGAAAGATTTTTTTTACAACGAATAAATAAAAGAATGGAAAATAAAATCTACCACTTCATACTCATGCTGGCGCTGTTTATTAATGCATTGTCTGGAAATTTATAAAATTGTCAACAGCAAAAAAAGGAAATAACAGTATTGAGTGCACGGATAGATGAACAAGTATTTTTGGTACCTGGTTGACTAAGTAACGGTGCTAGTAGTTGTAGTATATGGTTAGCTAGCTATCCAGCCAAGCATACCACTAAAAATCCAACCAACCAACTCGCTAGCCGTTGAACAAAAATTTATGGTTTAATATTCTTCTACTGTTGTTGGTTATAACTCCGGAACAAGTTACAAAAAAAAATTTTTTTTAATAAATAAAATTTAAGAATTGGCCAATTGTGACAAGCTAAAGGAAGTACAATATTTATACAAATTATTGCTATTATGTTTGTGTTCAAATTTTGTTACTGTTTTGTGGATTTTTTAATATTTTTGTTTAAAACCAAGCTGGATTGTAATTTATTAGTGTTGGTATTTTAATTTTTTTAATTTGCTTTTTTCTAGTTTTGTATATTTATGAGCTGTAATTACAAAATGATTAGTTAATAAAAATTTGCAAAGTAACATAACGTGAATTAAGTTTTTGAGCGTTTCATTTTTGTTTGTTTAACAATTTTAAGAAGTTAAATAGGATTTGATGTAACATCTGTATTTCTCTTCAGACAGCTAAGTTCCTCATATCCGCAAAAAGCAAGTGGTGTATGACCAACTTTTAGTTGTTAATAATTATAATTTTTTAAGCAGTAAATAAATATCTAGATCTTAAGTGTATAAGTTACTTAAAAATAACCCCATGTCCAAATTTGATATTGATATTTACAAAAATCTGTTAAATATTTAAAAGGAATTCTATGTATATAATTATTTACATAAGACAAAGTTTGAAATCAGTTCCAGTATTTCATAAAAAAATCAATAAATTGGTACCCGAGGGTAGGCCTAAAAGCAATATTCTACAATAACAGTTTTTTAATGCCAAAAAACCTCTACAGTATTTAAAAAAAATACTACAGTTGAAAATAATTTAACGAAAAACTAATTGAAATATCGGTCATAACCAAGGTATTTTTTTTTGATATTTTTTGTTGTTGTAAAATGAGTCTCAAATGAATTTAAAAATTTAAGTTAAGTATGAAACACAGTTTCTAGTTATTAGAATGCTTTTTTTTTCATGGAAAAACATGTGGAGGAAATATATCTCCACAACTTTGCTGAAAAAAGCGCACTGCTTTTAGCAGAAATGTTTTATGTTCTTTTATGAAAATGAGGCAGAACTTTGTTAATGAAGCATTAAATTCACGAATGCTTGTAGTCTTGTGTATATAAGTCTTTTGTTAAGTCTTTTTGTTTGTGTTTCATCTTACAATAGAAAATCTAATGGCACTTACCCTTATCACCGAAAAAAAGAGTGTTGGGACTGCAAATGTCTCAAAAAGTAATTGAATTGTTTAACTGGCTGTTGGGCCTGTGGCAGCATCTTCTAGAAACCATATATTAGTCAAATCGACAGCATCCACTTATGGAAGAAAACTGCGCAATAAGGATTATCGGTATTAATTTACCAGCCTCCTTTTCAAAAAGATGTGGGGCAATGATGCAAAACACGAAGAGCCTTGAGGTTTTTCATAGAAGCCCAACACAAAATAGTCTAGATTGTAGCGTCTCCTATACAAAGTAAAAAAAGAAATAAAAATTCATATTGGGTACCTAGCGAATTGTTGTCATATGAAGTATACAAATAAAACGTGGTTTTTATTATCACTAATAATAATGTTAATTAAAATTTCATTAAATTCTTATTCCTTTATATTTTGAAAATTTTCGCAACCCGTTCAAACAATCTATCTACAATTTTCTACCCCGAAGCGTTATAAGTTTTTAACTTAATTCAAAAGTCAAGTTAGTAGAATTTAAATTAAAATCACCAATAACAATGATTGCAAATTTAATAATAAGAAAAATCGAAAGTATAGTTTAAAAAAATGTACCTGAATGGTTAGAAGATTCTGGTATGCGGTGTTAAAAAAATGCTTATATTTTTTTCTGTCTTATTTTCTATTCCATATAAATGTACATCTCTTCTTTATTTAATTTATGTTCAGATTACAAAGTGTTTAAAAGAATGAAAGAAATATTGAAAAAAGGTAAAAAAAAACAGAAAAAAATAAAATATAAAAAACATATTAAAAAATTAAACTAAGTTGCAAAATTGTTTATCTTTATTTTGTTTTTATTTCTGCATTTTTCAGACAAAAGTGAAAAATATTTCAAAGCTAATCATTTGATTAAGTAATATCTTTTCAATCGCACTGCAATAAACCGAGTGATGATTTTAAAAAGCTCTCAAGTTCTTTATAAATAATTTTCAGTATTTGGTTGAATAATACTTTCTGAAAATCTAAGAAAGTGGTTGGTTTTCTGAATGGCTGATTGTTTGATTAATTGAATAGTTGGTTACTTTGTTGCACTTTTTACTAACTTGCAACTGTAGGTAATGAATTTGATTAAACATGTATCTTTGATTATAACTTTATGCATTATTACGAGTAGTTTACATAATTTTTAATGATGCTTGGCATCCCAAATTTTTTTTATTATTGCTAAAGTGAGAAACGAAAATAATAAAGTCACCTTGTTTTATTTAGGTTAAGTAGGAATAAATCATAATTTCTTTAAAACAAAGTAATAAAAGAGCTTATGATTTACTTTTCAACACCTGAGTAAAACTGGATGTCTTTAACATATGCATGTGAGAAATTTCTCAATTAGGCTTAAGAATTAAGTAACCGGGGTGAAGGCCACGAAATTCTTCTTTTACTTTTAAAGTTCAAAAACTAGTTAATCTTAATTCTTCTATTATTTTTAATTTCTTTTAGTTCTTCTATTAATAAGAACTCATATTAATCATAATTGAGAGCTTAAGTATTATTTTGCTCTCAACCTGTCCTTATTTTCTATATGTCTCCTTTTTTTAACCTCATTTTATGTGGTAATTCTTTATTTGCTACAAGAAAAGGGTATTCCTATAGTGACGTAATATTGATTTTTATGGATCTTGGCTTTCAATAGTAGAACATTTATAATTTTTGATATAAATGTGAACAATAAGTTTAAAAATAATTGAGTAAGTAAGGCGTCTAATTTTTAGAAAAAAAAAAAAAAAATAAGAAAAATATTAAATGAAATTTAAAAGGGTGAGTCATACAATGTACGGAAACCCTTGTATATATGTAAGTGAAACTAGATTTTTGTTTATTTATATAAAATTTTAATTTAAAAAAAAGTGTCTTTTGCTTCTTATTATATCCTTTGCCACAAGTGGAAAACTGGTACATTTAGATTTGTCATTCCGTTTATAATTTATACAATATCCATTTCCGACCGACCTTAATATATACACATTCTGATTTCTTATGCATAATAAAGTCGATAAAGCGATGTCCTTCTGTCCGTCCGTATTGGGTTTGAAATAAACTATCTCAAGGCACCAGATGAGCTAGAGAAAATTTTAAAAACGCCAATTGGTCAGTGATAGTTTCGAAAATTCAGCAAGATTGGTCCATATTTTTCCAAGCAGCGGGAAAAACGCCATGTCATTTGAAAAAAAAATTGATTTGAGAACAAAAAAAAAACAGTACAAAATATATAAATGGGGCGATAGAGATTAAAAAAAAAAAAAAATTAAACAAAAAAAAAAAATCAAGTAAAAAAATTGGCGTAGAAAAGTACGATTGTGTAAGATATCAATAAGGGTATCATTTAAAAGCTTTAGAATAGGTATTTCACGATACAGTAAAATTTTATAGAGCACTTATTGTTTTCTTATTTTAAGCTATCTGTCAGACTAATAATTGTTTTTTTCCGTTGGAGTTACTTGACTGAACTCCATGTATGGAGGAGGATATATAAGATTCGGTATAGCCACATATAGCACTCTTGCTATTTTATTTTAAATTTTTATACTGCGATTAAATCTTTGGTGTTTTCAAATAATTACTAAATTGCTTCTTAAATCGCTTTCGATTATTTTTCCATTTCTGCTTGACTTGAAAAGAAAAGCCTGTCTTATTTTATAACTTATTTTAGGATAAGACAATTTTTCCCATATCACTTCTATCTTTGGTTTGAATATCTTTGATCTCAAAGTATTAATGAAGAGTTATTTTATTAACTATCTTAAATTATTCGAGAGGACTTACGCTTTGAAAAAAAAATTTGATTTGGTTTTTAAACTGATATCTATAGGATCGACTAATTTTACGAAACACATACATATCGACTTTTGTTCAGATATGAAACATCTCAAGGCTATGTAATTTTTTTAAATGTAACTAATTTTACTTAGAAATACCACACCGGTAACGATTTATTCATATTTATACAACAAAATATGAAATCATTTTTAAGAAGAAGTAGTAATTTATTATTTAACAAACATATTTGATATAAATCTTTATTGAAAATTATATAAAATCTCTTCTTTGTTTAATAAAACAATACCCCAGTCTATTTAATTGAATTTAATATATAATATATGACGAAATAACTAGAAATTTTAAATATTAAAATTCATAGAATAGAGAAGAATAAGCCTTATTAAAGATCCTACATATATGTATACATATTTATGAAAAAATACACAAGAATGCAGGAATTATATATCTGTGGATGTAAGAACATTTTCTTTTGAGTCTTTATTAGAAAATAACATATGAAATGAAATGGAAACCATTGTGGCTTGTTAATTTGTGTATGCGTGTCTGTGAATGTATTTGTATCAAATCGAGCACATAAATTAAGTTATTTAGGAGCAAAATATAAATAAATATGTTGTATGTGTTTAAAACGACAAGGAATACCACAAACCAGCAATCTCAGCATAGCTTCAAGAGATTTTTGGAACTGAAAAGACGACAGCTCTTAAAAATTAAACATTTTACAAGACAAAATGTATTTACTGCAGTTGTCAATGTATAAAAATATATATATTTTTTAAATATGTTGTTAAAACAGTGCTAAGACTATTATTAACGACTCTAAAGTTTAATATAAATTTTATAATTTTGAAAAGAAAACAATATTTAAAATTTTCGTTTCAACCTATTTTATGAATAAATAATAGCGTCAGAAAATTTGCGTAAGATTTGAATTTCAAGAAAGAAGCTAGACAGCTAATACTTGAGGATTCATTAATAACAGACCAAAATGTGTTAGTAATATATTTACATACATCGTTAGATATAATATATATAAAAGAACAAATCATTCTATACGGGATATCGTCCTTGCAAATTATTGGTAATCTATAGAATTTAGATGCACTAGAACTTTTGGTTTTAAATAATTTGTATTTTAAGTTGTTATTATATTTAGTCCCAATTGTTTTTGATCTTCGTTTTATAGTTATATATTTATAGTTACAGTTGCGTTACCTTTATCAGCTTTTACTATCAGTTTGTATATCATTATTCATTTATTTTTACTAGAATACAAAATTAAAACCATCTTTTACTCATAAACTGCAATTTGTTAAATTTTTTGTATTTAAAATATTATCAGAGAAATGAAATACACGTAATTTTGGATTTTTATTAAATATATATTATTTCAAGAGAATTTTACAAAACTAGAGGATTTTGCTTTCAGGAAATACCTAATCACAAACCATATCTATAAAACTGCACATGTTACGAAATGAAAAACTTTCTAAAGCGATTATTGGGTTCAGGGTAACGTGAGTCTATATTGCATTTTCACATACAACCATATGGCAAATCCAACACAATTTGGAAACTTCCACCTGAACTTCTTATCAGACAATTGTGGCCAGTGCCCAATCTGGTCTTGTCGGACTGCTTTCAGAGGTGCGTGCTAAGTAGGTTCTTTTTGCTTTCTGACCTCAAACTTGCTGTGGGTGTGATGTCTGAGGTTTTATATACCTGATCGATAGTAAATTCTTTAATTATTGCGAAACAAATTCAGTTAAATTTATGAAAATATTTAACCCGTTTTGTCTGATGTAGCCTACGGGGATATACCTTGTTCACTAAATAAAATACATCAAAACGTAAAAAGTGTTATAAAATAACACTTACCTCTTCCATTTAATTTATAACATGATATACAAAAAAAATATACATATTTTTTTGTTAATCGCAGTCAACGCGCACGTTTTGTAACTACTGAAAGTCAAAAATCAAGTGTCAATTTACACCTAGTAGCTTGAACAACTGTTTTTTTTATCAGTGTCGGTAGATCAGTGTGTAAGCCGCGAGATGCAGTGGACGATTATGTTAAAAAAAAACATTTTTTTATACTTGAGTCTTCGGAACGATATGTTGCCTGCAGTCTAAGCTATAATAGAGAAGGATAATATAAAAAAGTGATTAAAAAATAGTTTGAACAACAAATATTTGAGTTAATTCCTTGAGTATCACAATATGTTTCAATTGGGTTGATATTAAACTGAATAAAATTATCAGAAATCTGGTTGTTGTACTTTTTTAATGTTATTAATATAAGAAATAAACGAAATCTCTAAAAAACACTTGAAATCATCAACATTATTTCTAATTTATAAACGATAAAAAAATTTGTTGCTTAGAAATTTCTAATTTAAAACTTCTTTATATGCCAACTAAAACTAGGAATAAAACTACAAAGAAAAAGTTCATAAATATTTTTACTAACACAAATGCATTAAGACACACTCTTAATACAACATCAAACTTATGAAGATAATAAAGTCAACACGAAAGCAATAAGATAAACCAAAGTTACGGTTGCTATGTTATTAAGTTTTCTTTTGCCTTTACCTATTCTTTACTTTTCTAACAACAACAAAAACAAAAGATTTAAACAAATATAAAAAACAACTGCAGTTGCTTCTTTAACAAGACGCATGCATAAATCAATAATTATACCAAGTTCAACTGTGTCAAGTTGAGTGCATGACGACGAGAAATAAACTATGGATAATATTGACTTGAATTCGAACTACTTCCCCTTTACCTGCCTACAAATATATATTTTGTTGTTAGTTTCCACTGAAACAAGGAATAAAAGGTAAGAAAATGGCCCTAAATTTAAAAAAAACAACTGCAGTTCTTTTTCTTTGCCATTTATTGGCTGTATTGCGAAAGTACATGAGCTCAACTTTAGTGTTCTTTGAAGTTGTTGGCTTTTATCTTGTGGACCTTTTTGTAATCGAGTCTTGAAAAAATAAAACTTACAAGCAAATTTATGTAAATGCAAATCCTATTGTAAATATATTGTTTTCCAAAAGGAATACTGCACAGTAAATTATTAGAAAACAAATCATTTTGATAAACTATCAAACAAAAATTTGTAGCTAATATCTGGTTGTTCATATCTATGACATCGTTAAAGGAAGACACAAGAAAGTACAGCCTCTTCTATAGCATTGTAAGGTGAAACTTTAAGAGAAGAAAGAATTTAAAAATTTCTTGAAAAATAAAGTTCAAACTGTGAGAGACTGTGAGAGACTATAAAAGCTGAATGACACTTGTTTATTCATCCATTCTTGAAGGACTCCTTCAAATTTTTTTTTAGTTTTTCAATTGCGACACCATCAACAAGCTATAATGTACGCTTTTGTTTATAGATTGCTGGTAGTTATGAACTTGCATATATAACTTCACTTACATTGATTTGATATACCAAACATTGTTAAATTCCTTCACAAGAAATGATAACAATACGTAACCTGCTGCTGAAAAATCTATATCTTGTATAAAATTCCAAATTTTGTCGAATTGAAACAAGTCGACGAAGACTACAGGTATACAAGTATTATTTGTTTTATTTCAATTTTTTATTTTATTCTTTATTTCCACTACTGGTGAAAAAAGGGTAAATCTAAGTTTGTCATTTCATTTGTAATTTCTGCAAAACCCATTTGCAACTCCATAATATATATTTTGAGTTTTTACACATATTGACAGAAGTCCAGATGGGCTAGAGAAAACTTAAAAAAAGCAACATCCATCAGACATCGTTTCTGCTGAAAATCAGCAAAATCGGTCCATGTCCTTCGGGGCAGCTGGCAAACCACCGTGCCTGCATTTAATTTATCCATATCATTATGAGCTAACTCCAATAAAACAAAATATAAAGGACGCGTTAGAGAATTAAGAAATAAGAAGGTAACGTCGAGAAAAAATTAGCACTCCTCAATTTTTTCCAAGATAAGCCCTTGAACTTTTCATAGAAAAGTACGGTTGTGCAAAATATTTTTTAAAAATGAGTATAATTTAAAAGCTTTGAAGAGATTTTTCAGGATATACTAAATTAAAAAAAAAATGCTTTACCCAGTAGGAGCCGATGACATTTTTTAATATAAAAGTTTATCTATTACTCAATTTTATTTTTTTTTAATTGTAAATTCTCACTCACCCCAATTTTTTTTTTTTTTTTTAATTGGAGTTACTTCACTTAACTGGATTCAAGCATATCTTTTATGGTAAGAAAAAGTTTTTTTATGCCGAGTTATATTTATTTATGGTACATGTGAAGTGTATAAAAGATACGGCTTAGCCGAATATAACACTCTTTCTTGTTTAAGATTGCTTTAAAAAGTAATTTCTTAAAAAAATTTTCTAACAAAAAGAGGTGTTGTTACTGTTGTGTCTGTTAAAAGTGTATACAAGTGTATTGGATCGCTTGTATCAGCAATCATAAGAAAACCTTTATTTTTAAGCTAAAAAGCGTAGCAGTACTGCTGACTGTTTTCACCGAAAAATAAGCACTATTTAATGCATTAAAATGTTTATTTTGGTGTTAGTCAATAATTAAACATTTAAATCTTACATTCACTCATAAAATTAACCTGCAATCTGTAATTGCAACACAACGCAGGAAATCTTATTAAAGCAGCCCGTTTTTTATGTCATAATTTTTTTTATCTTACATTTTCCATTTATTTTTCCTTTAATAAATATATATATTTTTTTTGTTTTTAAATTTCCAACCGCCTGCTTAAAATACTAATACTACTGTAAGTGATATTGTAATTAATGTTGCCTTAGATGTTTTAAAGGGCTTTTAGCTTCCAAATTTAAAATGATTTGCATAATTTAATAAAAATGAAAAATTTACATATTGATGAAAATTTGGCCTTAGAAAATTTAATTTCAATTCAAGTACAAGAATAAAAAAGTAATTTTATAAAAAGAAAAGTGGCAAAATAAAAACAAACAAAAAATTATCAGCTTAGCCTTTACAGTAAACAAACCAAAGGTAGCAAAATAATTTATACATTTATATTTTGTTTTTGTGCTGAAAGTAAAAATTACTTTTTATATTTTTCTATTTGTGCACAATTTAAAAATGTAAAAGAATAAAATAAAAGAATTTGTTCTTGCAATTAGGTGCAAAAAATCAGGTAAATGAAATGTTAAATTGTAATACCAGAGGTTGATCCTTATAAATTCTCCTAGTGCGAAACGGCAACAATCTAACGCAGTTGCGGTCGATTAAAATTTCTTTATCTCTCGACTCGTAAACCATCATAGCTGCATTAAGGCTGTATGGAATAAAAATTAATTGTTGACAGATATTTTGGTGTTAACTTTTATATGCACCCATTGCGCCTTAAGTCTTACTTACTTATTAATTTACTTATTTTTATTTACCTTTTTTAATTAGTGGATACAGTAGACCTTACCGTATAAATTTAAAGGTCTTGTCTGTAACAATTTAGCAGATAAGTGGTATTTATATACAATGCCACTTTGTGTTCACGCATTTTAGAAAACTTAAAACTTTTTTCCAAAGATTCTTTAAAATCAAACATATTATGGGGGAATACGCCTTATTTTTAAAATCTACAAAAATTTTGTCTAAGTGGAACCAATATGTAAGGAAATATAACCATAGTTTCGCTATTTTTACCTTTCAACCTCAAATTCTTTGTTATTGAGTTATAAAACATGATTCGCGTAATTGTAGAGATCCCTAATTACCAGGAAGATCTTTCTTCGTACCAAAATCGATTTATTTAAATTCACCTTTGTCTCCTTTTTTTTCTAATTTGAGATGAATTTGATATTTTTTTCAATATTTATTTTTTTTTTATATTTTGCATTAAACCATTCTTTAATAAATTTTTTCTATTCGATTAAGATTGTATCGCATAAGATTTTTTCTCTCGAATTTTATAGTTTTATTTTCATTAATTTTTAATTAAAAATTTTTTTGTACAAAACAAATTTTTACAATTAAATTGAACACATCATGAATTATGGATATTCTTTTCAGAACATTGAGGAAGATAAATAAATTGCCATTGTTTTGAGGGAAAATGTAATTTACTCTTTATTACTATTTTTAATTTCTTCTTTCATTGTAAAAACCACATAACAGTCGTAATTCCTTTTTATAAAAGACAGTGTCCTTCTTCATACATATTTCATATTTTACCTCTATAATTTTTACTTTCATTCAACTTTATGTATAGATGAAGCCACACAAGAAGCATGCATGAATACATTTGTATTTACAGACATTAAGGAAAAACAATCTGAAGTTGAAAGGGCACTATTTATTCATTTTTGAAAACGAAATGTTATAACTTGTGCTACAATACATCTTAAAAACAGTTGAAAATTTTCATACATTTTTATGTGGAAAGAAATATTTTCTCATAAATCTTAAATCAAACCAACTTATTTTGTGTCATAAGGGTTTGCGTGTGGTTTTCCTATGCATATTTGTTTATAATTTAAGGTTGTATTGGTTTTAAAGGATAACCTAAAATTAACGATAAATTTGAATTTTTTAGCATTTGTACAGACAAATGTTAGCAAACTTACAATACATTACAATACATTTTTTGAATTGTTATATTTCAAGCAAATTAACCCTACGCACTTAAGCAATACGATGACTGCATACGTAGTCAAAGTCGAACTGATTGCCATTTAGATTTCTTGTTTTTTGGTTTTAATAAAATTTCTCCATAAATTATTTTTGTGTTTAACAGTTGAATTAATTGATCTGGTTTCAACAAGGTGGGTCCCACATGTAAAAGAACAATTCAGTTAGTATCTAAGAAATTTAACTGTTGTAAAAACTTTTTTGTTAGTAAGTATTATGTGACTTAACATTAGTTTTCATAAAAGGATTCTGATTTTAATTAAAGGACTAGTTCAGTAACTAGTTCCTTTATTTGCGAAATAATGTAATGTGTTTTGTTAGATAGTAACAAAATATGGAAATCACAAAAATAAGCCATTACATGGCAAGTACTTTTTAAGGTCATATCTATTTTTTTGCTGGGTTAGTTATGCTCCACATTTCTGCTAGGAACACTGCTTTTCTTTCTATTAACGAAAGGCCCCTTAAATAAGTATTTGTAGGATCAAATATTTTTATTTTTTGAAAAAATGATTAAAAAAATGCAGAATATTTACGACTAAATAATTGAACTCAACTCTTTAAAGGTATAAGGTATTCATACTTGGAAAACCCACAGGGAAGTGAAGCTCATACAAAAAAATTTAAAAGCATTACAAATGAAAAAGCTTATTCATAGAAATTCTTCACAAGAGGAAAAAATGTTCAGTTACATTATTTAGGAGTATTTTTTAGCATTATCTGGACTGGCTGAACTTAATAAAGTAAAATCTTTAGATTTAAGATTTGAATTCTTATTTTATTAGTTTTATAATTTTCTAAAAGTAATACATAGAATTTAAACAAGAAATGATAATAAATTAAGAATCTTGTAAAGCTTTTTGTGTTAACTTTTGTATTTCTTTTATATATAAGAAAACATACGAAAACCTAAGATAATTAAATCTTTTCAGTTTAAAAACAATATAAATGGCAAACAAAAGAAATTATTATTCAAAAATCAAACAAGTATATTCGGCTAATCCGAATGCCATTTATGTAAATCTAGTTCATTAAAGCAACTAAAATAACAAAAAAACAAATATTGGGGTGACAGAGAATTAAATAATAAGAAAAAAAATTCACATACAAATTTAATCAAGTCTCAATGGGCTGAGTATCTTAAAAAAAGTTAGTCTTTCTTGTAAATACTCTTCAAATACTTTTAGATGTTTCCCATATTGATATATTGAAAAATATAGTGTAAAATCATATTTTTCTATGAAACGTTCAGAGGCCCACTACTTGGAAGATACAGGCAAGCCCCACTGTTTTCACTGGATGTTTTACTCTTACTACTTAACCTCTATCGCACTATATAGTTGTTTCTTTGTTTGGAGTTACTAAAATTCACTAGATTTGCTGGAAATTATATTAAAAAATTGAGGCAATCGTGGTGCTTTGTCACCTTCTTTCTTCTGTTCATTAAGTTTTATTTTATTTAATAGTATTATAAGAAATAATGTTTACGCTTGCTGAAATACTTAAAGCAGCAATCTTCATAATGGTGCCTGTCAGAGAAGTACATACTTTTTACTTCACTTTAATGTTTTTTGTTTATAAAAACTCCAGTGGCAGATAGACTTTGCAGTGCATATAATAAAAACCTTTCTAATGTAATGATACAGTACCCTAAAAAAGCGAGAATATCATAAAAACCAAGCAAAGTATTCACAATTTCACACAAATATTATGAACACTTTTAGTAACAAAGTAATAAAAGGAAACTTTTTTAAAATTAAAATTTTACAGCTTGAAGAATACCAAAAACATTTCTTTACTAAAGTGTAATCTAGGAAAAAAAAACAACCTCTCATATTTTGCACGGTTGTCAAATCATATTTAAACATCAGTTTTTTTATTTGCTTATAGTTTTTTATTTAATATAATTTATTGTGACATTAAAACGCAAATGATTGACAAATGCATAAAGTGTACAAAATACACACAAAAACTTAAGTTCCATGAAATTCCACCAAAGTAAATGATTAAACTGAAAAACGAAATAAATTTTTCTGATACGTAAACTTTTGACAAGTGATATAAAAAAGTTTTCTAAATAAATAAAACAAAAGTACTCAACTTTTGTGGTACAACTATTCACAGAGATGCAACAATATTTCAATTAATCTATTTAGCAAAATAATTTCCTTAAATTCTGAAAAACGATAACATCAAAGTGAATGTTGTCTTTCTAGAGGCTTTAAATTTGTCATCAACCACAAGCATACAATGATGTGTCGAAACACATGTTCCAACACAAATTATTCCCAGCTAATTGAAAGCAATCACTGTTTCAAACACATCGATGTGATGAACAGACATATTTGTATGCAAAGATGATAATTGATATATTTTGAATATGATCTTTTAAACAAGGTCCTAAATCACTTTTATATCGTCAAATGAAATTGTTTTATAAAGTTTCATTAAGATAACGGAAGAAGAATTAGTAATTCTAAAGGTTGTTCCAATATTTATGTATGCAACTCTATGTTTAGTGGAGAACTTAATTTTATTTTAAGGTTTTATTTTCATACAAATCATTCAAATTGTATATCGGTTGGGGTGAATCATTACAAAAATCTTACATGAATTTGCTTTCACAAAAATATTCAATTGCCAAATTTGTCCCTCTGCACTTCTACAATAGATGAATTTCCTTGCTGACCAAGTAATTAAAATATTATAATGTTGTGGGTCAATTGGGATTATTTAAGGTAGAGAGTAGATAACCCGGAAATAATTGATTTTTACTTGTTGGCCTGCATGATATATAAACGAGTCAACTGCTGTGTCCTCCCATTTAGGCGTATCTTTAGAGCACCAATACAAAATTCGTACAAAGAAACGACTTAATTTGGTTTGATTTATTATTTGACAAAAACTTTTAGGTATGAATATATCAAATAGCGATATCTGTGGCAATAAGCGAAATCTGCAAAAGGAAAATATTCTTCAAAAGCAATTTTTTCCATTGGCAATTAGATATCACATTCCTCAAAAAAAAAAAAAAAAAAAAAAAACAACAATGAAAAATTCGGGATGATAGGTAAAGGCTAATCAAAGGAAATATTAACCGTCGCGGCGCAGGCCCTCTAAGTAGTTAACATCGATGTTAAAAACTTCTAAGGCAAGACCTCTACTACAGCCACCTAAAATTTCAAGATCGACATAGAATTGTCTCCTTTTTTTTATCAAATATCCCACTGTGTGACATTAAAATTTTTCTTTCGTTGTGGAATTGCCGTCTCCTGCTTCTCTTTTAGATTCCATTAAATAGAGAATTTAAAAATCTAGTAATTATTTTCACACAAAGCGAAACACATGAGATCTTTTTCAAGCAATCTGGCCATTATTTTTTTTCCGAAGTACTGTTTGAAAAAATATTAAATTTAAAAGGCTATTATATTTGGTAGCACACACAAGTTATCTAAAAATATCTTCATATTAATGCTCAAAGTTTGTTCATTTTTCACATTTGTAATGAAAATATACTGTATATAAAACATAATTGTCATAATAGTGAACCAAAATATGTATGATTATTGATTTGATTTAAGTTTTATGATGAAAACATGTGTCCTACTATGTAAGTACGTGCATATGCATGAACATACATATGTATGTTTCGGAATTAAAAAAAAAAATCTTCTTGCAATACTGAAATCATTTATATGAGAATTAGTTTTAGACTTTTGTCAAGCAGTATTAAAAATATGTAACATTTTGAAATTGTTATCAGTTTAGAGGCAGTTTAATTATTTTTATCGGAAAAAGAGGACATTTTATAAATAATTTTTTTAATAATTGAAAATTTATATGTTATTTAATGGAAATAAAATTGAAATATCAAGGACAATTGTAAACTCAAAAACAAGTAATTAATTTAAATTATAGTCTATCAGTCAGAAACGCAGACAGGAGCACATTAACTGTAGAAACAACGAGTACATTTAATCCGAAGCAAAATGTTTTGTGCCATTGTAAAGAAAATAAAAGCTGATCAAAATAAGAAAGTTGACCAAATGCTTTGTGCCTTTTATTAAACCCTAAATGTATATTTTAATAATATTTCCACAACAAAAATGTAAATTAAAAATTCTATGTAAAAAGTAGATAAGAAAATTGGGTTTAACTCAAGAATTATATAAGAGTTTAATGGAAAATAATTAAAGAAATAAACAAAGTGCTAAAAACAAAACACTAAAGTAATTTGAAACAGTTTCTTATTATTACTTTAAGTATAATTATTGTAAATTTAATAGATTATTAACAGGAACAATATATAAAAAACTTTTACTTTTTAACTTTAAACAAAAGTTTTAAGTTTTTTATTTCTTTTTCCGTATAAGCTTCCCTTGGATAAAGTAAATAAAAATTCGACTGATTTTATTATAATTGTTGTTATGCTTTTTTATTAACTTAATTTTGCAATTTAAAATTAAGGAACAAATTGAGAAAGTGTAAAAAGGTAAGTTGTTACAGATAAAGTTTTTTACAATAAAAAACTTAAAGATTTTATAATTTTGTAGAAAAAAAGGGTTTTAAAGAAGGGATAGGTAGGTTTTTCTAGTACATTAGAATATTATTGTGATAAGAGAAATCAATGTTGGTAAAAAGAATTTAATTATATTCAAATAATATTTTCGATAGCAATTTTGGTAAAACTTTGCCTCATGGACATTTTAAAATGTTGTTTACACTAAGAAAATCTTTAAATTTTATTTACCGACTTCAAGAAAAGAAGGAGGTTATTTATTCGTCTAAGTTCTGTTTTTTTGTTTTTATGCCTGCAGAGCTCAGTAATTTTTGAACTGATTTCGAAATTTTTTTTTATATTATACATAAGGAGACAGGAAAACGGAGAGTGTGAATATCACATGTATGGATATATAATAATCTGTTAAGCCTATTAAAAATTTCACTGCTGATTGACCTGTAGGAGAAAACAGCTAACCTCGAAATTACAAAACCACTTGATGCAATACTTTTTAGAATTTTAGTTTAACACTAAAGATTGTCAAGCCCTTGTGGTATATAGTGGCATATTGTAGCGGAGATCTGAAGCCAAAAAATAGTTTCAATATTTTTTTTGTGATACAAAATTCATTGCTACTAACTTCTATTTGTTTTTTTTTTTTTTATTAAACTGTATAAAGCTCTTTTCGTATATTATTGCTTACTTATTTCCTTTATTCTAAAAACCACATTTTCTCTTACATTTTTATCTTTGTAGTAACCATAGTTATCTTAACGTGTTTTGCATTTAATTTTGATCTATTAATATACTTGTTGCAGAGCAAACTAAAATCATTTATTCGGCATGACAAACTGTCATTTGAAAAACACATTAACCTATCGCATTAACTGCTTAATTTAAAAAAGAAAAGTATAGTGATAAAAAATACAAAAGTTAAAAAATGACTCAATAACTGTAACATTACGCCAAATGATGTGGAAACCAATTGTAAAAGTAATGTTTGTTGCCAACAGATACAAAACCACATTTAAACAAATGTAAACATAATTTTATACAACTTATACTCATGTTCATATGCATTTTGATAAAAAACACATGGCGAGGATAAAAAATTATGGTTCAAAATAATTTTTTTTAACGTGTGGTATGTGTGACTAAAAGAGAAACTGAAAAATGTGAACCAAACATTTGATTAAAATATATAAAAGATTTAAGAAAAGTGTTTTTTAATGTTTCGTAGATTTTATTTCTTATTTTCTGCCTTATTGAAGTGTATTATACTTAAATGTATTAAAAAAAAAAAATATATATATATATATATATATATATATATATATATATATATATATATATATATATATATATATATATATATATATATATATATATATATATATATATATATATATATATATATATATATATATATATATTTGGTCTAAAAATCAATTAATAAGACTGCAAAAAAAAAAAAAAAAAGAAATAGGTAAACTTTTCTACTGATTGCATATTTTAAATTAATAAGTGAATTATGTACACTAAACTTTCAATTGTTACCAGTAGTGTAGGAGACATTTTGTCTTTATAAGCTTTCATTCTGCAAAGAATTTGATCTTTGTTATGGCAATGAAAAAAAAATAAGAAAAAATTTTGGTTGAGCTATATTTATATTCGAATTCTGTAGAAGTATTAATTATAACCATAAAATATCTCAGTTGAAATTTGTTTCATATGTTCTTATTCTTAAAACCTATATTCGAAAATAATGTACATATAACAATATAGAATTCACGTATTTGTCTTTTAAATATAAAAATTACTTCGCTACTAAATTAATTTATTATGTTTAAAAGTAATTTTTTTAAATCAATTAAAATTTACTTTTTTGGCTTAGGTTCATTTTTTTTATCAATTTTTAGAAAGTAAAATTAATTTTTTTAATGTATGCGGACGTTTTTTAAAGAAAACAAGAAAAACTAGATGCTAGCAGAACGTAATGTCACATTTGCAGGACCACCAAATCCCTTATCAGCATTCTTCGCATCTATCTACCTTAAGTAGTGTACATTGAAAATATCGTCCATTTAACCAACTAATCAATATTAATTTAGTTGGACGAAATTTATACATAACTCAAGGCATTTCTTTGTTGTTTTCTCTATAACACGTCTGTTACATTTGTTTTCGCTTTTATAATTCACCATCGATATATTCAATAAATGCAAATTTTAGTTTTAATCATTCAAACTTGTTTCCTCACAACATTATAGATGCTATTCCAGTATCATATCAACTGTTGATAAATTAGGTATGAATGCACATTAATAAAATTATTTAAAAAAAAATAAATGAATCCAAAAAGTCAGGATTAACTATCATACAAAAATCCGGCAGAGTTTTGTCCTATTTCAAAAATCGTTTAAAAATGGCGTGGCAGGTACCAGGTTTGATTGTTTGTTTTTTTATCTTAAAAAAAAACAACTCTGATCGCATAGAGAAAACATTTTGTTAATTATTTGTAAAAGCATGAATGCTATTCATTAGTTTAACTGAAAATTTGTTGTTTAATTGTTTATTTTGTGTTTTTTCGGTAATTTTTTGCGTGTTCGTTTAATGTGAACTTAGTGTACACTCATATTGCAATTTTCAAACGGTCAGGTTTGGAGTCTATAACTTAATGATTCCTTTTTGTATTTCACGAAAAATGTACCAATTTTTGGGTGTGCAGAATTTGAAAAGCATTTTTTATATCGGCACTTAAGCAAAATTAATATTTAATATTATTAATTTGCGTTACATTAATACCACCAGCAGCTTTTTAAAATACTTGCACCGATATTTTAATAAACATTTTTTTTGGTTTTAAATTAAACATTCCACTTCCAAACTATTTCCTGAAATGCTTTTATATATATTAACTAAATGAAAATAAAAGTAAAAATGTATTACTTTGCTGTAAAATGAAATGAACAACCAACGTTATAATCGAGCTAAAAGCATTACCTTATTATTTTAAAAAATAAAAACGATTTTTCATGCTTCCATTCTCATTCTCATACTCACCCTCTGTTCTTTCTTTGATTTTATTTTTACACCTTTACCTTACATAGCAAAAGGAGTAGTGAAAAAAAAGTTATATTTTCAAAACTTTATTTGTCTCTGCAACATTTTGTGGATGCACTTTATAAATGCTTTAAGTTATTTAATCAATAGCGAGTGTTTGCAAAGATAATCATACAAATACTCAAGTTACCATAAAAAGATCTTCAAAGGTCTCATTAAAAACTAAAAAAGTATACAATCTTTATTGACCTTGAAAAATTTTAAGTATCTTTACCACGTTTCATTCAATTCTGCACTTGTTTTTCTCACTTTGCTTACTTTAACATTTCAATTGCAGTTCTCTCACATGTTTTTTGCATAAAAAAGTACGCTCCTAACTTTTTATTCATATAAGATTGTTGCAACTCGTGAAGTCCCTTTGATTGAAATATGTATACACCTTCTGAAATATGTAAATATATTCCGGCTTGTTTGTATATGTTAGCTGTTTTTAAATGCAAAAAAGGGTTCTCTTTCATTCAAGAGTTGACACTTTTCTTTGTTGGCAATTTTCACCTTTACCTGATGGCAACATGCAGTAACTTTTAGCTTAAAATACGTTTTTAGAAGTAGTACCGTGTATCATATTTATCACTTATACATACATTTCGGTTTTTTTTGTTTTTGAACTGTGGAACAAATAAAGGAAATAAAGGAAAAGACCATTTCCAAAATGGGCAAGCAACATTAAAACAATAAAGTTCTTTCGTGAGCTAGGTATTTTAATTTTTAAATCTAAAAACAATTTGTCTCTTTATCTGTTTCTTAAAAAAAGAAAAACATAATACTAAATAAAATATTTTTCAAGACAAAATATAACCTACTAAAATATAAAAAAACTGTTGCTCCAAGTGTGATTAATATTACATCAAGATACATTTGTTAATAAATTAATCATACGCCCCCAGTACTTGTAATTAGATAGAAAAAACTCTTTGCTCCAATCTAATGTTAAATTTAGTTTCTTATTAAAATTATTTAAATTTTTTAATGATGTAATTATATAAATGGACTAAAAGTAAAAAGGCCTAACTCCACTTTTTAAAAATTTAAAAATTTTAAATGTTCAATCTTTTTAGGTGTGAATTCTTTAAAAATATTTATTCTTCTTTTATTTGCTAATTTTCCATAGAAAATAATAAAAAAAATTGGTAGGCTTTAAATATTTTTCTAACTAATTCAAAAGTTATTCCAGCCAAACTTCACATGTTTGTTTTAATTTTACAAAACTAAGAAATATTTCTGATTCGCTAGAATCACCTCGCTAACAATTTTTTCTTAGAAACACTATCAAAATATATGGTAACGGTAAATTTTTTTCCAGAACTTAAAAATTTTTAAATTACTTAATTGCTTTTCTCACTTCGTTGAGTTAGTCATTTTACCTTCTGATATATTTAACACATTGGAGTGAATAATAGTTATTTGTCAATTTTATTTTCATTGAATGATAAATAATGGTAATGATTTTTAAGCATTACAGATATTTTTGCTGATGGTTACTTTTTTAAATGAAAAGGTTTCATTGATAATAAGTTGAAAAACAAAACCGTTATCATTGACTAATTAATAAATGGGTTTAAAGCATTGACATTAATAAATGTGTCTCTATTCATCAAGGAAACACCTTATACTGTAGTACAGCATAAATTTATAATGGTTTTAACATTCTTGGAAAAAACACTATAACAATATATATTTGTTTTCTTATTAATAAAAATATCTGCTGTATGGGACGTTAAGTGACATCAAGTTTAAAACACATCTCGCTTAAAGCTTAGTCAAATTTTTGAATACAATATGGTAAAGTCACATTTACTTTAGAATACATTTTTAATTTTAAAAACCATAAATACTTTAATACAAAGGAATAAAAATTCTGTATTTTTTTATATTTTTTCTTACCGTAACATAATTTAATAAAACAGTTTTTCTTACCATAAAAATTAAAAAGCACTATAACGGTAGTCCAAGTATTATTTGTTGAACAAATGGGCTTAGAACTCACACAAAATATATATTGTTAATTAAATCTATAGCAACAAGCAGTATATACTTTCAAGGATTCAAAACAATTTTTGAGCTTTGATTGTTTAAAATATAATAAAGATTTTTTTTGATTTCATATTAAAATTGACACAGAACTGATTTAACTACTTATTCAATTAAATATTCTTTAGTTTAATATATATATTTTTAATTTTTTATTTAGAAAAGTGTTTATTTCTTCTTTTAAATAAATTTATACATTAAAATAATAAATAATTTATAAAATCAAAATCAAATTTATCAAAAATAATTTGGAAAATCTGCATAATTTATCCTCTTTAATATTCATTTTTAAGTATTTATCAAGTCTGCTTCAACTTATTAAAATATAAACAACATACGTCAAAATTAGTTTGTGTATGGGAAGAGACATATAAAGTTAATATTAAATTATAACAATTTTCATCGTGGCCACGTAAGCTTCGAAATTTAAGCCCTTAATGTTCTATAGGGAAAATTTTATAATTCCGACTAAATTTTATATTGTTCTTTTTTACTCAGTTACTCATTAAAGTATTTTGCTAAAACGACTTCATCGGTACAACATCTAAACATTTCACTCTTTGTTGTTATACTGGCAAAATCACGGCCTCTATGGAAACACCCTTTAAAGTTTAAACTGAGTGCTCACACCTACTTTTAATCTGTGTTATTCTAGTTGTTAGTTAAAGCCATATATGTTAAAACAAGCTTATTATGGAAAGACCCTTTATATTTTTGTATTAGTTTTACATAGAATTTTTTGTTTTTGTTCTTACAGGGGATATACTAATGTATAAATTTATACTGTCTATCCTTTTTTTTTTATTTTAAATGGTTTTTTTTCTATGAAATTTTGTGTATCTCCAGAACAGTATGTTATTGTGGTTGAGATGGCTGTGTTAGTGTATGGTGTTTTACCTCAGTATGTTACATGTATATGTTTTATGAGTCTGCATGTTTTACTTTAAAATGCCTAGTTATAAATATATGAAAAATTAAATATTAATTAATATGCAATTTAAAGATTTTTCTTTCAAATACTTTTAAATTTGTAATTAATTATTAATTGGAATAAAGCATCATTTTTATAAAAAACAATTTTCTGGTCAGTTTTTTCTAGCAATTAATTACAATTTTCACATTTAAACAAACTTAATATTTTTCTTCTTTTGTGTTTATTCTACATTTAATTTTATAAAAGCCAATATATTCAAATTAACAGTGTTTTTGAATAATTCATATATAAATGTTTGTTTATTTTCATAAAGCTATGCTGTAAATCCTTCCCACATGTAATGTTATTCTGTATTTTTCATGGGCAAAATAGAAACGAAATACAAATTTTTAAATAAAAGAAGCTCAAGAGATGGGGAGGAAGAGTAGCAGAACCAGTTATAATAGAATATGTTTTCTCTTTGCTAAATTTACCATAAATACGAATTAGTGATTCATGAATATTTGTGGGATAGCCACTCTATGCTTGAACTCACTTTAACTAAACTTGGAGGTGTGAAGAAAAGTTTATGTAAAAATGAAAATTTTAAATTATTCATAATTTTATAGCACACAAACATATACAAATGGCAACATATATATACAAATATTTAACGGCAAAATCCATAACATTATAGAGGTTTAGAAAAACTTGACTAAAGTCGTTTTTTATGCTTTACTGGTTATATATTTAATATTAAATTTTAATTTTATAATAAAATCAATAAAAAGTCTTGATATTAATACCCAGCAAAATACATGCAAAGAAGTAGGTAAATTAAATATTTAACTTAAAATGAACTGGATTAATTTAGGGGAAAACACATGCATTTAACATAAGCTTGTCATTGGCGAGCATGGGTTCACATTAACAAAACGACTTGGTGTTTAAATAAATGTTTAAACCAATAAAAATTCTATGATTAAGATACAATTTTTCATTTTTTTTATAGTTTTTTTTTTTTCAAGAACTTGTCTAAGTTTTTAATGAGTTCAAGAGTAATAACTTAATTAGAATAATGGAATTTATTAAAAATTCGTAATAGAAAATAAGTGCAAAAGAAGCAATGAAAATCCTTATTAATTTTGAACTTCTTCATATTTTTTGGTGGGTACATTGTCAATAATGCCACTTACCTAAGCAACAACAAAAAAGTTGATACGTTACCAAATTAAAAAAACAGTTTTTGCACAAAAAAAAAAAACATTGGAAAACTACGTTTTTAGTGCTTCGAGCCTAGAATCTAAAAATATAATCCTATTGTTATCGTTAAATGTCTGTCCGTCTGGCTTAGTACTCTACCCTTCAATCTGTTATATGTAGACTTGTAGCAACAAGTACAAAAATTAAATCTTTAAATAATAGAGCGTCCCAATAGCAACGTGATGTTTACGAACGTGTCCCTGTTTTTGAACCACAGACGCGGATAAGAACAAGTGCAATCAATGAAAATTAAAACAGAAAGGGTGCTCGCAATGTGATGTGTGAGATATAAAAAAAATAAATACAAGCAATAAATAATTAAATAAAAAGGTAATCGGTGCCGGCAGCAAGCATAAAAATAAAAATAATAAAATAAAAACCACTGTGAGAAAACTAGTTTTTGCAAAGAAAATTTTTTCTGGGTTGATTATAACCATACTTGGGATTTTTATTACCTTTAATTTAATTTAATTTAATTTAATTGGCGTTGTTGGAAGTAATAAAAATGAAAGAAATTCAGCTACTATTTGTTAACATCAAATCCAGAAATAATGTCTACTTCCTCTTATTCAGTTCAATGTTTTCTTAACCAAATTGTTTTTGTTTGCGTGTTTGCCTTCATATGCCTACGTATATATTCTGTTTTACATTTCTTATTATGCTTTCTACCTTAACTGAAGCAAGCGGCATATGCAAGTGTAGCAACTGCAACAATTTATATTGCATGTTTACAGCATCGTAAACATACTTTGTTTGCATCGTATTTTTATTAATTTTAATAAAATAATTTAAGTTATTATTTTTAAACGTTATGTCTTTTACTATTTTTTTCGTGTTTCTGCATTAAATGTTAAGCATAACTTTTGTAACTATTTGCGGAAAATGCAGCATAATTTATCAACACTGAGAAATAGTACATGAGATTGTAAAGGAGAAATTACATAGCGGCATTTAATTAATTAAGAAATATTAATTTAAAAAGAAACAACAAATGAAGATTTATTGAACGATGTACTTTTAGCAGTAATAAAATTGTTACTTCTTGTTTTCGAACAATACATCTGGCCGTGTTGCTTTGCACATTTAATAGTTTCTTTTTTCGTCCAATTAAAGTTGACATCAGTGCTGATAAAATTATTTATTTTTTATTTAGGAAATAAAATCGGTTATTATTGGTGCTATTTTTTAAATTAAAACTGATAATAAAATCATTCCTCTTGCGCTGTGTTAAGGATATTATCGAAGATAATAGGATACGTTTGTAATTCGTAGATTATTTCTGATAATTTATGTGAACGCACAGAGAAAAAGAAAGATTTTGTTAATTTTTACAATGAAATTTTTTTATTGGTACAATTAGAAATGTTATAGCAAAATATTAAATTTATTTTAAATTAAATATATAATTGAATCAATAAAAAATTAATTTATACTTCTGGAAATAAATAAATAAAACCATTGATAGGTTAAAAATTGTTTCTTTGTTTTTGTATATTATTTATTTTGCTACATAATTTTCGGTCAAAAATACACTCACTTTAACAAGAAAATTTATTATTTGGAATCTTTTTTGTATAAATTTACTTTCATTTTTTAGTTTAAAATAATAAGTATTTCATGAGAATATCATGAAATATTTATATTTGAAGGATCTTTTCGACCTTTAAGGTGGCTGTGTTATGTGTGTTATGTTCTATATTTTAAAACAGTCATATCAGCAATATAAAATAGATAATATTAATGATACAGAAAAAAGTGTCACTAAGTTTAATCTGCAATTTTAGGAAATTAAATAATTTCACCCTAACATGTGCACTTAGTAAAAAAAAAAGTATAAAAGTGTTTCCCTTTAGGGGTTTTTGAGGTACTGAAAAAATTGGCAAGATGCTAAAAAAAGATATGCTGCGAAAATCTCTGTTCGTTTCTTCGTTACACCTATATCTGCTTACATTTAAATCTATAAACACTAACGTTAAAAATATGAATGGATCTTTAATTTAACAATAAAAAACAGAAACTATTGCACAATTTGTTATAAATTTCATTACGAGTAATAAAGAATTGTAAGTATAAAAAACAAAAGTTCATAAACAATTATGGTTTTTATTTGATTTGTATTTTAATTAATGCTTTAAGCCAATATAAGCCACTTGTATAAAAATTGTTTTATTTTCAATATTTATTTAATATTTTGTAGCGAATTTTCATATGAAATACCATAACAGTTATATTTATATGAACATAATAGCAGAATATTAAGGCTTGATTTAAATTGGTCTTATTATTTATTTCAACCAGATTTACTTTTTTGTTCACCGATGTGCAGTTATTGGCTCTGCTTACTAGTTATTCATTGTGTATTAAACTAAAAATGTAACATGTAGCCATTAGTCACTTTATCACTTAGAAAATCAATTTTTATAAAAGGAAATTATAATACAATTTTCGACTCCAGTGAAGCCTACTACTACAATTCTCTTTGTTTTGTCTTAATGGTCTCAAAGAAAAATAGTAATCTTTTTTCAATCACAGCCCATCTCTGGTTTTAAGAAGCCGAAAAAAAATGAAACCTGGTAAATCCCTTGAGGCCAGTCCGTGTCGCATCTTTGATTCAGTCCAAGTCATAAAAGGATATTTAGCCATAATGTTTGAGCCTGCATTCTTTCAGAGCTGGACAGTGAGAGAAAAGTTGTTTCCTTCTCCGGAAAATTTTTGCCATGAGTTCCGACACACGCCCGCTCTTTTAGTGCCCCCTTAATATGCTCACTATTAGCAATATCGATTTTCTCCCGAGAGTAAGCTAAGCCCTCGTTCTGTCTCTATTTTCTAGACCCTCATTCCCTTAGTTTATTCATTATTTTCGTGAAGAATTGTTTGAATTGTTTCTTCGATACTGATTACCTATTTCATTTCCACGTATGCCGCCACTCCTACATGATATCGCATGAGTAGTGCCACAACTTTTTATAAGACCATTTGCATGAAACCCTCTCAAATTGCATCACGCCTCGCACTTGTTACCTGGAACCAAAAATTTACTTAATTTCTATAAATTGGGGCGTAGCAGTGTAAGTATGACAAAATTTAGTCCAATTCAATGAAAGAAAAAATAAATTAGCTCTTAGCTTGCGTTATTTTTTATTTGTATTATCCGACATGTATCATAAGTGTCTCTATCAGATAAAAAGCTTGAATAAATATTAAAAAGCAAACAATTCCAATTTTTTTCAATTTCACTTGCGGTCATTATCAAAAGATTTTTGGTGAATGAGATTTTATAGTGACTTATAGTTAAAGTATTGCGAAAATTTTGTTGATGTTTTTAAAAACTAGAAAAATCCTAAAAAAATATATTAATTAAAATATTTAATTTTATTTTAATGGCTTCAAATTATAAAGCATGTAAAATTGAGCCAAAAGATTGAAAAGTTTTTTGTTTTATACGTAAAGAAGATCATTTAACTTTACAGACATTTTTTAAATCTACGTACTTTTTTTCAGTTTTAAAAAACGTACTGCATGTAGTAAAGTTTACAAAAAATGGATCTGCAAATTTCATGAAATATATTTAATTGAATAAATCGCATATATGTGTTAATCAAAATTCTTATTACGTTAGTATTTTTATTGTTAAGTTTTAGCCGATTTTTTTTTATATTACAAATTTTATTCAGTCCTTGCAACTGCCTAAATTTTGCACGATATATACGAGAAATATTACCTCCCCCACATGGTTGCGTTAATGGTTGAAAACATTATCATATTTTAGTCAAGCTAGATTTAGTATAAGAAGCAGAATATTATATGTAAAAGTTATTTAAAACTTGTTATGTTTAAGAACAAAACAAACCAGCACTTTATTAAATTTTTCTAGTGTATTAAGATGTAGTGTGATTTTAATTCACTTCTACCTTAAGATTGCTTTTTGATTGGTTTTATCAATAACATTTGTTACAGAAATTAAATATAGAATCAATTAAAATTATTGAGCAAAAATAAATGCAAATCTCTGTATGACTATTTTTTCATATGAACCTTATACAAAATAGCTATAGAATTTTTACATATAAATAGTCAATTGAATTTTAATATGAAAGGATTTTTATATCATATAATAAATATTTATATAAAAACATCCTAGCGGTTTTGATGTTATGAATTCCATATACGAACTTACCTGGCACAAATGTAAAAATAGAAAATTGGTTAAAATTTTAAGTGCAAAAGAGAGAGAGATTACGTGGCTTCATTTGTAATTTAACTTTTTATTTTTGCTATTTGTCTGCATATAAAATAGTTGAAATCCTTTTATTTATTAACTCTTATTAAGTTAAATTGATAAACCTTTAAATTGATAAACCTTAAAACAAAATGTTGGTATTGATTATTAAAACGCAAAACTGGGTGAAAGCAATTTTATGAAATCACCCAAGTGCGAGTCAGAAGTCACAAATACTTGTTGATATTTCCATAAAAATACCGTGTGATAAAAACGGCACAGTCATTCCTACATTAGTTGGACAATAATTACGGCAAGAAAAAATCAATTATTCTCTAGCAGCACTTTACTTATAAACGAAACCGTAAATTGTTTTAATTAAAAATGACATTTTATTAAAATTTTTTTTTTACTTATTGCTCATGAAATATTCTAAACTTAATTAAGGTTCTTGTGTAGGAAAACTAAAAATACTACTTCTATTATATTAAACTCAATGTTGGCTTGAATTTGCTAAACATAATTTAACACGTGTGTGAGTGTGTGTTAGTTTTTTTTTTTTTTTTTTGTAATTCTTTAATATGTAAAAGATTGAAATCACCCGCTGTGTCTTACTTTTCCCACATGAAGTGTTGAAGCTCTACGTGTTTTTTTTTTGTGTTCGTACTCCCCACTGTCTTGCGGTTAACAAAAAGTGAGGGCGATAGTAATTGGTGTATTATTGTGATTTAAATAAAACAAAAGGAAAGTTGTTAGTTATTAGAAATAAATTTAAACTTTAGAGTATTAGTTTTGTTTGAAATAGTAAAAGGATGATTTATTACCATGAGCAGGAGATGATATTATTTTCAATACTGATTTATATTTTTTACTTAAGCACAAAACAATTATTTATATTATAAAAAATTAAAAACCTTTCATTTCCAATTTTACTATATACTTGCTTAAATACTAAAAGTATTTTAACTGATCTGTCATTTGTTAAAAAATGCGAAAAAATCTGTGAAAATATACCACGCTTTTCTAGATTCTTTTTCCTTTAAATAAATAAGTAATTATGAAATTCAACCCAACAGCCATCTTATATCACTATTTTTAGTGAGTAATTTTAATATTAAGAAACGAAGAAGTTGATGAAACATTATTATTAAAGAAAACGCAAAAAACTTTCAAAGAAAAATTCTATTACACGATATTCCTTCCTTTTACGTATCAGATTTTTTATTAACAAAGTTTTTTTGGTATATAAAATAAGATTAAAAAAAATTATTTAAATTGAAAAAAATATTCACCATTAACACCTGAAAACAATTTTTAGATTTCTATAGTCTTGTGACTTTTTATTTTTTAATTTTACAAACATTTTTACTTTAACTAAATTGTAGAAAGTGTCATTTAGTTTTTTACTTTATATTTTGTTATATCTTTTGAAATTGCAAATGAAAATCCCTTTAAAGTAACCTCATGTAAATATGTAAGTAAAATTATATATAAAAATATAAAATATTTGCAGTTGTATGCGTTTTTGCATTTAATCTATTTAAAAATTTTAAATAACGCAATTAGTTGACGGTGAACTCTATCACCTTTGGCTTTTAAGGCCTTTATAAGCTTGTTGTGTGCTTTTCAGAGTTGTTGCATTCGTATAAACCTGTTGCGGGAGCAAAAAGAAAATAAAGCAACTCACAAAAATAGCGAAAAGTATTTATACAAAAAATTGTGCTGATTCAAAATAATAGTCCCATGGTTTATTACATTAAAAAAAATACTTTATGTGACGAAGACTGAAAAAATAATATTTAAAAAAAAAAAATTTTAGTTTAATTATGAAATAATTATTTTAATATATTTAAGGTTTTTTCGTTTAAAATTAAAAGCTAAATTAAAACTTTTGCGCAGTTTGAAAACGGGAATTTTGCTTCCCTAAGCAGCTGGTTTCTGACAACAGTTACTTATTATATTAAAAGGAGAATTATTAAATTAATTTTGTACTTCAAGTAAACTTTATATTAGCAAATTTTTACTATGAAATTAAATTCGCTGCATTATCTTAATAGTCGTGTCTGTTTTGAGCATTTTATTACTGATGGATTCAGTATAAATATCAAATATGCACGTATAGTAATAAAATTTCTGCCAATTGATTATTTTTTTAATATTTAAACTTGATATGTTATTTCTGTAAAAGTTTTCATTTTAAGTTGTTATGACTTTTTTTATTTTTGCAAATTTTTTGTAACTCGAAATAAATATAGTGTGGTTGTACACATATTGTTATGAGTTAAATATTTTTCTTTTACTAAAGCTTTTTATTAAGACCATAAAAATTTGGATTTGCGTTAATGTTATAATCTTAAATCCAACCAGATTATAGCAAAAATCTTTTTTAATTTAATATCTGTTAAATAATAAAGCCTTTTAAATTCTTCAATTTGTCTTTATCTTCTTAAATATATTATTCATCAGTCCTAAACGTATGATTAATATTAATTAGCCAACCTCACTCAGCAAAAATCAAAAAAATATCAAAAATCATGGGTATTTTTTATTTCCTTACTTGCAGTAATTTTTATAATGCATTTTAGTAAGTTCGTTTATTCAAGTTCATGAAAATTATGTTATTAAAAACTGAATTTAAGACTTAATAAGATAAAATAAGATGAGTTAACCGTTCCAATAAAAGATTTGAAAAGTTAGTATGAATAAAAACTTGCATTAATTTTAAGATATTGTGAAAAAACGTATATCGAACTTTCATTGGTTTCAAGCATTTATTTATATGTCAAGTCGTTTTTGAAATGTGAACCCATGCTCGCAAAAAATAAGCTGATGTTAAAATCATGCGGTTTTACTTCTTCCGTATTTTTTTTTTTTTTTTTTTTTTTTTTTTTTTTTTGATAACCATATATCAGTAACAAGTCCTTGTAATAAAATTAATATAACAAACCTAAAAAAAGCAATACCCCTTTGCAATAATAAATTTGTCTTAATTTAAAATAAAATTGCAAGTTAAATTGTAAGTTGTTACAAAGTAAGAAAAATTTTTTATTAAAAGAGGGTTGAAAAGAGAACTTATAATTAAAAAATATAAACTTATTTGTTAATCTGTTGCTAAAATTTTTTAAAAATAAAAAATATAGCATATTATTAAAGTTATTAAGAACAATGCCGTTTTTGTTTTAACTTTATCTATCTTTTGAGTGAGAAGCCATTTATCAATTTGTGAGAATTACTATTTGATAATAAATAAAATAAGGAAGTTTTTAGAAATACAAAAATGTAATTACTTTCCTTTCCAATGAAGTATCTTGTTCTTCGTGTATTTTTTATTTTTATAATTGTCTTTTAGTTACTTTAACTGGCAATAAAAAACCATATAACCAAATTTATTTAACGTAAAAGAACAAAAAATAAAACTGGAAAAAATGCACTTTAACCACATCTCATTTCCTGCATGTAACATATCCTTAAGCGTTATTTAATAATACAAACCTGAAACAAGCAATGAACAATACATAAAAATAAAGATCATAGCAAAAACAACGGCTTCAACCTGACAATAGCAATATTATTTGCAATAAATATTTTTCCAAAAGTTGTTGGTAACGAGTTTGTGTAACAAACATTCATAAAGCTGCAAACAATTCTGACAAGCATTTTTAGCATTTTATAAGCACAATTAAGTTATGGACGAATTGGAGAGAACTATTGTGGAAATAACATGAAAAGATACGAACAAATTATAATATTTTCAAAAATCATAATGAAAAAAACTAAAACTATATTTTTGCTTTTCTTTTTTACATTAAACAAATGAAATATTAAATAGATTGAAAAATTGAATAGTTTGAAGTTTTAAAAATAAATTGAAATCATTAGTTAAAATATTCTATTCTATTTAATTCTATTCTGGAACCGAAAGTAAAATTTGTATTAAATTACACATGACTTAGCTTACGAATGTATTTAAGTTGTAAGTTGAACACGCAATTACAACAATTGACAGAATATTCCTAGACTTTGTTACACAACGTTATATTAAAAATGAAGAGTATATTTTTCTTTTCTATTTTATTAAGCACACGGTCAGTTTTATAAAATGAGAATATTGCTTTTAATATTGCCTTTTTTAATATTTCGTCACACCGTTGAATGACATCTTCAGGAAATCGGACACAAACAATTAAAAAATAAAATTTATTTTTTTAGACTTTGGTTCATTTTTTAATTTTATTTCTAAAAAAAAAAAAATATTTATAAATGTATGCGAACATTTTTCAAAGAAAACATCATCTTAAAAAGTTTTATTTAGTTAAAATTAATTGTTAGATTTTTATATTTTAAATGAATGATAAATGTTTTCACTACAGCTTTCTTTCTGGATTTATAACGTGCATTTAATCTGTTTTTTAGCTCAAATCAAAAATTCAGTATATTGAAAATATGATAACTTTTAGTAGTAAAAACGAACATAAGGAAGCCAACACAAATTTAAGCAAACGTTGTTCAAAAGCATCATCATTTTGTTTCCAAGTAAGCTGGTGTTAAGCATAACTGATACATTTGTAATTTTCATAATGGACATTTTGCTTTAAAAAACTAAAATACTCTTCATTTTATTTTGAAATGTTATTCATAACGAACAGAGATTATTAACGAACATAGTTGTTAAAAAGTCAAAATGTTACAATTTTAATTAAAAATATATACGGTTATTAAACGAAAATATTTTTTAGTTGTGATAAAAATAATATAAATTAAAATTATATTTATAGCTTTGCATAATAAAAAATTATATTAATATTTTTCATTAATGCACATTTATAACTCATTTTGTTCCAGTTTCACTTATTTGGTTTGCATTATTGTAAGAGTTCTTGTTCTTTGTTTATATTTTACTTTTTTTTAATTTTTATTTCATTGGTTTCGATTTTAAATAAATTTTATTCTCATTATCTCAGTATAAAAATCCATAGCAATATTCATTGTACTCGTTTGTCTTTTCGTTTGGTTTGATTTTGTTTGTCTTCTGTATTGTCAATAGCTCCCCGGAGACTTTCGCATTAGAGCATGATTCATACATTTTTGCATGCGCTCTAACCAGTTGTCGAAGCACTTTTTCCAATCCGATTGAGACACCTCTAAAACATGGTTTTTGAACACTTCAACAGCTTCTTCTGGCGACGAATATCGTTGACCACGCATTTTTTGTTGATGTGCGGAAACAAGAAGAAGTCATTAGGTGCCAAGTTAGGACTGTACGGCGTATGACCCATTAATTCGACGTTTTGGCCGGTCAAAAACGCTCTGGTTTGAGCCGATGTGTGAGAGCTCGCATTGTCATGGTAAACAATGATTCATCTTCTCTTGTTGGTTCTTCGAATTTCTCCGAGGACTTTAGGCAAACAAATTGTAGTGTACTACTCAGAAATGACCGTCCTACGTTGCTCAAGCGGAACAGTAGCCACATGACCAGTTTTGCCGAAGAAACAGGCGACCATTTGCTTCAAAGTGCTTCTTCCACGAAAAACTTTCGTTGGATTTTGCTCGTCTTTGAAGACCCACACGGTCGATTGTTGTTTCGTTTCGGGCTCATACGCATAGATCCATGATTTGTCACCTGTGACGATCTTACAAACGTCGTTTGAAGCAGCGCAATCGTATTTTAGCAACATTTCTTTGCACCAATCGACACGAGCCTTTTTTTGAGCGACTTTTAAATTGTGCGGGATCCAACGAGAACAAACCTTTTTTACGGCCAGGTGTTCATGCAGTATCGAATGTATGCTGGTGGAAGAAATGTCCAAGGATGTCTCTATCTCTCGGTATGTCGCATGTCGATCTTGCATTATGAGTTCACGCAAGGCATCAATGTTCTCTGGCACAACAGCCGTTTTTGGACGACCTTCACGGAATTCGTCTTTCAGCGAGCTTAGGCACCGATTTAATTCATTATAACAATTTTTCACAGTGCTATAGGATGGTGGTTCACCGCAATACAAAGATTTAAGTTTATCAATGCACTCTTGTCGTGATAATCCACGTCGAAAGTTGTGAAAAATGATGGCACGAAAATGTTCACGAGTTAATTCCATTTTTTTCTATATTAATTTTTTCAAGTCACTGTAAACAACACAAATAATGGTCGCACGTCAAAACTTTTTGAGTACGATTATGCTTAAAAATAACAAACTTTCCAATGAAAATGTCAGATTGCACTAGGCAGCACTCAGTGTCGCCAGGTCAGAAATATATATAGCAGCCCTTGTACGTGGTTGCTTGTAATAAAATATTAACCTCCCTGGCGTACATGAGTGTAATATATAGCGTAACGAAAATAAATTGTGTTATACATCAAAGTAAGATTTTTTTTTAACTTAACATGGCATTTAAAGTAAAGAAGATATCAAATATCGCAGGTCATGTAAGAGAAATTTTAAATTTAAGTAGAAGTTAAAATATTTAAGAGATGAATACATTTTAATACTGTCAAGGAGTATGACCAACTTCGCATGTTATTAAAACACAGGGTTTTCTCAGGAAAATATTTTACTGAAATCAAATACACGTATTTTGTAGAATAAATAAAAATCAACATACTTTTGCTCACAGTCATTTTTTTTATTTTATTAGCCTAAATTTGGAATATTTATTTATTTAAGATATAAATATAGGTTTGGAAAGGATCTTTCTGGAAACACTAAGATTTTAAAAAAATGCTTAACTAATTAAGAGCCAATGATAATTTTATGTAAAATAATATAGACTACTTAATTTTATTTTTTTTCATATTTTTTAATTCTCTGTCACCCAAATACTTGTTTTTTGATTAAAGTTACTTCATTAACTAGATTTACATATCTATATGGTGAAGGTTTACTTGATTAATTTCGTATAATTGAAATGTAATTAAGAAATTGTTGGAGAACGCTTAATAACTTTGTTTTCTACTTTATTTGCAGACGATTTTGTCATCTTTTGTTGAAATTCTGGACTTTTGTGATATCTCCATGTTTTAGAGAATAACAAATTTCTTGTAAGATTGTTTTGATAATACCTTAGTTAATAGGAGGTTTGTGTTCTTTGATAAAATTACCTTTGATTATATTTTTTCCAAATTTTCGTTGCAGAATCCTAATTGTAACTTGTTGTGTCTTGTAGACATCCACCAATAGACACGAACCTATCCAACGAGTTCTTATTAATAAGAACTTAAACATTTACCTCAACTTCAATCTAATTTTTTTTTTTAATTTTTACAATCTTTAGCACAATGTTGTCATTGAGACTTGATAGTTGTGTTTATTATTATTACACGTAGCAGATTTGATACAATAACATTGACATGAACTAATATCTTATAGAAATTTGTCCAGTTAACTGTTTTTTTCTTGTCAAACATCCACCGGAAATTATTTTTATAAAGTATCTAACGTTATCAATAGAAATGACTATGACAATGAAACTAAGTAAAGAAAGAAAATTGGAAAAGAACATTTAAGATGAAGGGTTGTTATAGCTTTTTTTCTTCTTTGTTCTTTTAACGTTTCAAAGGTTTTATAAATAAATTGCCATTTATATTTGTTTTTGCAGTTGATATTGTTGTCTTTTTTATTTATTTATTTTTTTCTTTAGAAATTTTTATATCACTAATGGCTCTTGAGTTAAAACGGTAATAATCTCAGCAAAATTTTATATAACGCTGGTTTTCTATGACAACACACAGAATTGGTTTGAGGAGATGGAGAAATAATAATAAAAAAATATTAAGGGATGATTGCAAAAGTTAAATCAGTTGGTGTGGTTATATTAACTGGTTATGGTTATGTGTGCTTACGCGGTTTAAACCAGTTTCAACATATTTTTATAGCTAAAGAAAATTAAAAATTGAATTAAAAAACTAACTTTTAGAAGATAAACGATTCTACGAAAGAACATTAAGCTATTTTTATAAAAATAGATATACGATCCCAATGAAGTATAAAGCAGCAAACCAAAAAACACAGATAAAATTAAAACAAAAGACAGAGGATTCAAAAATCTTTTACAGCCATTAAAATCAAGTACAGTTGGGGTTTACCGCAAATGCCAGTCAAAGCAATATATTCTTCAGATAGTGTTTTTGCCTGCTAGACAGATATTACAAAGTGCTAAAATTAGACATCCACACAAACACTAAAACACTTAATAAATGAATCAGCTTCATGTTGGTAACAAATCAAATACATACACACACATTCACTTACACCCACATTAAATTGGTGACATTAGCTTGGATCAATGTAACATGACATTAAATTTGCTTAAAATGTAAGTTTTTTTGTGCTTTCGCATATTGAAATAGTTTGTCGTGCAGTGGCAGTCACAACTACTTATTTTAATGCAGCTTAGATTTAAAATTTTTTTCTTATGCATTAAAGCGATTTTGTAGGTGACAAATATGAATGGGATTTCTCAGTTATCCCACGATTGGTCTTTTATATTAAACTAATTAATTGTTTCTTTCACTCCTGCCTCTAAATATAAGAAAAAAAAATCTGTTAAATGGTTTTTGCAGCATGACCCATCAAAAATAATAGTTAGATGAAAATGAGAAATAAGTTTAAAAAACAAAATTGATTTATTTGCCATATACATTAGGGTGTCCCAAAAAAATTTTTTTTTCTGATTTTCATAGGTGCTCAATCAAAATTTAAAAGCTTATAGGGTTAAGTATTTTTGATTTCTTTAAGAATTTTCGGAATAGATTTAGAGGTCGCTCAAATGGAGTTTCAATAAAAAACCAGAGTTTTCGGCCTTTTTCTAACTTTACTCATTACTTGCTTAATACCCACGGGTTTCTTAACTTCTGAGGAAACAGTGTTTAAGAAAAGTATCCAAGCTTTATTCCTGTGCAAAAAACGTGCATGTTTTGGTAACTATTTAGATACCCTAAATTACAATTTTTCGTATTTTTTTTTTACAAATTTTGTAATATTGCTTTAAAACTTTTTAAGTTTCTATGAAACCGAAAAAAAAAATAATGATGCAGTTTAAAAGCAGCTTTATTCTAATTAATATTTATACAACAATTTTTGAATTCGTTCTAACCGTTCCTGAGTTATACCGGTTTTAACATTTATACCCAGTATATGTTGTTATAAGCTGTTTGCCTGTTCACCAAACATACCCAATCAACAAAAAGAAAACACAAACTTTTGTTTTGCTCTGTGTTAATTCGTTTATTGGAGTAACTGCGATGTAGTTCTATACCTTGCAATAAATTCTGAAAATCAGTTTCAGAAGTTGTGACAATGATATAAGTATTAGCCGAAGCCACACCTCGTTCTGCCACATCATTTACCACTTGTGAATGTTGAACTTTTTCCTTTGCGTCTTGAAATGACTTGTTGGCTTTCCAATTCTCTGGATCTATTTTTAAAAAATCTGTTGAAATATTCCAAGCTTCAAAAAAAGTAAGACCGGCTTTTGAAATAAAGTGTTGAATTTCATTATTTCTGAAGTTTTGTTCATTTAAAGTAACATTAAAAAAAATCTTACCGGTACGTTGACTAAATCTTGTATATATTTAAAGAAATCTTCTGTTTGATTCGTCGGTCAGATAACTCCAAAGTTTTTAATTGTAAAATGATAATATTTTATCGGAAAAAAACACATAAAATAGAAATTTAAAATGACAGCATGTAACGATTTAGATCAATAAATGTCAGAAGTTAATGGCAGTTAAAGCCCCTATGTTATAACCTTGCCAGATCAATATTATTCATTCAATCCGTGAAGATAATTTGAAAAATTAACTTAAATGGGGAATTAAATTGAAATGAAATAATATTCAAAAAAGCATATTTTGCATACTTGATGGAAAGTGTTGCTTTAAATTAAATCTCTGATATTGCTTGCAAGACAGGTTTGAAACGTTTTACTTGTATGATTGAAATCAACTCAGCTATTTGCAGGAAAGCAAGTAAAATGATAGAACAAAGTTTTCATAACTTCATAAGTGTATTTGTACAAAGAACATACATATGTGTAAGAATTCTAGGAAAATGATAAGGTTATAAATAGGATAAAGGTAACCAAAAAGTTGATTTTTTAGCAAGCCTTAGGTGGATATTATATTTTTTCATGTCCTCAGAAATGTTAAAAAATCACCTTTTTGCAAACTACTACAATTTCATTTTATGTATTTAAAGCTCTTAAAAAGAAGTAACAGAAAACATATAAAATATTTTTGGCAGAATGAGGTGCAAATGTCTTTTGAGTAGATTAAACATTTTTAACACTTAAATACTTCCCTTTCCTTTTTTGTTTGCCATTAATAACTACTCGTATGTATTGAGTATGCTAAAAAGGGCTTAATTTAATGAGGTTATGTTGTGTTGATTAATATATTTTGTAAGGAAAAAAAATGCCACTATACGGGAACAATGTACTAACGAAAATATTAAAAGAAATTTGATTTTAAAATTAAAAAGTGATTTAAATTAATGATGTTTGGAAAAAAGTTAAAACAATTTAAACCTGGAATTTATAAACTCAAAAAAAAGAAGAATATAAAACGAAAAAATTGGGAAATGTTTTTTTTTCTGGAGATTCTTAGATTCTATTCACGTAAAAAAATAATACTAATAAAAGTACAAATTTATTAATTATATTTTATATACTTTTTTAAAATTCTTGAAGTCTTGGTTTTTTTTTTTTTTTTTTTTTTTTTTTTATAAAATTTTTGTTAATAAAACTTCTAACTTGTGAATTTATTTTAGTGAAAATGAAACTAAATGTTAACAGTTAAGTCAGATATTACCTGTGTCTGTGTTCAAATTTATTTTATGTTGGTTTGCTCTAGTAATTTTTGGTATTTTTAGAAAAAATAAAATGTGGATCAGGAAAAGTGATTCAAGCAAGGATAGTGGTGACAATGCTTAAGTTTTGTGAAACGAACAAGTCCTAACTTATTAATATAATAGAAATAATGTTTTCTTTATTATATTTTGAAGATGATAACAGTTAAGTTTTTCCTAGCTTTCTGAAGTCTAACGATAAATGCCTGAATTTGTCTTAATAGGTCCCAATCGATATAGTAGGATACAACATTGCGTTTAAGGGTAAACTGTCGGTTACTAATATTCTGTTCTTTGTGCCGTTTCAAATCTTAACTGAAAGTACGCTGCGTATTAAGTCCGTCTGTGTTGTGCTTATTATCATACATAATAACTTAAGTCAGGAAAGGGAGCAGTTCGTAAGCAGTTGAGGTGAAGTAAATCTTTAATTGAACTAGTCGTTACATGTCTACAAGCTTGTACAGGGTTTCGCTTCAAAAAAGGCACTTTCATTTCAATAGTAGGGGTATAGAAGCTTATATAGTTGAAGCTTTGACTACTTAGGTGTTATTGACTTTAGGCGAGTATTTTAATACAACAACGGTCAGCTTAAAAACCTTAATTTTTGAAAATCTTCGGCGAAGCAAGAAAACATATATAAAACGGTTTTACCCTGCTTCAAAAATTTTTGAATCGCCTTCTAATACCAAAGACGCTGCGACATTGTTCTAAAAATAAAGATAACATGTAACTACAATATTGTAAATAATTATGCTGCCTTGCTCTTACACTTCTTCATCATTTATTCCATATCTATCCACGCACTATGCCCTGACTGTTGCTTCCCAGCAAAAAATTTGACATCATCTAAAAAGTACTTGCTCTATAACGACTTACTTTTCTGATTGCCAAATTTTGTTAATCGGGTACAAAACACATTACATTAGTTCACAAATGAGAGAAAGTAGTAATTGAATTTTTTTAAAGTTAAAAAAAAAAATTCTTTAAAATATGTACTTATGATCATCTTTATTCGCAATAATTGATTATAAATGTCTTATGCCTTCTTAAAATGTCTTTTCTGAAATGTTTTACTAGGTTTCCTTAAAAAAACTACAATAAATATTAATTGAGATTTATAAAAATTTTGATTTAATGCTACGGAAATTTATTTTATGACACATGATAATTTGGTATTATACTTGTCGCTAGATAAAACTTTTATTTCTTGTGCTTGCAATTTGGATCTTTTTAATAATTATTTTTACTCAGATCGAAAATTTTCAAAGAGCTATAAATAAAATACACCTATTATTAAGTGCAAAGTCATATTTAGAAGATATGGGATTTCATAACACATAGAGAAGTTACGAAAGGGTTAACTTTCAATTTAGTGTCCTTTTGAGTAACCCAGATACACAATAGAATCTACGGACTTGAAAATGCACCATGTTATTTTACGGTTGCTAAAAATAGCTTCCGCATCAGGAATAATAATTTTTTTCAAAATATTGATAACATTTATCTGTTTCAGTAGGGTGGAGCCATATAGCGACCGGTCGTATTTAAATAAAATTTGATTGTTAAGTTAATTTCGGGGGACGCAGCTCTTAACTTGTGTCCACGAACATTTCATTAGACACATCTCGATTATTTACTGTTTACTGCCTTCAAAACCTTGTTCTTTAATAATAAACCAACATCCATCGTAGACCAACATTTTTTTTTAAGAATGCGCTTCGTTAGCCACGTGCCACTAATATTTTTAAATATTAAAAAATTTTAGCCATTTTAAATTTCAGTTTATTTCAGTCATTTGCTTATCAGTGCGCAAAAATAATGTCTAAATATAAACAAACAATTTTTTTTAATAATTTTAGTTAAATTTAAATTTAAATTTAAAATTTCTTGTTTTCTTTTTCCATAATTTAATAAAAGCTTTCGCTCCTTAAATGTTTGGCTTAAATGCAAAAAAAGACAGTCCTTCGTTTTCCTGCCACTTTGAAAAATTTATTCATAGAAAAAGACCTAATAAATTAGTTAGATGAAAATTGCTACAAAATATGAATGTGCGTGTCATCTGCAATGCAGCTGCCCTTAAAAAAGAAAGTTAAAAAAAAACTCTCAGTTTTTAGAATCACAAATGATAGCGTTACTCTTTAATAGGTTATCAAATGTGTAAACGTTTGCATGCATGCAGAGAACAATATAGCATTAGGGTGCCCACAAAAAATTAAAAAAAAAACCCTTTAAAAATTTATTATCAATTGCGCATCCACTTTTAATTTTTTATATAACACATTAAGCCTTAGCAGCTGCAAACAATTTCAATTTACGTTTTTCAGAAACGTAAGTTATATGGTTTATCCTAACACTTCAATCTACTTGCATGTGTAGTGGAATTTTATGTTTACTCGAATCAGTAAATATATGAGGTCTTAGGTTTTAGCAAACTATAGCAAAATAAACTTGAATAATGACAAACAAAAGCATGCAACAAATGATGATGACATTAGCACATACAATTATTAAGCTCTTATCAAACAGTTGTTTGTTCTTTATGCGAAAGAGCACACATACATTTATGAAGATGACAAAGAAAAATATGAATTTTTTTCTTTGAGTTCAGATGATTTAAAATGACACTAATAAATTTTTAAAGAAATTTTTGAAAGAAGCAGTAAATCATATAAATAAATAATGTTATATACGAACGCTTTTTAAATTCCAAAAGAGAGATAAAATAAATTTGAAAATATCCTATTATGTCTTTCTTGAATATACAATAAAAAAAATCAAAATAGCTTTTATCTCTTTAAATTAGAATTTTTATTATTAGGACAACCCTAAAGTAGTAAACTGTCACTTTAATTATCTTCCCAACAGTGGTCTAATTTTTTTTTTTGCTTACAGCCAGCGATGGGTTGTTATTACATATTGTTTCCAATATAACGCTAATGAGAACCTCGCAATTTTTATTGCACATTTTATTTATGCACACAGCGAATCGAAATCATAAACATTTTGTAGATGACGCTTTTTATTTTTAATTTTATTTTAACAACAAATTTTTACTGTTCAGAAACATGTACTCATTTTATACTGCACATTTTGGTATAGTATTAAATGTTTCATTTGTATAATTTTTGTAGTTTTAAGCAATTATGGTCTCACGTACTGCTAAAACTAAATCTATGACCATTGTATTATAACCTGGGTGCATTTGTGATTTTTATACAAGACCACGAAACAGTTGCTTCCGTTTAAGTTTGTGTTAAAATGAAAATTATAACATACAAAGTAGTGAACACAGCAATAATAGAGAACGCTCACACCAAAATAAAATAAATTAGTGGCAAATTGAATTATTAAGTTCATGCGTGGTTTTGACTAACAAAAAGGGAGTCCGAATGTATGAATGTTGGTTTATAATAAAACATTTTTTGTGTCTGGACAAAAATAAGTTATAATTTGTTTTAATTAAGAAAAAAGCATTTGAAAACGTGAAATTATATAATTGAAAAATTAAATTTAATTTTAAGTAGCCAATGTAAATAAAAGTTTGATTTAAAATATGATTAGTTTTTAATAATTTACTTGGAAAAGTTAAAAACTTATAGCTGTAAGAAGAGTATGAAAAAGAAAATGAAAATTGAGTTCTTTTACATCTTATATATCATAAGGTATGAATATATGCCTGGTGAGTGCTTCAAATCTGTGGATAAACAAGAGAAATATTTAGTCCAAACATTCTGTTCGATTGTTAGTTTTGCAAGATTGCTGCCCCAAATATCTGGGCTGGAGATTATGTTACGACCTTGGCTGCCTTGGGGATGCTACACTGACTGGCGTGATATATTTTACTTAAGACTGAAAAAACAAAGGTGGCGTCTACAGAACGGTGACACTAGAGTTCCTTATTAATTTTATTTATTTTAAATATACTTACATTTATTTTAACTTGTAATATTTTTATTTTCTTGCGATATTTGATGATGATGTAAAAATTTTCAAATACTATACATTGACAAGATGGTTTTTGGGATTATTTACGGGAAATATAACTTTTAGGAAAGGTCCTTGCACGTATACTTTTTCGTATTATCCTTTAATGTGTCAAAATCAATAAATAGTATTATTCATTTTTGTTTATTTGTTTATTTTTTTTTTTTTTTGTGACGTACCTTATTCTACACGAAATAACTACATGCATTGACGAGCCGCAGCTAATAAAAAATATTTACGCGTAAAGTGGGTCGTAACCTTAATAGTAAAGGAATTAAAATCTATTTTGTCAGCATATTAGCTTCTAATGAAAAAATCTGATTGGTGCAAAATTTAGTATGTGAAAAGGACCTAAATGTGTCGTGCATCACTCTTACAAAAAGCGAAAATTTACAAGAAAAAAATCGAAATAGCTGAAATTTACTACGATTTTAAGAAAACAAACAAACAATCTTAATTCGGTTGAAAATTATATAATTTTTAATTTAAAAATTAATTTAGAAAGAAAACTTATTTATGAACTAACTCAGTTGAACGACAAACAATTATTATTCCCATCTTAAAAAATGAAGTAGTATTTCAAAATATATGAAAAAATAAACTAAAAATGAATTAAAAAATTTAAGAAAACCGCCATATTGGTTTTATGTAGGTGAATGTCAAAATATAAGCTCACGCAAACTATATTTTACGTGGTATTGGTAACAGTAAAAATTTTCATGTTTTACTTTTCATTCTAAAAATTTATTTAGAATTTAATTCGGTCATGTACATATGTATGTATTTATTTGTTTGCATGTGCGTCAACCTCTTGTACGCATTGTATTGATATCAATGTCATTTATATTTTACATCTTGTAATTGCTTGGTTTAATAAAATATTTTTGTTTTCTATAAACACGTTTTATGTTTCGTTTTTTAAATTTAAAAAAACTTCATAATTTTGTGTATTAGAAAAGCTTAATAAACTTAAAATTAAATGTTATATACTAGATTGAACATGATTCATTTTGCTAGCCCCTGTTTTTTACCTCCATTTTTTACTCTCGGATCTTTATAGTTTCAATCAAAATATTAACACAAAATTTACCAATTGTATTTTTTCAGACATACGATCGTATTTTTTTGTGTATAAAGCGCCATGGCCATTTATCGAAACGAACCGTTTGTAGTTTACACCAACAATTAAGTTACTTTATAAAATTTTACATAGTCCACGCAAAGTGCATTATTTATAAGGTGGCTGCACATCTAAAAAATAAAATTTTATGTAAATTTGTTTTACAGAGCACCACGTTAACGTCAAAAATTTTTAATAAAACATAAGAAAGACGCATTTAAATTATCCTCTTATTATCATCTGGTTTCTTTCTCGTACATTGCGGCAAAACCTCATATTTCATTTTTTCGTTTTGAAATTTAATTTCACAAAATTTACAATTTTTACTTTTTCGAATTATTTAAAAATTTTTTATTTAAAAAATTACTTTAACATTAAAAAAAAAGTTTAATATAAACAAAAATCAGCTGGGCTATTAAAACCATGTACTAATTAATTCGTCATGGTCTACAAATTATTTTGATTGTAAGTTTCTTAGAGAAAATCCAGTTACTAAGACAAATTTAATTATTGATTTTAATAAGTTAAAAGTTAGATAAATAAATGACAATTTTTTCCTCGTGGGTCTTAATAAAAGATTAAATTGATAAATTTTATTTTTATTTAGATTGTGTTTTGCTTTCAAAGAATTGCTCTTTACTTACAAAAAAGAAAAATCTTTATCTTTTTACTACAAAACTCATAATTCTGTGAATAAAAAGTTGCAGTGGTTATTTGTAATGAAAAACCAAATTAAGACAATACGTTGTGAAATGTAACGTTAGTATTAATTTTACTAAAATTTTTTTTATATCAATAAAAATTTATTTTATATAGAAACTTTTAGAAATAGAAATAATGATTAGAAAAAATATTTTACTATAGAAAATTTCAACTGTAAATAGAAAGGCAAGTCAGGTTCTTATAAAGGTCTTTATCGAGCAAAACTTTCAAAACAAAATTCATTTTATCGTTTTATTCATTTCAACTTTTTGTAGAAGAAGAATATTTCTCTTAACATAATTTTGCACTTTTGTATTTATAGTCTAGTCAAAGCATATTTAACTAAAGCCTTAAAAGTTTATTTAAATTTAAAAACAGTAATAATCTTGACAAGGATTTTGTTATTTATTTAAAAAGATCTTAAGTTAAATTCAACTCAAGTCTATAACCCTTTAATAATAATGATACTTAAAAGCAGTTCAGTCTGAAAAAATGCAAATAAATGAGGGTCTTATTTATCATCATGATTATCAGCGAAAGCAACTAAATAAATATTTCTTTTTTTGCTATTTACTAACTGAAATTATGTCTGTTAGCGAATACTTGACTTAAAACAACAACCAACCATTTTGAAAGCTTCTTGTAAATGAATACGCAGACAAGCAGAGTAATGTCAATGTAGACACGACATAAATACTTTGAAGCACAACTGTTGCATGTAGTTGCCTTGTATTTTACATAAATGCCTACTTAAAGTAGTAATATTTAAGAAAACTGCAAAGAGTAGGAGAGGAGAAGAGCTAAATCAGACGACCAAAGGGTGCTTAAACGGAAAAAAAATCTTTAATAAACAAAGTTAATTATAATATTTAATGCTCCTTAAAAGTCCTTCAATTATATCATCAATGCAGGGATTTGTGTTTCAAGATTTTCGAGTTAAATAGAAAACTCGGGTTTTTCAATTATTATTTTAATTGAATCACATATTAAACACGATTTAAAAGACTTTACGATTGAAATGTTTCAAATGCGTCAAATATTTAACTCATCTGACTGGAGTCAAATAAGAAAATGACAAATATTTTTGTGTTTGCAATAATTTTGGTTGGTAATTCTACTACCCTGTCGAATTTCATAAAATTAAGTGTTGAGTTTGTAACATCTTGCTTATTTAGGCAACTTCTATCGCTGATAGAAACGCAGATCACGAATGGATACACTCAAACAAAAAAAGAAAAAAAAAAGTCATTGTAAAATTTATTAAATTTGTCTTTCATTTCAGATGAAGATTTGGCAACCTACATAAATTTTACATTTTCCCTAAGAATAAATTACACTTAAGGTGCTAAATAAAAATAATTAAACCTTGAAAGTATTATTCTAATATCCCGATCAAAATTATTAAACACACCGATATCGATTATTTAAGGTGAAAGCACTCCTCGATGGCAATTTCGCACGAAAAGACTTACCTGCACTTCTTAACTCAGGATGTTTTTCCACATATGAAAACTTGGGTCAAAATAAAATCATAGCAGATCTTAACATTTAAATTTTTTTAAGTGACGTATGCTAATTTCAAAGTAAACCGCTCAATTAAGTAGCAGCATTACAACAAATTTTACATTTGCAATTTTATTAATAATTAATACTTCTTTTAAAACATTTATTTAATATTTTTTAGTAAAATGCAGTCATAGGGTGATTACTTTAAATTACGGAAGGAAATTCGCCAAAGGAAATACACGTCGGGAAATAAAATGCATTTAAAGCCAAAATGGGAGAAAGTTTCTTTTAAATGACCATAAGGTATGAGTTATGACTTAAAATATTTACTCAAGAGTGAAGAAATTAAAGGATTTCATCTAAAGGAGTTAGCCAGTGTATGAATAAATCTTGCTCACAGTTGTTAAAGTACTTGTGAATTATACAGAAATAAAGAGGATAATAAAAAATTTTACAACATGCACTCTTGTTTCTAGTAGTAGTAGGTTTCAGTGTGTTAGTAGAAAGTAGAGCAGGTAATGTAAAGAAAGAATAGCAGTAAGTAAAATAAAAAACACAGGCATACAAAGCTAATTTTAATATTGTCCTTGCAAGCCTTTTTTATATAAAAAGTTTGTAACTTTATAAAACATATTTTTGAGGACATTATTCCTTATTCAACTAAGCTAGCAACTGGGCCAAAAGCAAGCGTCGAAACGTCAAAATGTAGATTTATGTTGCCAAAAAATCAAAATTGAAGTTATAACTATCTTGGCAGTATTTTTTAAATCAATAGGAAACAAAACATGTGTTGTGAGCCAATACTATTACAAAAATATTACTGAGCAGAGATAAAAAATAAATCCTGGTATGTTTTATTTGGCAATTAAATAAATTCAACATATTAATAAAAGTAAGAATAATTTTACTTTAATATTAATTCTACCAATTTTTGTTTTTATTATTTATTTTCACTCAAATGTAATTGAAGCAAAATTTTCATCTCCATCAAAGCAGATAAATCGAAAATTGAGTAATATTACTAACTATAAAAAATCGATAGAATTGGGCATCACAAGCACCACAATAGGGCTTAATATATTTTTTAATTTGTACTTAAATTTACTATTTGTTTTAATTCTTTTTTAAAAATAATTAAATAAAAATTTATTCTTAATGCTAAAAAGATTAAAAGGTTTAATTGATAAAGTTTTTTCTTTTCAATTTCTATTTCATAAAAATAATGCAGAAAAAAATATTTTGAAATTTTTATCTTTTTCTTCTAATTGGCCCAATTTTAATTCGGTTTTTTCTATTATTCAAAATAGTAGTATCTTACTTTCTTCCAATTTTCTCAATTAAAAAATATAACCAAACAAATGGAAAGGAAAATCCAATTAAATACAATATAATTGAAGCCTACAAAAGTAATATTTTTTCATTTATAGAAAATATACTTTCTTTTTAGTTATTGTGAAGCAAGGCGCCATACAGTTAAAGTAAAACTGGATCTGCTAAAGTCATAAGAATATTTTAAGTCTAGCTAACAGCAGTTTAAGTATTAGAAAACTTACCTTAAAAATGGTTTTTGAAGTTTAATAACTTTTGTTCAAAATACTTTATAGTTTGCGTTGGTCATAGTTGTTTGATTTAACTAAAATGTGCTGAGAAATTAATAGTTAATTTTTATGTATAGGCATAGTGCGTATATATACGTGTTGGCAATTTCTCAATGATATTACATAACTTCATCTTCTTTTTTTTAATAAATTAAAAATATAATAATATAAGGAAAAAAATTATGCCTTGTAATTAATTTTAAATTTGCATGCTTTTTGTACACCCTCTATGAACAATGTTGAATGAAATTACAATCAACAATAATATCAGCAAAATAAATAACATTTTTACGGGATGATTAAAACGACACACAATGAAATTGTAAATGATCTTATATTAAAATTGCAACACAACCAAAAATTCCAAGCCAAAAAAAAAAAAAAAAAAAAAAAAAAAAAAAAAAACAGAACAATAGAACGTAGATTTCTACTGAAAGCCTGAAAACAAAATTAATGGCACAATTATTTAAGTAGTGTGAAGAATAAAACAAATGAAAGAAAAAAAATATAAGCGAATATGCCATATCAAGATTGCAGCACATTATTATTACTAATAAAAAACTTAATATGTTGCAACAATTGTTTTAACATAAATGCACCATGAAATCCTTACCAGCTTTTAAATTGGGTAATAAATGGCCACTCATATTTTAATGGGGGAAAAATAAAAACAATATTTTTTTTTATATTCCCAAGGCAGGCATCATGGATTGCACCATAGAATATTATCTTGTTTTTGAACAAAATTAAAAACAAAAGTTAAACTTTGTAGTTTGTTCTTTAGCACATTAAAAAATTAAAAATAAACATCGCTGTTTAGGTTTTTTAGAAACCTTGCTTTACCTTCTCTTCTCTTTCTTACAGAGTTGGTAAAAGCGATTGAGTGCATTACATTCAAAATGTATTAGAGAAAGTTTTAAGTTTTAACAGCAAATAAGAAAGTGAGTGATATTTTAATCGATAACTATTGAAATTCAATAGTTCAGTTATTTTCTTTTTGCACATTGTATTTCAACTGCAAATTTTTGCTTATCCCTTAAAAAGCAATTTTCTGGGCAACTTTAAAGTAACGTATTTCTTTTTAGGTTAAAGAGATATTAAACATAATAGTGAAATGGAAAATAATGAAATTTTTAAATTAAGACAAAACAAAACTTGTCGGTTTACAAGTTAAAAGGGTCTTATGAGTTGTCAGGTATAAAGGTTCGTTAGTGTTCATGACTAATTTTTTCTTGCCTGATAAACATTATTTTTTTTTTTTTTTTTTGAGAACACATAAGGTTGTGCTACCAAAATATTTGTTGGTGAGATTACTTGGTATACAAATATTAAGGACTTTAAAAGAAACATTGCCAGGTGCTGTGTAAAAATTTCCAGCACTTAGGTGTTATAAATTTTGCCTACGCAAATTATAAAATTTTCCATAGTGCGTTGGTTAAAATTTGAAGATAGAAAGAAGAAAAAACAATAACCGACAAGATTTTCAGAAAAAGCCTTAACTGGCAGATTTTTTAATATTTCTTCAAAATTGTGATTCATTTACTAGTGTAGACTTTCGAATACTCTCGTGCCTATCCAATGTTTACCAAACACAGTGACCTACAATCCTTTGATATACAAAAATATTATCGCACAATTTCAGAGGGATGAACTAAATTTTGATAGAGAAAAACACAGGGTAAAAAATTTATTTATTAAACAGATGAAATAAAAAAATTATATTTAACCACTTGAAAATTAAATAATTAATAACAGTAAACATTAAAGAGAAAATATGTAATTGAAGTTGTATGTAAATGAAATAAAAATTACGTTTTTCGGCTTGGGTTCATTTTTTAATTTCTAAAAATTTTTTTAGAAAGCAAAATTATTTACAATTGAATGCGGAAATTTTCCAAAGAAAACAAGAACACTTTGACACTAGGAGAATTTTTAAATCCTGATTGGAAAAAATTAATAAAAAAAAGAAAATAAAAGATTACTGTAAATATGACAAAAGTTATTTTAAGTTTTAGAATCTCTTGGTGAAAATAGCATGAAACGAAGAATCTTTTATACCGCCTTTCCACTTTTATTGGAAAAGTATTTTTATATATCTTTTGTGATTATAAAAATGTAAGTACATAAATAAACAAATCTGGATGATATATTTTTTGTCTTTTTTTTAATTTAGTTTCTTTAATTAGCTGATGCTGATTATGAACAGTAATAATATATTTTTTTTATATTAAAATTGTTTTGCTATTAGCCCATACTATTTTGTAATAAAAATTTTATTTATTTGTTGGTTAAAAAGGTTGGTATCTATCCATATTTTGCCTATTGCTTAAGCCAACTCACACGAAACCTTTATTCAAAATTTAGGAGAAACAAGAACCTTTTAACTTATGTAGAGAAAATGCATTTACAACACATACAATTGCGTTTGCAAATAGTTGGTCACATTGTTGCGTTTTTTTTCTCCTTAAAAATTAAGGCTGAGCATATAGCCAATATTATGCACAGAGGAATGAAAAAATTAATATGATTTTTTTGTTTCTTTTAACTTCTCCAAAAAAAATTCTAACATTATTGGTCAATAATACCTCTTTTAATTGATCTTAAAAACTTTTGAAACCCAGTCAAGGGACTAAATACAATTGGATAATTTTTGATTTTGTTATTTATTGAAAATAAGCGGCTGATATAAAAATAAATAGTTAAATCCTTAAATGTTAAAAAAACTCATTGATTTTTGTCTTAAAAAAATAAGTTAAACATCTTACGACGTTTCATAGACATTTATAGCAGATACATAAAACCTTTGTAATTTTGTAAATAAAAAATTTTTGCAACAGATTAAAAAACAGTGACAACTTTCAGCTATAAATAAAAAGAAAGTTGTAAAAATTGGTTCTTACCGCTAAAAGACTACATTTTTTCTTATTTAGTCATATTTGACATACATAATTAGTTCTTCTTTTGTTTGTATTTTACATTTACAAAGATACCCAGCAAAAAAGGATGTGCAAAAAAGTAGGAAATTCATAGGTTCTATGCAAAATAAACTGGTTCAATTTAGGGGAAAAACACATTAATTTAACTTTAGCTTGTCCAGTTTTTACTGATAATCTTTGTTTTTTTTAATTTTCTTTTTCATTAACTTTCATGAGTTTTTTCACTATTTTAAAAGTTGTAACTCAACTAAAATGAACAAACTTTTTAAAAATGCATTATAAATATTAAGTGCAAGAAAAACAATAAAGTACTCCTTAAAAAGTTTTTATTTTGCAACATAGATTTCTAAACTTAACATGGTTTGATTAATGTGTGCATATGGCTATTAAAATAGTGAGAACAACTTAAAATAAATTATGATTTAAGCCAGCAGAAAAAATATTAAAAAATGCTTACTTCTTGTTTGAAGAGATATCAGACTGTTGGATTTTAAATTTATTCCTTTTGAAATATCCTGATTTTCTTCTGCTGGAGTTATATTCTAAATGTCTGTCGTTATTTATCTAAAAATATGAAAAAGAAAATATTCAGGGATGAAAAAATATTTTTTTTAACTTTTCTGTTTTTTATTATAATATAATAAAGTTTAAGTAATAATTAATTAAAATTTTACTAAAATAAAAAGGGAACCTTACTACTCTAAGATGAAATGTTCCAAAACGGAAAGTAATTAAAAATAAGATGTTGTCAACAATAGTGAACTAAAGCATTGTAAGTTGGGGTAAAAAATGACCGCAAACAAAAAGAAAATAAACGAAAGTGAGCAAATAAACAAAAAATGGAAAAAAAGTGATTTAACAGCAACGGCTCTAAAATTAACAAAAAACCTTTTTTCTTGCAAGTTATAGTTTATTCATTTGAGAACTTATTAATATAAAATTTATACTGTATTTTTTAATTCTTTATGGGAACAACCACATTGGTACTTTACCATGGTCACGTGATTAAGTACCGTAATATTAAGTTGCCAATTCGAAATAGGCGATCTTGGTCTGCAAGTAAACGCTTAAATTTTGCTTAGACTTCAGCAATGTGTAGGTGTTCACAACAAACAGCTGCATGCTTTGATCATTGCTGAGAGGAGAAAGATATTGCAAATGAAATTGTCGCATTCTTTAGCATTATTAATATCAAGTTGATAAACAATTTTTGAACTTGAACAGTGACTACTGTTATTGTCTATTTTTAACTTTCATTACGCAATCCTGTAATAGATTCAGTGTCAGAATTGTACTGGAGTTGAAAAAGCAAAGAAACGTGAATGTAAAATTGGAACAATTTTATAAGTACAAATGCGTAAGCGGAGTAAAGGAAGACATTTTACCACAATTTTTTATTTCAGTAATATAACGCCTTTGTAGCATCACGAAATCAAATGTTTAAAAGCAACACACTAAACATGTTCAATCCTTCAATTAAAGTTCTTAGTTTGTTTACTGCCTTTATATCTCGTAGTGTGCCAATTGATGCTTTTCTAATCCCACTAAAACTATGGTGGAGATGAGGTAAGCTATGATAATATTTTGTAGTTTTCATTAAATTACAAATTATTTTGTAGTAAATGAAAAAAACTATTTTTTTAAGCCTTAAACCGCCACTCCTGCTATAAAAAGGCAGTTAATATTTTTGTAAGCCTTTGAATTATATACGGCCTTCTTCTACGAGTCGATAGTTCATGATACATACAATTATGTTTAATTTAATATAAACATTATATTGTTTTCAAATACCTTTCCCCAAATTAATATTATATGAGAGCCTTAATTCTTCATCTACTTCCTAATACCTAAAACTTTTTAAATGGGTTTTATACTTTTTTTACATCCCTCCTACTCAAAGACAAAAAATAAGCACAAAAAAAATAGAAGAAACATACAATTGGCACTTCATATGCCATTAAGCTTTACCATATATCAAATTTATGGTTTGTAACCATTTTACGATTTCGGCACTTAATTTTACATATTCTCCACACACATAAAAACTAGTTTTTATGAAATTTAAAATCTTTATAATTGTGCACAATAACAATTGAAGTGAAGAGAGAATGAAAATGAACATAAACATCTGACATATTTTATATGCAAATTACTATGTACTGTACTGTTAAAAAAATTTTTTTATTCCAAATCTTCAATTGTTTACAAAATTTTATTTTGTTTTTGTTTTAAATATTTCTATTTAACCATAAAATTCCAACTAATTTGACAATTGTACACTGTAGTGGCTTACGTGTTTACAAAAATGTCAGTTGAGTTTTTTTTTTTTTTTATTTACACAAATGCTAAAAATACACAAAGTAATTAAAGACTTTTTATTAATGTTTTTCATATAAGATAGCAAATGATTTTATAAGGAATCTTACGCTTTTTTTTTTTTTTTTGTTTTATTAATATTATAATGCTAAAGTGTTCTTAATCGCATTCTAAGAAGAGAGTGATCTTGAATAATTTTTTGTATTTTTGAAATTGTTTTTTGTTTGATTTTTGTGGAAGAAATAATTCTTAACATATTATATAGATAACTATATGAAATACGCACAATTACGGACTGTGGCCAACCGTTCCAACTGAGAGTAATGGCTGCTGTAGTCGAAGTGGTAAACACGTTGGCTACAAACCTTGTTGACCAAGGTTCAACCCCTGCGGCAGCCAAAAATAAAAAAAGTTTTTTCTGTTTAATGGTATAAATACATATTCAGAATTAACATTAAACTCCGTCGGTACTTCTTAATAGCATATTCGCCGGCGAAGTAAAATAACTAATAAAATGGCTATATCTATCTTTCTCTTTTCACCACCTGTCTTATCTCTCATCTATCTCTTTCCTAAAGAATGTAGCACGGTTACGAAAATAAATAAATAGGCATTATTGCCTGAAGTGCTACTTCTCTTAAAAAAAAAAGGAATCTTACGCTACTGCTGTAGATTGATATTGCATTTGAATTCTTCAATCATATGATTTGTTTTTGTTGTAATATTAAGAAAGCTAACATAATATTTTAATTAGATTATCTGACGATAAATTCAGGTATTTTTAATATTTCAGGTGTAAGTTAAAACAAACTTTCACATTACAAAAAAATAAATAAATTAAAGTTAACTGGATTCACGTGAAAAAAAAATTACAATTTAATTAGTGGAAATTTTTATTTGCATTAGATATATTTTAATGTTACATAAGTCATGGTAAAACAATATTTGCCTACGTCATTTGTATTTGATCGATCACAAGCGTTTGTACAGTACGAACGACGTTGAAATTTAATCATCTCAAAGTTATTCAAACACGGTTTGTATTTGAGTATGATGGATTGCAAAGGAAGAATTAAAGAATATAAAAATAGCAAATTACATTATTCCGAATTCTCAGAATTTTGCGTATTATTATTTTGCTTTAAAGTTACTTAAATATCCTTATGAAGTTATTAAAGAAACATAAATCAAATAATGAAAAAATATTTTGTCATTGGAAGGAGTTACGTGTATCAAAATGAAAGAAAGTACTAAGCTTCAAATATAATGAGAAGATATTTGCTCAAGAGAAGAAATTTTTTAGGGTGATCAATGTCTTACATTTGGGAGAGTACGATAGTAGTAGTAAATTTAATTTTACGGTTCGATCGAGCTTTAAACTAATATTTCACCTATGTAAAGAAAGCTTGGCTGCATCGTTTATAAAATAAATAAAAACTTATAGAAATATATAAATTATTTTTTTTCGACCTTTCATTTTATTTTACCTTTAAATCTTTTCAAACCAAAAAAAAAAAAAAAAAAAAAAAAAAAAACAGAAGTCAGTTCATTTGCTTTGAACTTTATAAGACCAAATCACGAATAAATCTATTTACTTATTCTCTCTTTTCCCAGATTTGCATCGTTGTTCCTGGGACTACAATGAAATTCCAATTTGTACTTTGCAACTCAAAGATATGATTGGATATCTCTTTATCTACACCTTTCGTGCTGGTAAGGGCCAGGCGTTTGGTTCTAAGTAAAATGTGATTTCAAAAGTTTTAACGAGAAAAGGGAGAATTTCTATGCTAAAGATATATTTGCAAAAATATAATGAATAAAAAATATTAAGTTATTTTCAATTTGTAGTATCAACAAAAAATTTAGATCATATAAAAACAATTTCTTTCTCGCCAACAACAATACCAGCGAGCCATTAACTTAAAATAGCAAAAAAAGATATGTGGAAAGAAAAAATTTTGTTAAAAGTAAAGGAAAGAAAGCTGACGTTGTGCAACTACTCGTGTATTTATAAAAGCGTTAGAATGTCTGCTTTTACAAATTGTTTGTTTGTTTTTTATATGTAAAGTTACTTTTTCTTGCATTTTTTGTAAACCAAATAAAATAAAAGCGTGGACTTAGCAAAAAATTTGCATATTGTTTTTTAGCTGTTATTGCATTCAAAATATAATATTTTTTACTCCCCTTTTTTTGGAGGTATTTAGAAAACATAGCATTATGACTGGTTATTTTATTATAATAATTATCCTCTACAGCACTAACGATCCTAAACTTATTGCAAGATAAGCAGCAAGAATAAAAAATTTGAATGGATTTTCTCAAACAGCAGAATATTGCTAAAAGAAACAGCAGATAAAATAGAATCGAAGAATACCTATGACACTGTTTTTTCTATTATTTTTAGTTATGTATGTGATGAGAATAAAAAAATTTATCTACAGTTTACAAAAAAAAAAAAAAAAAAAAATCAAAATACTTTTGTTTGTCTACGGAGATTTTTTCGTTTATTTTACGCACTGTCCCGTTATTTTGTTAATAACTATTTTGTCTGGTTTTATTTACTAATTGAGTTCTTTCTATTGCAAAATAAAGCAGCTTAAAAATTATATTCTTCAATGTCACATAATTTTCTTAGGTCCGTATAACGGTGGTAAATAACATATATCTAGCAACTACCCACAGGCGTCTTATTTGCTTAGAACTCTGGTCCATACAGTTTAGATTTGTTCTGGATTTTATGGTGATTTTAAAACGTCTGTTGATTATGTTTTAACCATAGCGAAGTTTATCAGTCTTCATATACAGCCGTTGATTGCAATATTATAATTGATTTGGTTTTTATGAAATCATCAACTTACTTGTTCAAACAATTAAATTTTTTACTTTTCATAATCACTTGAATTTTGTACTTTACGAGGACGAACAAAGAAATATTTAACACCATAAAATCGTGCTTTTAAAGGAGTTTAAAACTTCTGTAATGCAATAACTAATGTTACTTCAAATAACCCACCTTGAATTTATCTTCTATTTTGCTTTTTAAACGCCTGAAGTTTTAAAGATAAAATTATTTGAAGAAGTCTTGAAGAAAATTGTGCCGTTTAAGCTCCTTACCTTGTTTCAGTGTTATACGAATTTATAATTAAGAGATTATTCTTTCCTTGCAGGATTGAAAAAGATTCTAAAGAAACAAGTTGATTTTCAAATTACTTTTGTTTGCTACAAAAACTTTTTACTCCTTGTTTAAATGGAATTAGCATTAGTGACAAAGCTTCTTCATACAAATAAAATTTTGGATCAAAAAACCGATTGTTAAAGCAAAGTACGATGGAGTAAGATAATGTTTTAGAAAACTTTTTCCCATCGTTTGTAATATGAACTGAAATAGAAAAATTTAACTTCTAGGTTTATTTTCGGCACGTCTTTTTTCAAATTGTTTCTTTCAGTTGTAATTTGATGCCAACTTTGGCAATATAAAAATTAAAGTCATTTCAACAACATGTTGAAGTTGTTTGTAACTACAATTGTCTTTTTTATTTCAAAGAAGGGTTATGCTACAAATTGCAAATAAAGAATGTACTGTAAAATGCTAAATGGTGTCACATTTAAGAACTAAATAAATGCAACAACCAACACTTCTTGTTTTCACTAAAACATTAATTCCAGATTTATATGTGATTAATTAAACATTTTTAACTGTGATTTTAGTAACCATTGCAAAATATTCTCCATACATTAAATATTATAACGTACTCAACTGTTTTTTTTTTTTTTTTTTTGTAATTTAAAAAATTTTCCAAACAAACATACTGCAAGTACTAATTTGGCCTCATTTGAATTTGTGTATTTCATAACTTTTAGTTTTCTCTAAATAAATGAATCAGTAGTAAACAAAAGCAAGAGTTGGTAATTAATAAATAATAAAAGATTTGTTAAACTTCGTATAATTAGATACTTTTTCGCTAATCGTGGTCAAGACGGCTAAATAAATTCTTGTGACATTTACAAAAAAATTAACTCTCTATTACTCATGAACTGTGATTTGTTTGATTTTTTTTATAAAATGTTATCAGAAAAATAAAATACACGAATTTTTTATTTTTACTACCTGAAAAGAGATTTACAAAATTTACAAAAACCCTAGGTATTTGCTTTAAGGTAACACTAAGGACTAATTTTTTAAAATAATTATTGCTTTTCGTTTAGCACAAGGCTACATTACATTTTTTTACATTTATTAATCTGATTAATTAAATAGAATTGTCGCTTTACACACACATGTGGTAAAATATTTTATTTATATTTGTTACCTATCCCGATAGTAGTAGCCATTTCGATAAAAATTTTTAGTTTAAAAAAATGAAAATGAAGAGATTATATGGAAACATTTGTGAATTTAAGCAATTAAAAGATAACAAACAGTTAGTCTGTCAAACAAATATCTTTTTTTTTGCATACTTTTTACTTTTTTACAATCGTGTAACTTAAGACCATTAATAAATAACAAACTATTTATTTGACATTTTCAAATCGGATAAAGTGTGATACCATAAAATAAACTTTTTTATGTAAATCATAGTCAAACACACGAACACATGCAATAAAAAATTTAATTCGATATCAACTACACAGATGCAACTAAGATGTAAATTTATAAAAAAATTTTTGTAACTGTAACTGGTTGTTGTTCCATTACAATTTTGTAAAGAGTTAGCCATTAGACTTCAAGTTTGTGATATTTACACGCTTGGACTACCATTCACACTGCATTTAGTTTTTATAATTAAAATGTTTAATAAAGGCTTGTCAACTCTGAGTTTCATCTAAATAACTAGTTTTTGCAAACAAACAAAAAATATATAAACTAAAACACTATTCTTTATTCAATGCTTCTCTGTGCTACATGAAGTGATTCTTATAACTAAATAATATTTTTTATTCATCGTTCTTGTTGTTGCTGTTGCACATCGCTATTTATTATATTGTGACATACTCTTGCAATTCATCTTAATTGTTTCAACACAATTTAATTGCTTTGCATTGTGCTAACGCAGATTTTAAATAAATAGTGAAGAATGCAAATGGCAGGTTATATTTTTCATCAAGATTTTATTGGCTTAAATTGCAACAAATTTAAGATTCATATTTTAACTAAATAAAATAATAATACCCAAGCATTTTTTTAAAAATAAACTAATCTTTTAATAAAGTTTCGTACTCGTTACTTAGGCACAAAATTTGGTAAAATTTCTTTTAAATATATTTGTTTTTTTTTTTGGTTAGGAGTTATCGTTATCGTTATCATAATCATTATGAACGATTGTGTATCATTTAGTGCTTTTTTAATGCTAAACAAAATTTGTTTATGTGACTCACTAAATATGCAAAATACTCTTTACTTTAAGAGACTAGAAGTCAACATTATCGAACATAGTAGAATAGCTAATATTCTTCCAGATGGTGTTTTTCTACCTCTTTAAGCCCCACGTGACAACTCGTGGTCATTTTTTTCTGCATTGTTGGACCGCGTGCTGACGTGTGCGGGTTGACAAACTGGGACCAAAATTTGTTTACTGATTTTTTTTAGTTTTTTTTCAATTGTTTTTACTTTGTTATATTTATTTTTGGTAAGCCAAATGTAGTTCTGTTTTTTTTTTTTGTGACCACCGGTGGTCACTCTGTCCCACAATGTCAAGTAACATCTTGGGCCCAAGTGGAATAATCTAATTTTATGTTTTCATCTTTCATATTTTTTATTTTTTTATTTTTTTCATTAATTTCTTCAATAGATTTAATTTAAGATGTACAAAAAAGCTTTAACACGTGATGACATTGCTTCTGAGCTTGAAAAATCGAGTGTAGACGAAGTAACAGGATTTTCAGATGATTCATTTTTTTAATCCTCAAACGAAATTTTTTTTTAATCCTAAAATGAATTTTTGGAATAGTTGTAATTCTCTACAAACAGAATAAAATATAATTTACTTTTTAAATGATAAAATGAAGTTTTCTTACTTCAATTAAACACACAATTTTTAAGGTATTTATAGACCCTAACTACAAACTCCAAATCAATTAGGTTAACATTCTGGGACGAAACGTGGGGCTCTAAGAGCCACAATCGTAAGTTTATTTTAATTTTACTTTTGAATTTTTTAAGAAAACAGGAAAATTTAGATACAAGCAAAATATAATGCTGAATTTTCTAATCGCTACACTCGTCATCAGCATTATTCGTTTCTACCTTAATTTGTGTTTATTAAAAAAAACTATCTATTTAACGAAATACTTATATTTTTTAATTAATAATTTAACTGTTTAATATTATAACAGATGAATTAATTAACTAGGTTAAAGTTCATGTGTTATTTAATTAACTTCTAAATTTTTGTAAACAAGAAAAAGTATTTACAGGTTTTTAAGGAACGCTTCATCCCTATCAGCGTACATAAGTTTATTTTCATTAATTGATTAATTCGTTTTTCAAAAGACTTTATTACAATCCTTCCCTTACAAAATAATCCATAATGCTTGCTCGAATACGAGTTATTTGTTTTAAAAATTTCGTTTGATTATAAAAAATGCAATAAGGAGATTTTTAATTTTCTCAAGATTTGCTATTCCTTAACTTTACTCTGGGTTTTTCGTTTAAAAGCAACAACTTATCATCACTATGCCTGCAAGAGTTCTACATCATTATCAGCACTGTCATCATTATCATTGCATTATTAATTGCCAAAAAAAGGAAAAGTAAAGAATCACAAAATATTTGTGTAGTACAGATAATAGCAGTCAGTCATCATTGGTAGCAGAAGTTAAATTCAAAATAAAATGCGAAAAGAAAAAGTGCAGAGAATCTGAAAAAAAACTACAATAAAAATTCTTTTTCGTGCTGTACGCCTTAAGATGTTAGTGTTTGTTTTTAAGAGATTTTGTTCTTACTGTCCTTTTTATATTAAGTACTTTAATGACTTTGTTTATAGCTTGGAATTGTTGCAATAAGTATAAAAATAGTAGCTGACAGATCAAAGCTATTGTTGGTGGCTAAATACGTAGTTTTAATTATAACAGCGGCCACTACCCTTGTTGCTGCTTTTAATGACGTTGAAGATTACTAAGATAAAAAAATACAATATTTTTTTGGTTGTTTTAATGATTGTTTTTATTTTAACACTTAACAATCAAACAAGCAAATTGTAATGTTTGCAGAAAAAAGTGTAGATAAAATTCTAAATCACAAATCAATGTGAGAAAAATGGCGTTTAAAAGAATAACTTTTCATGATTCTTTTGTTGCAAAAATAATGAATATATTAAAGCATCCTCTAGAGGATGTGTTTGCGTTATAAAAACAACAATTAACATATACATTTTATTATATTATCAGAAAGCAATAATTACTAAGTTAATTTTTTTTTTATTGTTTTGTTGTACTGTGTTTTTATTTAGACATTTATGTGTAGTTTTTATATTTTGTTTTAACTTTAAAGAATGCCTTTCTGTTGAATTTTTCTGTTTTTGTTTTTTAATTACAATATTTCTACTTGAGGTTATAAAAATAAGTTGCAGACTGATGACATATTGTTACAATTTGACAACTTTGACAAACTCAAAAAGATTAACAAACAGGAACTAGTTTTGCTAAAAACATAACAAATCAATGAATATGTAGGTCGCTTTAAAGGGAATCACTTGCAATACTATCAGCTATATTTTTCTATTAAAATTTGTGTTTTCTTTCTTTGCAAAGAATAACAGGCGAAAAACGAATGCAATGTTAATAACAAACAATGATTTAAAAAGAATTTTGTATTTCTACAATAATTCAAAAACATTGTGAAGCTGTCTTAAACGTAAAGCTCGTAAAAATTATTGTTAGAAGATACTGATCATCTCGATGTTGATGTGTTATTACAGTAGCAATATTTTTATTCAAAAATTTAGATAAATGTTAATTATATAAGTTTCGTATGACTGAGTTCTATATTATAATTTTACTTTTATTACTTTTTTTTTAACATTCTCTTTTTACACTGAACAAAAAAATCACGTTAGACTGTGAAAAGTTGAGCAGATCGCATTAAAATTTGGCTAATTGTTCCAATGTGTTTTGTAGAAAAAAATTTAAGATTATAAATTATACTGAAGAAGTTTCTTGGGTATCACTGTTCTCGTTTGGTTGCTGAACAAGCTGTAATTGTAATAGAAACATTGTTAATTTTAAGGAATTCTTACTAATTTTTAACTATTTTTTATTTAGGGTTAAACATTTTAATAATCAGTATATTTTCAACTGCTCATTTCTTAAAAAATGCATTTCGTTAAAATTACCGAAGAAATTTGGTTTAGTATATTTGAGAATTTTTTAATTATTTTATTTCAGCCTTAATGTACTTTTCATATCGTCGAAAAGGGTGTACAGTCGAAACTACAACACCTGATGTTAAATATGAATATTACTTAGAGCCTTTAAAATATTGAGGGATTCGCCTTAGATATTTTTTTAAATTTGTAACAGAAAAAAAAAATTCCATTAAACTACGAATCAGTATGAGCCTTCACCTTCACATTTTGAGCTTAACTATAAATTATTTTAAGTAATGAAATAATTCTGTAGAAAAAAAATTAATTAGACTATTTTTCATATTGTATTTTCGGCTTCGAATTAAGAATTTATTAACTTAAAAATAAATTTAAATTAATATGATTTATTTGCGCACATGCTGTGCGTGTATATTGTTTTTTATTCCTAACAAACGCTCACATACATAAACCCATGAGAACCAGTGTATAAAATAAAGGAAGATTATAAACGACTTTATTTTTTAAAAATGGGCATTAAAATTTATTTTTGCCTTTCTTAAGTTGTGTGATTACCATAGCAATCTTCTTCTCTACCTTTCCTTTTTCTTCTCTTGACCATTATTGTCTGCATGACAAAAAACCTAAAGTATAGGTTTGAACGTCAATGATTTATATTTTAATTAATAAACTTGAATTAATTATTTAAAATGTTATTGGTTTTTAATTATTTTCCCACTAAATGAATAATTTAAAACCGGCTTCAGTTGAAATCTGGTTTCAATTAATTTAGGGAATAAAAGTTTTCAATTTTTAATTGTGTGACATGATCGATTATATGAATTCTGTGAGCTTATTTGTGGTTTACAGTATTTTTGTTTCACATACAATTAAGCGAACGAAAAAAGTGGAGAAAAGATTAAAAAGACCTAAAAAATTAACCAGATCATTCAGTTTTGCCTGTTTACACAGCATGAAGTTTTAGTTTCGTAAAAACTTCTTGTCTACAAAACAAAAAGATGCATAACCAAGCAAACACCTGCATTAAATAACAGCTAAATAATGATAGTAAATAAAAATTCTTTAGAGCCGATTGGTAAATTTTAAGAAATCAAGCAAAACCTAAAGTCGCAATATATAATACAAATTCGTTGCCGTAAATTAAAAGCATTATTCACTTTAGTATAAAATAAATCAAACACCAACCAACTAATTCAAATACTGAAAAAGAACAACAATCTAACTAAAAGCGAAAGCTGTAAAAATTTTCCTTTGTTGGTGAAACACACTCTTATTTGTTAACATAGAAAATAAACAGTACAACAAGAAGAAAGTCTTTTTTACCAATAAATTATGCATTAAAACGATACCCAAACAGGTAACATGAGCAGTTACAAATCAAGCATCAAACAAGATTAACATTTAGAAGTACAATAAATAGCTGGTGCATTTGTTATTGTAAGCTTTTTTATAAACTTTTATTCCTTTACAATTCTCTAGCTCTTTACCAGAAAAGGATGCTTTCTATTGGTTGAATGAGTATCAATTCTTTTGAACTAAAAATTTATGTTTCGATATTCTTATATAAATTCCTATTTTAAAAATTAATTTTTGTCATTGATAAATCATACAATTGGATTTTTATTTTACTCACAATACAGATTTGCATAATGTGCTAATAGTAAAAGTTTTCTTGCAGAAGATTTTACTCTGGAGAAAAGTTTTGCGTTGATTTTTTTCAAAATTCATTTTTATGTCAAAAATTTCGTGAAACGATATACTTAACAAAATTTTTAATTAAGACCTGGCGTATATTCTTCTTACTGAAGATCCTTAAGAAAATAGTTTAAAAAATTAAAATTGAAAATGTTATAATAACAGGTGGCACAAAAATTATGTTTTATTATAACATGATTTGTATAATTTTTTTTAGATACGAAACTTTGGGTTCTGCTTGCATGAAAAATTTAATAAAAGATATAAAGTTTACAACATTATATTGAGAAAAATTATGTTTTTAATGACGAATTTGAGAAATGATGCAGCATTTTCAATTACTATTCGTAACACATTTGGGTCCCTATTTTCGATTTTCCTTTTAAGTTTCTTCGATAAAAAAATAACAAAAATTTAAACAGAAGAAAATCTTTAAGATGGATACCTTGCTAACGTTTTGTACTGTATTTTCCGTACTTTTCATCATAAACATAAAAGTAACTTGTTTTTGATCTAAAATGAAGATTTAGGTTTGCTGATAATTTGAATTGAATAATCAAGAAAATACCAAAAGAAACTCTTTTTCTTACCAATAATCAATTTCTCTGAGTGTACCACATTTTGAGAAAATAAAGGTTAAAAATTAAATAGTGTTCCTAAAGAGGATTTAATTTGACTTATGTGTCCTTATCCTTTGAATTCTTATAGTCAACTGCCTAAAAATTACTCAGAATTTGAACAATACAATTACTTGAATCAATTAAGTAAAAAAGTTTTAAAAAGTTTTTCAATAGGCGGTGTATGTATATGGATTTTATACTAATAAAAAAATACAATAGAAATTTAAATTAAACGAAGTTAAGAGTCAGTTTTTAATCATATAATCTGTGACCTTCTGCTAGTCTGTCTGTTTTATTGCAATGTCTATTATTTTTTAACCAATTAAAAAAAAGAGGTTATAAAATTAACTGAATGTAGCGTTTTTATGTTTGTGCCACCATAATTAAAAAAACTGAGTATTATTATAGCTCCCAATAGCAAAAACTAATAGAAAAATAAATTTAAAAATTGAAGGGTGCCCCCGTAGATGAGTTAAATTGACCTATATGGACATATCTTTTAAACTGTTATATTTTCTATATGCCTATTACTATGAACTTTATAATAACAAGTTTTAATATTTAAAATTATAAATTAAAGGATGTATCATATATTTAAATTGATGTATATCGTCATAATTTTGAACAGTCGTAGACAGAAAGTTGTATGTCCGCTATAACAGCAAGTATAAGATTGGCCAAACTTTTTAAAGTTGTAAACAGACGGTTGAAATTTACAAAGAAAATGTATTGCTTAATCCATTATAAAAACAAGTATAAAACTAGAATATGAAAATTAAAGGGTGCACCTATAGTTTATGTAATATGACGTACATGACCAAACTGTTGAACAGTTGTATACAAACAGTTTAATTTTAAAAGGAGCTGTATTGCTGAGAAAATTAATAGTTAATGTAATTTAATACATGATGGCAAGATTTTAAACCGTTATAGGTAGCGAACTAAAATCTGTTTTGAAATCGGTTTTGTGTTGCAATAATTATTTTTTCCAGTTGTTTGTTAACTAAAATTAAATTCAAATAAAATTTTTCTATTAATGTTAACAGTTTGCTGCAAAATCAAAGGATATTAAACAAAAATATTTTATTATAATTTAGGCTAAACAAGGAAATTTAAAAAAAAAAAGATTTTCTAATTTAATAAGCAAATAAATTAATTAAAATAAATAACAGTGCTTTAGGATTGTTGTAAGAAAATGCTAACATATTTTTGCTCACATATGTGTTTTAGTTGACATTCATTGCTTAAATATCAAGACAAAATTTAATAATTTTTATTAAGTTTAAGTGGCATTACGTCTTTTATATATTTTACTATCAGTCTGCAATATAAACGACATACTAAAAACTAAATGACATTAATAAATTCACAAGAGTTTTTATAATTAAACTAATAATTCAGCTAATATATTAAGAAAAATGCATAAACATTTTTAAGTAGTATAACAAAGCAAAAAAGCGCTATTGTTAGCATTTTAAATACTTGAACGCGCAGCTATAGCGAACAATGTCTATCGGTGTTTAAAGATTTGCAATTAAATATTAAACGGAAATGTTTTAATAATTATTTTGGAATACGACTATGCTAAGAGCATGGTAATACTTTTTGAAGCACATGAGCTATTATTTGTAGAATCAAAATATTATTTTCCAACAACTTTTGAATTAGAGATAATGCCATTATTGTTTGCCTGCTTGAGTAGAAACGAAGAAGAATTCCTAAAATGAATTTTTATTGGAGTCATTTTGTGATTAAATTATCGATTAAATAAAGTGAAAGTTAAACTCGGCGAATATAAAGTTGTCTAAAATAGTTTCTTTGAGGACACATTCTAACAAAAGCAGGTTTTCTATTGGATATCAGTGCTTATTCCGAAGCCCCTTTAAAATGAAATATAAGAAATCTTTTAACAATTAACAACGTATTAGGAAACAATTTGAATAAAAAAATAGTTTAGAATAGTTGCCAAACTAAAAAAATTAAAAAGGCAAACGTTTTTATATTCGTCATAAGCCTCGCAGACTGTACTCTCAAAAGGCATTGCTTGTATGTATGAAGATATTACTCATTTTCTCTAATGTACGGCATTGTGTTAATGTCTACTGAAGATGCAAGTATTTTTTTTTCTTGAATGTGTTTGCATTTTTAACTAAGTTTTCCTAACGTTTAAAAGTCAAGTTCTTTTCTACGAAAGCAGTCACAATAATAAAACTTGATAACAATGCACACATTCATAGTGGGTGATACAAAATGTGCAATAATTCTTAAAGAAACGAATTTGCAACTCCAATCACATTGTGACAACTGAAAGTTGATAGATATAAAGAAGAAAGATTTAAACTTAAACTACTTAGACTTGTGTATTTTTTCAATGTAGGATGAATACCGAAGCAGATCGCTTTATAAATTTATCAATTTTCGACCAGCCTTTAGACTGGTATATGATGTATCAATTACTGTAGTAGTCAGTTCCAGTAAGTTAAGAGAAAAATTTTATGCTGCAAACAAAAAATATAACCACAACTATGAAAAATGCCCATAAAAACAATTTCTGTAAAAAAAGTTTATATTTCAGATTGGTAGTTTATTTCTGTTCTGCATTCTTCATTATTTAATTAAATTATCTGAGATAAAAAGTCGAGAAAATTAAGCTTAAAATGAAATCTTGTTTAACTTTTGGAATACACTACATTTTATGTTAATAAATAAAGAAGTTACTAAAAAAATGGAAATTTAGAATAAAACAAGTTAGACTGCTATGTATGGCAGTGACGAATATTATATACCTTTCAACTTAAAACATTTCCTTATTGCTTTAGAAATTGTTTAAAGAATATATAAATTAAAACTAAAATTTTAAGGTTTCTATCATTCAGTTTTGTTGGGTTTAATTTCAGCAAATTACGAGTTTCCTATTGTATATCTTTTAGCAAATTCTTATGATTAAATTCAAAATTCTTGTGCAAACTTTGTGTTTTTGGAACTCCAACCTTTTAATCAAAATTCGCTTAGACACATACAATATTACGATATCAATATTATCCTCCGTGTGTAGGGTTCATTAGGATGCTGTGTCAAGAGACCGCCATAGTCTTTCTTTTTTAAATACAAATAAAAAACTATTTAAAAATTTAATACAGACACTTCCGGTTTCTAATACTTTTTTTATTATTAACATAAAAACTTAATTTTTTCCTGTCAGTAGAAGCATTCTTAATGACTTCTGTGTGCATAATTAAACTGTCATATCAGGGTAGGAGATTTAGTTGCTTTAGTGTTACTTTAGCAGCGACAGTTATTTCTTGAAATTGTACGAAATTTATTTTTATAGAAAATAAGGAAGAAAAGCTGAAAGAAAAGACGTTTATAATACAATCTTAGCATGTTATAAAAATAAAATAAGACCAGTTTTACGTAGTGACGTTAGACACACAAAATATAAAACATGAAGGCAACAAAATATGTTACTCACAATTTCTCAAGCTGTGAGTATTATATTAGCTAATTCTAGTGTTTATTATGATATTGAGAAAATGTATAAAACACAATTAAATTTTAAAAATTTTAGCTGAAATCAACTTAGAATTTGATTAAATATTTATTTTATATATCTATTAAGAAAGTGTTGTTGAGATGATTGGGTATAACCTTTACTAAAAGTTCGAGATATTACTCGTACATTTGTTCCTTAAACTAACATATTGGAATTTAAAAGAAAATACGAGAACCAAACGTACAGTAGCGGGAACTTACAATAGCTTACAATGGCAATAAAATAACACAACGCTAGAAACAGAATTCAGGACAAACACTTTGTTAGTAGGACCATAGTTAATTGAACTGTAACAATTTCTGTTTGCTGGAGCCGATTGACCTTTGTGTCTCAGAATAAAAGAAATAGAAAAATAAGTTTTTGTGAAAAATTTTAAAGATTTTTTCATGCATCCCACATGTAAGGAAAAGATTGATAGATAAAACTGTGCAGTACACTATTGCTTTAGCAAACAGAAAAAAATAATGGCTGCATTCATTTGGCTTAAATCCCTAAAAAGATAGCGATTGAAAAGATTACAGCCTTTTAAGCCATTAATGCAATCATAAAAGCCGAACAACTAAACAAACTAAGGGGAAGTTTCAAAAAGTGATCGGTAACGATTTAAAAAACAAAAGAGGGTTTTTAATGGTCGGTATGCCAAAATCTGTACTCTTTTACTCATATTCATGAAAAACTATTTCTTCCCAATGATCATATAAAAAAACTAGCTAAAATATAAACGCAGATCAAAATAATAACGTATTATTAAATTTTGTATTGACAGCTGACTGAGTTTGAATCACTGTTTTGTTCTTAGCACGCTTGTGTTCTGAAATTAATTTTTTGGGGTCAAAATTTAGTTTTTATAAATTTTTTCTTTTTTCTTATTTATTTATTTAAATTCAGTTTTATAGATTTTATAGGTGAATACAGATTTTATTTACTTGAACTCTAGGACGCGTAGTTAACGATAAAATTAAATTTTAAATAGAAAAAACTGTGTTTTATAGAAATACGTTGCTAAATCCAAATACAACTATGGACAATTGTTTCAGTTTTTGCGCACTAAATATTGGACTAACTTTTGAATAATTTATTACTTACAATTAAAGATTTATTAACGTTATAAATCTTTGCTTGCACGACAATATTCAGTTTTAAAAAATAATTTTGTGTAGTGTTTCTAGTGAAAATTTAATGAGATAAATATGTAATTCTTCTAAAAAGAAATACGACTGAAAATTCTGATGGTTAGTGAATCAACAAATGCATAAACTTCAATTAAAGATTCAAAGTCGTTAATATTATGTTGTTTTGCATAAAAATATATATGAAAAAATACCAGTACTTTGTGAAATCATAAAAATTAAAATAATAATTGCCCAAATCACAACCTCTCTTTGTATGAATTATCCTTTATTTGATTGGGAACAGACAACGTTATTTTTGTTTTAGTTCTCATGTAATATAAAAATGCAATAAGGAATGGAAACATTTAAGTGACAATTATTTAAAATATTTTTCAAAAGTTTACCCATAACATAAAATTTTACATCAACCCGGATAAATTTGTAAATTAATTTCATTATTTCATAAATATTATACATATTTACGAATAAAGTTAAACTTTTATGCTTCTGATTATACGTTCAACAGGTTTAACACAAAAGGATTTAAGTTATTCAGATCAAAGAGTACATCCTAGATAAGGTGTCAATACAGCTCTTTCAAACCATATGAAATAAAATTTTATGTAATAAAAAAAATTTTTATGGCAAAGAATTAACCTTACGACTTTATAACAGGAGCATATGGAACATATGAATTAAAACTTTACAATTTTATTAATTGTCAATATATTTAAAACTTTTAATTGTTGTCTTTTTTGTTTTCGTTCTTATTCAATGACATGAAATATAAACAATTAAAATATTAAACAAATTTAGCGAATATGAGCATCTTAATAATGACTGATTATATCAGAGTGAATAAAATCTATAGAACCATAATAATAAATTGTGTTTTTAAAAAAACAAATTTACACAAATAAAAGTGTTTGAAAAACCCAACCAAATTTATATCAAGTACAAAATAAAAATTTTCACTATAACGGAATCTAAATAAATTTTTTTGTTACACTACGCTGTTGGCTTAAGACTTGTATTTTACATGAAAGTTTTAACAACTAAACCATGTTCTATTGCGATAAGAGGCTTAAAGTGTTACAACATTTACTATTCATTTATTCTCTTTTATTCTACTTTTATTTGGGGTGTGAAGTTTTTTTTTTTTTTTTCAATTTTTGTTATATTATTTTAAGTCAGTTGTTGTGATAGAAAGCAAACCCATTTGCCAGCTCCATGGCTGTTTATTGAAAGTTTTAAACTATTCATTAGTTATGAGCAAGAGGATTGTGATGGTTGCTTGTTGGTGAATGCGATGTAGATAAGAGTTTCAGTAGTATTGGCCATTTAAAACTAATACTGATGTAGCTTTACATAAAAAGGATAAAAAAAACTTTAACAAACTTTTTTGTTGCGAACCAAAAAATAAAGAGACAGACTCGAAAACATTTATAAGCAAATAGAAAAGTAATCCGCTATGATTTAATCCTCTCTATCTATCTACTTTTTTTACAATCAATTTCCTACAGGTGAAACATCGACTGCTTTTATTTGATTCTGCTTTTCCTTTTCACAGAAACTTGTAAACTTTCTACTTAAAAAGTAAAAGCGTTTAAAAAATTTACGTAGAAAAACTGGCTGTTGGCGAATGTCCTAGTTTTATTTATTTGTGTAATTGTTTGTTTGTTGACAGGAATGATAATTTTTTGTACCTAAAGATACAGTACAACTAAAAATGTTATTTTTTATATAAAACTTCCTCCAAAAATTCTGTTTTAAATTTTGAATATTGTTAAAAAAATTAGCTGAAATGCAAATCAATATCCAATCTGTTTCTATTGTTAAATACCTAAAATAAAATAATATAAAATATTTATAGGGATGAACGGAATATATAAAATATATTTTTGAGAACTTTTTAAAAATAATTTGTACATGAATATAAGTCAGATATGAAAGAAGCAGAACAAAATCCGCTTATTAGTAGATAAAAACTTAAATTTAAATATATTTTTTCAAGAACTTTTTATTTTTGATTTTTTATTACTTTACGTTTACTGTTAAAAATATATTTCCTATTTGTGTTAACATTTCTAAAAAAATGTGAGTGTATTAAAGCGGGTATCTTATTTTTAATTATTAAAGGAAAAAGTATTTCATATTAAACAAAGGTGCTAAGGGATCTCCGTCCAGCAGATTTTACGCGATGCAAACGCAGAGTGGCTGATAGACAAAAATTTCAAGAAAAGATGTTTTGTATTCCATATCGATTACTATCTTTACCAACACTAAAATTTTCATAAAATATTTCATGTACAAAAATGAACGAACCCGTCATGACTTGTCCCTTTATCACAATAAAAAATAACAATGTTTATTAATATCTATAAATAACAAAAAAGGTCAAAAATATTAAGTCTTTGCCGAAACACCCCTGAATTTTTAGTATTTGATGAGTGTTTTTTTTTTTTACAATGTTTTTGATTATTTTCCTAAAATGATGCATTTTAAAGTTACATTATCGGATTATATCGTTTTATCAGTTCGAAGTTTTTAAATACCTGAGGTATTTTGTCTCCTAAGAACTATTTTTTTACAGTTAAAATTTTGTATTGAGAAGGTATTGAGAAGGTAAATCAATTGAAAAACTTTTAATTTATTCATTTTCTTGTAACTGAAGTTTTTACTCTGTGGTACTAAATCAGTTTGATTTATTTATAGGCTAGTTTCATAATATTTATGTGTATGACCTATTAGAAAAAATTTTGCCACTTAAATGGCGAATTAAATTTTTATTTGCGAATAACTTACACACAAAAAAATTTCTAATCAATAACACTGTTCCCAAATAAGTTGTAAAATTCGGCCTCTTTTTTATCTTTTAAATTGATTTTGGCTAGCATGCCACTTAAACATAAAAATTTTAAAAAGTTAAATGGCGATAGAAAATTGTTGTTCTAAAAATGAAAAACTTTAGACAAAATATTTTGGAATAAAAAAAATTACGTGAAAAATGTTCTTGCGGGTATAATTATAAAATGTTAAAAATGTTTCTGTAGAAATGTTAATACTTAAATATATAATAGCTATCCTCGTCTGTAACCTACCTTATTAATAGTGAAATATTAAAAATAATTTTTACTTGCAAATAACATGCGTATAAACGTAGTGTAAATACTCACGAAGTCTTTTGATGAAAAAAATAAATTTCTGTTTAAATAAAAATCCTTATCAAAAAAGTATTCAAAATATTATCAAGGTATCTTTTATTTAAGACCTAAATATTGTACTGTCAATAAAAATATGATATTTGATATTGAAAAAATACCCTAAAGAACCTATCACAAAGATCTTAAAACCATTTTATTGCAACTTTTTATACTACTTCGTAGCTATTTTTTTTTCTTTTTTTTTTTTGTTGTTGTCGCTTTAACATTTTAAAAATCACATTATGTTTCTGCAAACTATTTAAACGCACATAATTCATTTTATTATTATTTATTCCTTAATTCTTTCACAAATTTTGTATTCGTTTTTTTTTTTTTTTTTTTTGAACGCCCTGGGTGTTTTTAGGACAATGTCGTATGGCCTAAAATGTATGCTTTTGTTTGAATGTTGTTTAAGCAAATATTGTCACGTTTTTTGGAGTGCGTGCATAACTACAAAAAGGAAATAAAAGGAAATTATATTTATTGTTCATTAATCACTGTTAAGTCAACAGACGGACGCACTTCTAACCCCTATTTTACTGTATATGACAGAAGTTTAGATTTTGAATATGAATAAAATTTTGTGAAAACGTTTTTTTATTTAAGTTAAATTTTAATTAGAGGTTCCCAAAAATATATTTAAAATGCTTTTTGCATGTGAATTAAGAAAATTCCAAATGAAGGTGTTTTTTTCTTTACATTTTACTGTGTTTAATTTCCGTTAGTACAATTTTGATTTTATGTGTTCAGTAACAATTGGGTTCCTCAGGCAAGAACATAAAACAAACATATGCATTAATACCTTTCTCCCTTAGAATCTTAAAAAACTGATTTCTAAAAAGTTTTCTTAAAACAAAAACTAAAAAGAACATTTTTATATATTAAAAAATTAAGGGTTCTAATGAATAAATATAAGTTATTAATTTCATTTATTTTTATAAGTCCTTTTTTTTGAGTTTCTTGTTTTCTTAAAAATAAAAAATTTTTTTTCCGTGAAAAGTAAAGGTAGGGGAAAACATAAATTCCAAAAAAAAAAAAAACATAACATAACCTCAATTAAGCTGCCAAAATTATTTTTAAAGCTTTAAAAACAATTCATTACATTTGTTACAGTACCCAATTTTTCAAGCCGACTTTACACACTTCATAAAAAAAGCAGTAGAAAAAATCTTCAGTCATTTGTTCTTCGTATTATCAGCAAAGTGGCACAAAATGTCATTAACATGTAAAAAAGAAAGACGAATTATAAGTTTGTATTGTACTCCATTTCTATTTGTTAACAAAGGACATATAAAGCAAATACTATTTCATCTCTATACTAAAAAAAACAACACACAAAATACAAAAAAAAGTAATAAGAAAAGAAATGTAAAAAAAAATATTTTAATATTCGTTTCTTATATTCCTGCCTCATATACGAAGATCAGTCATATCGGATCCCTTAACAATGTACATGTGTTTGTGAATAGAGTAGTTAGATGTGAGCATGTATAGGTGAATTTTTACATTTCAGCCAGTATTATCAACAGGTAGACGGGTTGTTTGAACTGACATTATATATAAAATGTGTATAAAAGCTTTGACATTAAGTGAATATGCAAATATATTTATATGCTTTTAAAAATAACAAACACAAACATGGACTCGTGCTGAAACGCATTTACATATTATATTATCTCCTAACAAAAACGTGGAAAAAGATATCGTTGGTCACAGGTTGGAAGCTCTTAACGTTATTACTCCGTTAATAAGCCGTGTCAGATATAAATAAAAAACAAAATTATTAGGATATATTTTTTATTAAAAAAAAAATTAATAAGTAAATAAAAATAATAATAATAATAATATTAACCCGATTCGATTCTTCTGCGAGTTAAGAGTTGCCAACCTGTGACCGACGATATATGTATGAAAAATGTTTACAGAATCCTTTCATAAGAAAATTTTTTGGTAGAAGAAACATTTGTGTAAACAGAAGTTAAAAACTACAATGGGGTGTTACCAGGTGTTAAGTTTATATGTAACGCAAAAAGCTTTAGTAAGATGAAGTTGTAAAAAAACCTTCAATAGTAAATAGTATGTGACAAATTATTAATTGTTTTATGAAATTACTTATTTAAAAAAAAATCAGACAACTGGCTTCAACATAAACTATTTATGTTTGAACATGATAGAAAATGTTTTCTAATGTGTGAGTGTTGGAAGCTAAAAACTGTATCGCTAAAGCAAATGCCACCTGCTTAAAGCCTGTCTGTCTACATATTATCAAACAATAATTAGCCGTCTGTTCTACTTTATATTGTTAAATTATATCGTTTCAATTACTTATATTATAATTTTATCCCCCGCGACAAATATGTGTTCTGTATTTTTATTTAATTCACAACATTAGTTCTACTTGTTGGAGTATTATGGGTTTTATTTATTATTTTTATTTTATTTTCTTAATGATTTTTATTTTGCTTATTTCATACTCCAAAATTTTGATATCCTTTAAATTATACCTCCTACTAGTGTACATATTTGCTTGTTTGCGTAACTTTTAATAAGAATGAACAAAGAAAGTAAAACTCTTACATATAGAAAATTTAGTTTTCTTTAAATTTAATTTAATTAGTTTAATTCTTATTATCAAATCAACTTCTCAAATTTTAAGAAATATGAAAAGCTTTAAAGGTTTCACAACGAACTGCTTATTTTAACAATAAATATATTTTTTCAAACAAAATAATTTTCAAACCTATTGCAAACATATCTGACGTTCATATTTACTCGCCTGCAATAATCTCTAGCAGAAACTGGATATTAAGTTATAAATATAATGACAAGACAAAGAAACTTAATTACAAATTCAAGTTTTTTTATTTGTTTACAATATTTTAAGCAATTATTTTTATTTTTATCTTGATTTTAATATCTTTCCTTTTTTTTTATTACATTTACATTTTGCTTTTTCGTTTTTTATTTCGAGCAATTGTAATTGCATTACAATGATATTATTGTACAAAAGTAATCAAACTACTTTTATTTTTACATTATTATATTTATATTATATTATTCTCTTTATCTTTTTTAATTGCATTAGAGAAAAGGCGTAAACAATTTTGTAAATATTTTTATCAGTATTTTTTTTTGTGTACAGAAATTTCTTATTTCAACACAGTTAGATTTCTTTGAACTAAAATTGTTCCATTCAGTTATAATAACTTTATATTAATAGTTGAAAAATAAAGTAAACAATTTTTTAATAAAAATTTTGCAACGTTTATATGCACAATATGAAACTGATTTTAAGTAAATGAAAAATTAGTATTGTTCGTATTCTGCTTAATCAATATAAAGTGTGAAATATGCCAATATATAAGAAAAACTCAGTTTTAATATAAAAAAATTAATTTTTCATATTAAAATAAAATGAATCATATTCCTGGTAGAATTGCTGCTCGAGCTTCTAATTACGGAAGACAAACCTTCAAGTCATATTCCTTAAGCAGCCAGTGGACCATACTTGTCGAAAAACGGGTCCAAAAGTCCTGATCAATGCAAATAAAATAGGTGGCCCAAAGGGCCATTGGTGAGTTCATACTTTATTTGATGGAGCCAGTTGCAAACATTTTATTATTCATAAAAGGGTTTAGCAAAAATGATCCTTTATCAATATTTTTAACATTATCCACAATCGTTTTCGAGACACTTTACTACATAATATGCGACAAAGCAATATCATCTATAAACAACTCAATTAACTACCTTTAGTTTAATAATTCGTGATGTTATTTGTTGTTAAAAATTTAAGAAATGCTTGCAATTTATGACAACATTCGTAAATCAACTTTATATGAATATTGATCTAAAAGGTGTGGCCATACGTGGATATCACGTCAATTTTTTTAGTCTTTTACATACAGAAAAGTTACTGCTTTGCACTTAGAAATTTTATGCGTCGTCCCATAACAGTTTAAGGACCGCATTCATAAAAATCAGGGCCTCTATGGAAGCACCCTTAGTTTCTGAATTTGCTCTTTACAAAAATATTTTCGCGGCTATAATTGTTCATGTACTGTATAAAATATAAATGTTTTCCCAAAGTCTAATCACTATATAATTACCCAGTATGTTTCAATATTAAAATAACGTAAAATTTTTTATACACGTTCTTATAGCAGACCCAAAATTATCTAAACTAAAATTATCTGCCTTTAAGTGTTCAAAATAGAACAACAAATATGAAAATTATTTTACTGGTGGGACACCCTCTTATTTAAGGAGATATTTCTTGCACTTATTGCTATAGTGAATATATTTTTACACACACTGTTCATATCTGCCTTACAGCTTTAAAAAATAACAACATTTTTTTAACAGGCAACTTTCGGCTCAGCCTTCAGTTTGTAGTAGTTGATGTTAAAAATGCTAAAGGATTACCTTTCAGACATTAAAAAAATAATACACAAACATTTATTTACCTAACAATTTTAATATCTATTGTATTACACTGTCTATTTACCTTAGAATGAAATGTGTTTATGTTTTCTTTAATGTTAAATATTTAAATAATAGATTTAATAAATACAATTGAATTATAAACATTAAACCTCAAAGGAATTTTCTATAAATTTTATTATGTTACATACAAACTCATGTACTTAATTAAATTATGTTTCTTGTCAAAGGAAATCCAAAATGTTGCATGAATTTTCTATTATTATTTAGGCGATAACATGTTTATTTGATATTATACTTATATCTTAACATTTCATTTCATTGAGAGTCAGAATAATCAAATTATTATCATTATTACTTTATATATTTTTATACATTATTTTGGGTTTATGTTAAAAATTATTTTTTACAACTCAGCTTAAAAAATAATATTAGATTTGGATAAAATTCAAGTGAATAAACACGTTATACTAATTATTAGTTTTATATAAACATATGTATATTTTTTCTTTAAATATAATAAATTCATATAGAATTTCTCTTATCTCGACTGATTATGAAATTTTTTAGGGATTTTTTTAATTCCTTTAAAATATGTAGAATAAATTCAGTTGTCGCTACTAGTAGTCTGAATAATTTTTATTTAATAAAATTGTAATGTGATCATATCTATACATGAAATATTTTTTTGAAAATTTTGTTGTTGGTGTAAAGAGTAGTGGAATATATAACACCTTATCTTGGAGTTTTTGTCTGTCTTTGTACGCATCACGTAAAAACTGCTACATGGATTTGAATAAATTTTCTTTCTCTCAGAACTATGGTTCAAGTATAAAATCCTTTTTACTTTTTTTCTTAAAAACAAGTGATTTCGTAGAGAACATAATGACACAAATATGAAAGCACTTAATTTTACCGGCATAATGGTACCAAAGCTATAAATGAATGCCATTATTTAGCAATTACTGAAATAAATCTTTTTACACAAACACATTCAAATGAATTTGCTAAAAATAAATACCAATTCGTTTCTAATTCAAATTAATTTGTTAAAATGAATTTCAATTTATTTCTAATTTATTTAAAGTAAATTAAAGGTAAATTTTACTCAACTTTTCTCAGAGTTGTTTTCAAGTTTATGAATTTTGGGAATCTTCGTTTGCGACTATAAAATGCAAATTCGATTTATACCTATTTTAAGTGTTAACTTAAACGAATCATATTTAAATTCTTAAATGCGAAAAATTGTGAATAACAGTTTGAATTTAAGATATAATTTATCTTTTTATACAGCCTAGTTCCTTTGTGTTAAAAAGTAAGGCATTTCTGCATTTATATTTTAAGCCTCTTTATTAACCAAAAGAAATTATTTTTAAAACTCTTTTCTTCTAATTTTTAACAAACTATGCGACTTGATAAATGAGTAAAGAAATATAACGCCTTGACAGCAGAAATGTGTAACAGAAGTAGACCAAAATTTATTTAGCAATGGAGATTCCTATTTACAGCTCTTACATTGCACAGTGGGGCAGAATCAAAATATTTTGGAAATAATACAGCCATTTGAAAACGGCTAGGCCGATTGATTCAAAATTTGGCACGAGCATAGAAGAGGAGTACTTGAGCTTAAGTTTTGAAGGTGGTTACCCTCCACTTTCCAGGGATGGCGCTATGTGGTCGCAAAGTTGGACACCTCGCTCCTGAAAATTTTTCTAACGCTTGGCATTTCTTCAATTTCTGTTTTGTTAGAAGGTGAAGAAGCCTCATAATTAATCCAACGTTTTCTCATTGATGAGAGTACAGGATCAGAAGATAACAATAGGCTATAGAAAATGTCTTCGTTTTGTGACTGCCTAGAACATTTTCGAGAACTGAATATTTGAATGTACTTGAAATCGCAGTTTCTTGCTTTTTTGGCTTCTTCTGTTAATTCCCCAAGAATTCGTTCATACTCACTGGTTGCATCTTCATCAGTACGTGCAAACACTTTTGAAGATATATATATATATATATATATATATAATTTTTAAGCCAGAAAAGATATTACTTTCAAATTTTTTTCAGAAAATCTTAAATTTTATTTGCTGCAAATTGTACCCAATATTTCGAAAAAACTGGACCAGGGTATGGAAAAAATCAAAAATTTTAATTTTAAAATGCTTATAACTCGATCATTTTTGAACATAAACATGCAGTTTAAAGCACCGTTTTGTAGGTATTTACGAGAGCTTTAAGACCATGTAAAACATTTAAAAATCAGACAAAAATTGAAGAAATGCCAAAAGTTAGAAAAATTTTCAGGAGCGAGGTGTCCAACTTTGCGACCACATAGCGCCATCCCTGGAAAGTGGAGGGTAACCACCTTCAAAACTTAAACTCAAGTACTCCTTTACTATGCTCGTGCCAAATTTTGAATCAATCGGCCCAGCCGTTTTCAAATGGCTGAATTATTTCCAAAATATTTTGATTCTGCCCCACTGTGCATTGACACATAGTGTGTTGCAGAATGGCGTAGAGTGTTACAGATATATTAAGTAAAAAGAGCTATAGTTTACAATACCGTAGTTATTCTTTAGCAGAATATATTTTATTACATTATTTTTAGAACATGTAGCAACGAGTATTAAATGATTCTCATTTTTCGGATTAACAAAAAAAAAACATATTCAACTCTTATGTCACCCTAAGAAACTCGTCACTTAGCAAGTTCCTGATGTGTGTGTCTTAAACTTTTTATAATATACTTAAATTAGAATCAAAACTTTAGCGTGTTAAAAACAAACAACTGTACTAGAGGAAATTTGGCTGATTTGGTTAAATATAAGAGAAAAAATTGTTTGTTTTTTAAATTAAGTAATATTGAAGAACTTATTAAACATAACAAAGTAAGCATCGCTGATTAGATTTTCAGTAACTTTGCTATTATATTACTTTATGAATCTTAAGTTACTTTAAAAAAGCAATTGAGTTAATAAAATTAAAAGTAAGAAATTATTATTGGTTCACCTTTCGATTGTAATTTTTATACTTGTCTTAATCAGTGCTGCCAGAAAAATTCTGGTCCCCTAAAATCAACATTTCTAAATGAAAACCCCTAAGGTTTTCCCCAAAAAGAAACAATTTATAAAACGCATTAAAAAAAAAGAAAAAACTCTTTAATTACTTGTTTAAGTATACACACATGCACAAAAATTCAGGAACTGCAATATTTTGAACTGAGTTTTATAAAGGTCTATATTATACAGTGTATACTTTTTTAATTTTTTAAAAATTAAAATTCAAAAGTATATCGTAAGCTTAAATGCAAACTCATGTTACTAAACAAAAATTCAAAATTGTTTTTTTTTTTGTTGATTGCAGGAACGTAAATTTTATATTTAAAATAGAAAAACAAATTTTGAATATGTTTTTAGTTACATTAGTTTTCATTTTAGTTAACGAGATGTTAATATACTACAAGTCTATTTGAGTATAAGTTCATACAAATCTTTTCAATTTAAATTTAGATTAAATTTTTGCAGGAATAATCCGCAGTGCTAACATTTTCACACCTTCAAATGTTAAGGAGCGAATAATGATGAGATAAAATGTAGCCCTTACTTTACTCTTAAAATTGAATTACCTTGGTTCTAGCCTAATAAAACATAATTCTTTTGTTTATAGTAAATACACCAAGAACTGCAGAATTTTATTGCGGTTTCTACTAGAATATTTTTTACTTTGCGTTTAAAGTATAACCATATTAAATTTACTTATGAATAAAATAAAAAATGATTTTTCGTGACTTTAGAAGCTCTAAAACATAAAAATACATAAGCTTAAATAAAATAGCTTTTTAGCTTATTTAATATGATGTTTCCATAATTATTTTCATTTTTCTTTTACATTTCCATTTTTTTATTTTTGGCATCAAATTTCAATTTATTATGATAACTATAATTTATGAGGATACAATTCGAGCCAAACACTACATAATCCATTAAGTTTGAAAATAATCATATTTTTTGTGTATTATACTACAATTACATAAAATAACACAAGCACACAAATACATTTCAAATTATGTTAAAATGGATACAAAAGATTATTGTGTAATTTTGAGGAAATTTTCACTATATGAGTTAAATTTGCTTAAAATATAGTATTTTAAAATAAGTAACTTATATTATGTTATATAAACAACTCAGCAACAAATACTTGATATTGAGAAACAATTAAATTAACTTAACGTATTTCATGTAGAAAAAATGGATATTTTATGTATAGAAATCTTATGTGATTGCTTTTGTATATTTCAATCCCTGGAACTGCTCTACTTATTACACTGAAGACATATACATTTAGTTCTCTTGCTTACCGACTTGAAGGGTGTAGAAATAAATCCTTGTTACGCTGCCCTTACATAAAACACCTGTGACTTAGTCTTATATTCACAAATAGAAGTGAAAAAAAGTACGAAAAACCTGCCAGATTTTTTACTGTTATAAGAATCTAGACGTTTTATCTCGTCTATTAATAGAAACCGCAGTGGCGGGCAGTATGCTATTATTAAACAAAACGTTGTATACAGATATTTGTTGCCCAAAAATATTGCCGAGCAAATAAATCAGCATCAAATAAAATGATTTTTTGCGAGAAAAAAGTTATTTTGCTTTACTTTTTATTTATTATTATCTTCTTTTCCTTTTTTTTTTTTTTTTTTTGAAGTGCATCTCTTCAATATAAATAACAATTTTTTTAAGCTGTAGAGGAATTAATATATGATCGGTTTGGATTATAGTGACATATTTAATACTAAAACCTCCGTATACGTTTTTTCTGCATTATAAAATTTTTCGCTTTTATTCGAAATACAGTTTTAAATTAAGTTTTTGTGTACTAAAAAACTAAGTATCGGATAAAGTTAAATTTAGTGCGTATTTTTTAATATTTTAAAGTATACAAAAATACTTTTTGCAAACATTTATGCTTTAAAGCTATTTACGGGTGTATTTTTTTTATTACAATAACAATTTTTTATTACAATCGGTTATTTGCAGCTTTTCAGTATTAAAAATTTGTATACAGCTTATTTGCTTTAAATTTAATTCCTCAAGTTTTTGTTGGGATTATGGTGAAACTAGTATTTTATAAAACTAAAATATTTAAACTTTGTTTTGACATGCAATTGATTTAAAATTTTATAACTTACCTCTAATAAAAAAAGATATCTTTTTAAAATCTTAAAACATACAAACATTAATTACAAAAATTTAGTTTTTTAATTTTTGAAATTATTAAAGGAACCTTTAAGTATTTTAAACAATTAAATAATTTTTAATTCGGCATATTTTTATGTATATATCTTTCAATAAATTTATTACGAAATAAAATTTATTTACAAATTCTTGTGATAATTTGATAATGCTTTGAAATAGTATTTAAAGCTATCAAGGCAGTTATTTTTATGGATTTCTGAATTACTCCAGATTACATATATGTCAACAAGCGCCAATGAAAATTATCGCTTTTAAAAAATTTATAATTTTTTTTTTTCATTTTTTAGATTGATGTAGATGATAGATGTAGATAATATTTTTATCAAATATTATCTTATCAGGATATGCTGAATACAAGATTTAGTTGGTAATTAAGTTTATCTTAAAATAATCGTTTACATAATAAACCATTTTATATCTAAGCTTCCAATAATTAATCGCTTTGAAACTTTTACTGAAATCTATGATTACGAAAAAAAACCTTGTCTTTGCTCCTATATTGCATTGTAAAAAATTAAAAAAAAAATAAATAAAAATGGAGGAAAAATTAAAAAAAGTCATAGTGTTATATGCAGCTATGCCGAATCTTATATAACTTTCACAGTATATGTAAATCTAGTTTAGTGAAGTAACTACAGTTATTGCGGTGATAGCGAATAAAAAAAAAAAGAAAATTAAAATTGGTACTATTTATATTTTTACGTAGAAATGTTATTGGCTAAAAAAAATGTTGTATCTCCTGAAAAATCTCTTTAAAAGCTTAAAACTGATACCCATATTTATACCTTAAAAAATATAGTGTACAATCTTACTTTTATATGAAAAAATTGTAAGGCCCATAACTCACTTTATTCTTTTTTTAATTTTTAATTTTTAATCACCCCATATATATATTTTTTAATTTAAATTAAATAACGCGAATTTTTATCAAATTAATTAAATTTTAAAAAAATTTAGATTTTTTATGCTATTTTATATTATTATGTTATTTTATAATAAAAGAGATATTGGATAGGGAGGGTGAAAGCACTTTAAGATGGCCATTTATCTACCGCTTAAATTTATTAAAGATTTTTGTGTACCGGTGGTGAAAAATAATACCAAAATTAAATATGCACTGTTCTCTGCACCGAACGTATTATCGACTCATTAATACTGGTCAGTGTCGAGTTTCTTATTAATCGCTTTAAATTAGTTGCTTTTCTTCTTCAAATATATCTTAATAAAAAATAAATATATTAAAGTAGATGAAGCTGGTAAACCATTCATATAGTATATGTGTATGTTCCAATGTTCAACTATTCTTAGCAAATATCTGAAACACATTAAACATTTTAGAGGAAATTTGAACGAAACTTTTTGCTACTTTTATATGTATTGAAACTTAAGTAAAGTAAAGGAAGCGATAGAAAAAAAAATACAGTAGCAAAACTCTTAATAAATAAGTAGAAAAAACTAAAAACCCCAAATGCGTTACTTAAGCTTTATAAAGTGCAAAAGATGTGTGTTTTGAATATTAAATTTGTTTCAAAAGAAGAATGTGTCCATATATTTTTCAAATTACACGTAGACACATATAAACCAAGAATTTTTATTAAACCAACACGATAATAATTAGAAAACAAATATAAAGTAATAAGATAGAAAAAGAAATAATTTTATAGGGATGCCCATTTTGCATTCCTTTGTATGGTACTAGTAACCAAACACGTTTTAGTTTTATCGATAAAGAAACAGACAACAAATGAACAAAATGAATTCAGGTGTCTTATCAGAAAATAATAAAAATTCTCTTACTTGCAAAAACCACGAATGCCATAATCATACAGAAAAACAACCTAAAGTAAATATAGTCATTTTCAAAGTACAAAATATTTTTCCTATTTAATTATCCACGACACGTCTTTTCTAAAATTATCAAAAGGTGGGAGCTAGTGTGGAAATTAATAAAGGTATCGATTTTGATTTACATCACAATGTTCAACATATTAACAAATTAAACACAAAAGCTATAGGAAATACTCAAATTTCCTAGATAAATGTTTCAAGAAAGTGCTACATGATTAAAATTAAGTGTGAAAACGTGTTTTGTAAGATGGCTTTTAAAATATAAATAAAAGAGGCCTGAGCAAGCGAAGATAGCAAGTTATTTCTACTGTCTCTACTGGAATATTGGGGCGTCATTAACATCTTCGGTATGCACTAACCAAATCTATAATGCATTTACTTTGCCACTCTCATTCATTGGTTTTTAACTTTTTTTCCAAATATGTTTATTGATTTTTGTGCTACACTCAACAATTCTCATCACAAATGCTTTTGTTTAAAGAAAATGTGGTTAGCCGATAGGTTGAAGTCTTATGAAACATATTTAACAAGCTCTGATGAATATTCTAAAGTTTTTCATTTCATTTGCTTTGTAATTAAGCGTTTGTATTTTTTTTCTTTTGGGAAATATATTAAATTTTATCGATCAAATATATATTTTTTCGCCTACAGAACAAAAAATTAAAGTATATAATTACAATTTTTTCGTTATATTATTGCACAATAAGTAAGTTTATAAACTTTACACCATTTTTAAATTTTTTTTACTGTTTCATATGTTTATGGTAAATGTTATTATTATTATTATTATTATTATTATTATTATTATTATTATTATAAATTTCTCGTTATTACATTAAAATAATTGTTAAACCGTGCTACAATTACAAAAATAATAAAACTATTAGGTCCCTCAGCGGAATAATGAAACAATTATAATTAATGAAAATCTTTCACCAACATGATTTTATATATTTTTCAACATATATAAGATATATTAAAAAATTATAATAATAATGAAATGGTGATAAAATTATTAGCGAAGCAACATATGAACTTATTGCAGCTCAACAGAACACGCATGGCCATGTCTGCTATCCAGGAATAATATTATTTCTTATATTATTGATATTAAAGAACTATTTATTTATTAATATGTTTTTTTATTTTATTATATTTTTTATTATTTATATTTTAATTTATTGCGTCCGGTTTTTCTTCAGCTTCTCTGTCCTGTATTCATAAATAGAATTAAAAATACATGCATTAAAGCTATTAATATATCGTTGTGTAAAGCGTGTACAATCATACTATAGCAGAATTAAGGACTGTTTTATCTCGAAATCTCTTAAATTATTTTCTTCGAATTACATGTGTTATGTTTTGAGCGCAAAAGGATTCTTTGGTGATCTCTAAAAAGCACTCACACCACACTGATAATAGTACTCGAAGTGGAAGATATAATACTTCACCGGTGTTTAATCATTGGCAGAATTTGAGGCTGGAAAATTTTATTTAAAATTAGAAATATAATAAAAGGGTCATAGTTCAAGTTGCTTTGAAAAAGTTTTATAACAAAAATTATTTCTGCCTGTCATACCTTTGTGAAAAAATATAACCCTGTTGTCACTATCAGTTTAAGAACAAAATTACCTTAGTGTGATTACGAAGACCGTTGTTTAAAGAGAGTGCTCAATTCTGAATCAATATGCACGCTGATGATGATATTATAACCAGTCTCCATTTTCCAGATGATTTTTTAATGAAAATCGCTTCAAATATCAGTTTTAGAAGGAAAATGTATGTTTTAGGTGCTTCAGGCCCTACGCTTAATAATCAGCCACAAATACTATAAGGGGATTTAATAAACACTATAATTTTTTTTTAAATAATAAAAAACAAGAAATTTAAAAATTTTGAAATGAATGTTAAGCAATAAAGCTTGCCTTCACCTGAGGTGATCAATTAGGGTGAATTCTGAGTATATAAATGAGAATTAAGCGCGACAACTTGCTATTTTTTTACAAAAAATTAAAAAAGAACCAGCAGAACACTCTACATTGTGTTCAACTTAAGCAATTAGTGAAAGAATATCAGCGTATGTATTTGTATTACAGTTTTATGTGGTTGGTTATTTATATAAAAGTCTGTTCACTGTTTGCTGTCGATGTGTTAAAGAAAATAAGAACAGTTTTTTTTTTAATTTGTTGCCTTTGCTGTCAACGTTTTTTTAAAACAACACAACACACAACAAGACTTTTTAATATTGTGAATAAATAATAATATTAATGAAAACTTAAGAAAAATCATATAAACATTTATAGCCAAGAAACTATAAAATTCGAATTTAGGGATTTGGGGAAATTTTGTGTTAATTTTGGCTAACTGGTCGATTTTCATATATGTTGCGTATTTCATTTTTTATATACATATACACACACACACACATATATATATATATATATATATATATATATAAATCTAGATTCATCTCAATATTTTTCTTACCTGTGAAACTATGTTTTTTTAATGTCTTTTCATTTGTATCACACCTTTATCAAATCACCCTACTAATGAAAAGCAAGTAAGAGTGCTATATTCGGCTATGACGAATCTTATATACCCTTTATCCCTTATCCTATATATGACTGCATGCACAGATGCATATGCATAAAAACATATTCACATGTATGAAAACGCCTGATCTGATCCTGATATAAGTCAGTGGTGAATATGAACTAAATGGAAAAGAGCTCAGCAATCTTTCTTAAATTTTTTATTCATTTTAATTTCAGATGCAAGCACCTGCAGAAATACAAAATATAGTGAAAAAAATATTAAAAATTAAAGGCAGGCTGTCGTTGTTTCAAAGGACATGGACCGATCTTGCTGACTTTAAATAGAAAATTTTTTAAGCTTTGTCTGATCTATTACGCTAATATAGTGCCTTGTTGATTTTGATTTCAACACAAACACAGACGAACACAAGGACATTGCTAATTCGACCTCGCTATGCATTAGAACTCTGTGGGGTTGGAAATGGATGTTGCAGAAATAACTAAAGGAAAGACCTATCAAAAGTACTTACAACTTTGTTTTGTTGACTATTACGTGATTATTTGTTTGTTTAACATCCAGACTAATTATGTCTTTCTTAATTTAAGGAGTCATGTCTTTTCCTGTTTTGTACTTTTAATCATCTTTCAATTAAATTTATTTTTTTTATAGACATATTAATATGCAAATTTTAATTTTTTATATAATTGAAAAACAAAAATTTTGAAGAGAAGTCGTATGTATCTGCAAATTTAATAAAAACATAAATTGTAGTTTAACCCTTAGGGCACTTTAAATATTGTGCATTTTTGGAAACGATGGTAGATAAACAAGACAAAATTAAAAAATAAATATTCTTTAAATAAATGAGTTCGTTCGAATAGATAATAAAATAAAAGACTACAAAAATGTTTTTATATTATTTTTTCGGTTTTCGGTTGTAAGTTTCTTTTTATTTTCAATATTTTATGAAGAAGAGTATGTTTCATGCCTTTAGCTATGCAGATAATCGTAAGTTGTTTATCGTTGTATATTGACACTCAATTTTCTTTAGGCTGCCGTTGGCATTTACAATAAATTTTATTAAAACCTTATTTTTTCTTAAAAATAAAATAAGAAAGTTGCTCTTCAATTTCTTTTTATGTATTGAAATCATTTTTTTTCCTTAAATTCGTGTTGGACATAAAATGTAGTGACAGTTTGAAGTATATTTATGTTTATTTTTAATGCATTTCTGCCTATAGAAGATTAACAAAAACTAAAAATTAAAAAGCCAAACTATTAGTAGGAAACATGAATATTTTTTAATAATAATATTTAAGAGGATTTTAGAAATCCGTGTTAGAATTTTCTTATAGGATTTATATTTTTTGAAAACCAGTAATAATATGCTGAGATAGATGCACTTGTAGTTATTGTATTTACCGACAAGCTATCGTCATTTTGGAGCATATATTAGAAAATTTCATTGGTTATTATCCTACTAAAACCGCAGAGGCTACGTAAGATAACACATCGATTGTTTAAAAATTTTTTTTTATTTAAGAAAATAAATTTTTGCTTTTAAAATATGTAAGGTTGAAAAATTTTTTTATTGCATATATTGTTGCTGTGTTATTTTATGTTAAAATAAGTATTTGATTTTCCTTATGATGCTACAAAAACAGGTAGCGAATAATTGAAAAGTAAAAAATTAAAAAAGACCAATTGCTTAAAAAGTATACTTAATTAAAAGAATAAATTAAAACTATATTATTATGTACAAACAAGAAAGAAAAAATAAAAACAGTTACTCTAGATACATGCATTTTTGCATGAGAGATTTTTCGAGTTCTTATAATTTTGCTGCGTTACAGATTCAATGTAATTCTCATTTAATATTTTTGTCTTTGAACAAAGAATTCTTTAAATCTCTATAGAAAATTTCGCTAGATTGCACTGAAAAGCTATACGAACAGAAACGAAATGGATATGGATATGTTTTCCCCGCAGTAATGAATTCAAGTTTATTATAATGAGAATATCAGGAAATATTTTTAAAAAGGAATTAAGCACAATTATTTCAAAGTAACATAAATATGTATTAGAACTATTGCAATTGAAATTTACGATTTATAAGTTGCTTTGAATGTAATATGTAACATATTTTTTATTCAAAAAGAGTAAAAGAAAATAAAATATTAACAGTTTGTGAACTCTTTTATACAAAATTTGTTTTTTAATTTTGTTCCAACTTATCTAAATTGCACTAATTGGGAGCATGATTTTAAAAAATTCATTAGTTTAATAAACAATCTTTGTGATAGACCCTTTTGTATAATTGGGGATTTAAATGCTCGTCTTTCCGCTGCACAATTGCTGGATGAAAATATATTGATAAATCTCCCCTCAATCTCCACATCACGAAGTTATTAGAATTTTTGGATAACACTGGAGGTATTATATTAAATGGACGAATAGAGAGTGATTCGAATGGCGAGTATACGTTTTGTGGTGCTATGGGCAGTTCAGTGATAGATTACTGTATTTGTTCGCCCTCTATATTGAAACTTATAACTGACTTCCGTGTTTCAACTAAGCCTTATTCAGATCACATGCCATTAGCTGTTTCCTTCTGCTCGAAAAATAGTACCTCGTTGAAAAATTTACAATTCCCTCCAAAACTCCCATGGTATCCAAATAGAATAGATAGTTATGTTAATATTCTCGAAGATCTGTCTAACTTGAGTTATATACAATCAAATATACAAATTGTAGATAAGATAAATATATGCACACCTTAAGTTCGTATTGCTATAGGTTTTAGTTCACCAAAAAAATTGTTTGACCCCAAAAATAAATGGTTTGATTCGCAGTGCTATAATGCTCGTAATAAAGTGCATAGGGCGCTAAACAAATATCGTAAAACTGGTACTGAAGTTTCTAGAAAAAAATTAATTGAAGCTAGGACCTTTTATACAAAAATTTGCTCAAAGAAAAAGTTCAAATTTAAAATAAATAATATTGAAAAACTTAACAAAGTAAAAAATAGTTCGGACTGGTGGAAATTGGCGAACAGCATGAAAAATAATAAACCATGCATGGGAAACAATCTAAGTATTGCTAATTTTTATGACTATTTTAGATGCCTCTTGTGTGATGCTGGTTTTGAAAATGCAGTATCTTGGAATTTACCTAATGTTATTGACCCTTTTCTAGACTCTCCGTTTGAGATGAGAGAACTAAAACTGGTTTTAAAAATGGCTAAACCAAACAAAGCTCCCGGCGAAGACAGAATTAGCTATGAATTTTATAAATTTGCCCCTAATAGTTTTTTAACTGAAGTTCTCTCATTGCTCAATCTCATTTTTCTACATGAAGAAATACCCGATTCTTTTCAGAGCTCTGTCATAATACCCTTATTCAAAAAGGGTGACATAAATACTGTATCAAACTATAGAGGCTTATCCCTATTAAGCACTTTATATAAAATTTTTACTGGTCTACTACTCAATCGGATTAACAGCTGGTTACTTTCAAACAATATAATAAATGAATACCAAGCGGGATTCCGCAAGGAATACTCAACAATTGACAATTTATTTAACTTAACCAGTATTATAAATTTGGTTTTTCATCAGAATATAAAAACTTTTGCATTTTTTGTAGATTTTTCTTCGGCTTTTGATAATATCCCACGTAACTCACTTTTTTATAACCTTAGTAAAATAGGTCTGTCCAGAAAGATTATAACTTTATTACAGAAATTGTATGGAAATACTACCAGTAAGGTTTGGGACGGTTGCTCAGTCTCTGAAGCATTTACTGTCTACCAAGGTGTAAGACAAGGATGTTTACTTAGACCTGTTTTATTTTCGGTTTATCTTAACGACCTCCCTGACTTTTTACCGGGAGGTATAACTGTTGCCGGCAGAGTAGTAAAAGTCTTGATGTATGCAGATGACATTGTTTTACTGTCTGATTCCCCTGATGGCTTGCAGGACATGATTAACGCCTTACACATTTATTGTAAAAATTGGGGTCTTAAAGTTAATCTGGATAAGTACAAAGTGATGATATTCAGAACCAGTAGTAGATATAGTCGTAAACTTTCATGGAAGTACGGTAACGGTGTAATCGATGTGGTCAACGAATATAAGTATCTTGGTATTATTTTAACGTACAACCTATCCTTTAAGAAGCATCTTGAAACAAAACTTTTATCTTCCAAAATGGCCATAAACTCCACTTGGTTAAGTTATATGTACAATCCAAAAATTGAACTTTCAAACAAACTTAAAATATTTCACACAGCGGCAAAATCCATAATGTTTTATGGTGCTCAGATATGGGGCTGTCACAGATACGATGAAGTAGAAAGACTGTTAAGATACTTCGTAAAGAAAATTTTATTTCTACCAATGAATACTCCCAATTATATGTTGCATATTGAAACACGTTTATCTTCCTTATTTTTAGAAACTTTAAATTTACATTTTAGCTATATTGAAAAAGTTTTAAATCTTTCCATTAATAGATTGCCTCGCGTGCTAGCTGAGGAAACTATTCGGCAAAACATTTCTTGGTTTTCGCAATGGGGTGTTCTATGTACTGAAAGTGGTATCAACTTAGATATGAATATATGGAGAAATAATTTACGTTATCATTATGATATCTTACTTAATATTTTAAATTCAATTGAAGTTGAAAATTTTATTGCTAATGCTAGAAATCCGCGTTTTGGATACCATGATATGTATCCAACGTTAAAATATGATTTTCCTCCCTATTTTAAAGATGGTAATTCGGCCTATATGGTCAGCTTGATATTAAAAGCTAGAGGTGGTTTATTAAATCTAAATGCATGCTCTTCTTATGGAAGGGCTTCAAATTTGTGCTCTTTGTGTAACTTTAATGAGCAAGAGAACACTATTCATTTTATGGGTAGATGTCCAATCCCTTCAGGGTTGAGATTCCACTATTTTGGAAAAAGAATTCTTACAACTGAAGAAGTTTATAATCTATTGAATGGCGAGAATTACATACTTTTATTTAAATTTATATCATGTTGTTTAAAGTATAGAGAACTGATTATAACTGAATTTAGTTAATTAAATATATATATATATATACAAATAATAAATGTTTTAAAAATCTTCTTATGCCAATCAGACACACAACACTAAATGTTATGTCTTCCCATGATTTATTCATTGTTATACTTTTTGTAATTAATGTAAATAATGTAATTTGAAATAAATCACTAAATCATCAATCATCATCATCAATTTGTTTTTCAATGAACAGCACTCGAATTTAGAGAAATTGATGGTTTAGAATTTAATTCATATAAGATGTAGTAATCTTGCAACTACCAGACTGCTTGTAATAATGATTCTCTGGTTACACCTCTTAATTATTTACGGCATCTCTAGATTTAAAAGTGCAACTGAAGTGAAGTACTTATTTGAAGGGGAAGTGAGTAACATAGTTAATGATTTTGAAAATAACAGATCAGGAATAATTGCAAAGAATTTTATCTTATGCAACATTAATAAAGAGGGCGTATCTCTAACATATAAAAGGAAGCTATTGCAAACAGCTTTTCAGGTTGATGAGCAAGTATTTTAAACATTTTGTATTTACTTCAAAATTAAAAATGCTAAGCATAATTATTGAATTTAAATTATCTAAATTAATTAAAGGTAATTTTATATTTAGTAAAATATAAAATTAAAAAAAAAAATGAAAATAGCTGTACATTTGAGTATTCATGTCCTCTCTCTCGCCGTTATAAAAAGTAAAAAAGACTGTCAACTATTGCCTTATACATTTTCGAATGTTTACACAAAATTGAACTATTCCATCGATTGATGTTGAGCATGTAAAATCCCTATAATCTACTGCAACACCCAAAAATAATTTTGCATTTCTCTTTAGTTTTAAATAGTATCAATGAACTAAAAAAATTTAGTTTTTTTAAAATTAATGAATTATTTCATTGCCTCTCCACTCATTTTCTATAATGTATTTTAAGTAAGTTTTTTTAGTATAGTTAATTTATTTTTTGAACTCATGAAAAACTAAGAAAAATCATGAAAGTTTTGTAATTATTAACTGTGTTTAAAGCTGGATAAAATAAAATTAAATCTATTAGCCGTGTAACTGCAACAAAAAAATATTATTGAAAACTAATTTAGCTTTTAATGTTTACTATGTGATGGCATTTTTTCAAAAAAAAAAAAAATCGTTTTTCCCTTAATTGAACCAGAACCTACGCATTACCTATTTCCTTTGCATGTCTCCTTTTTTGTTTGCTAATAATAATTACAATATTTAAATAACATTTTCTTACTTAATTTTTTGCCTTTAATGATAAAACATCTAAAAATAAAACTTTACATAAATTTCAATACTGCACTACAAATATTGGTTTTAAACAGGTATATCGCTAATTAAAATCACTTATACGCCACGTGCTAAAAAGTTTAAGAACACAATTTTCATTTTGCAAATGCCTTAAAAACTCATCAGTTTTTGAAGCACATATCATAATCAATGTAAATTTACTAATATTTCTTAACCTCATCTGTTCGTGTTGTTCTTTCTGTAACTTTCGTGTAAAACATAAAAACTAAAAAGTTTTTCAAGTAGTCTATTTTATATGCAGTTTTATTGTGTTACACAAGGGTATGGTATAACATGCTTATTTAACATAAAGCATACTTGTTTATTAAAGTAGATTATGTAGGTATTATTTACCTACTTTTAGTTACAATAAGTTAAGCATGGTTTAGTCACGCCTATTTGCAAAAATTTTATACATTGCCTTACGAAAAACTTCGATTAAGCGGAATAATTTTATAGAACAATTGTAAGTTATTGTTATATCTCAGTAAGAAGAAAAGTTTTTAGTCTAATGTACATCTTTGCAACTGCTTGTAAAAGGAACAGCAATACTAAGTAATAGAAATTGCTTTCGACACTTCTTTTGAATGAATTTCTAATAAAAATATACATTAACTTTTAAGTGCAAAGTGTATTTAATATTGCAAAGATAATAGTTCTTATATACAAAGAAGAAAAAATTTAATAAACTCTCTAGAATAAGATTATTTTTTGAGACATTCTGATTTGCAAAGAAAGTGTAAAAGTGGTATCAGAGAAAATACCTCTGCTCTAGATTGAAGAAGATTTTTAATTAAAATAAATTGTGTTTAAATAGTTTTTGTTCTTTTCTTTTGAATTAAGTGTGTAGTTAACTCAATTAATTATATAATTAAAAAATTTAAATTAGTTTAAAACAAAATTAATAAATGAGATAACTAAAATTTTATCAACATTCAATCTGAAAGCCAATAAAACTTTAAATAGGCGCAAACAACATTAAATTTTTAAAAAATTTACCCAAATCATGCATTTCCTCAGTAAAGCATCGCTTTTACCTAATTTTTAAATCTCCAGTTAATATTCTAGGGTTAGAGAAAGAAATGTATTGAATAAGAGAGAAATGCAATTTTATTGCCGAAAAGAAATTTTAAATAAAAAATCTTTGATCCCGGTTTTTTAAGCAAATGGCTATGAATCACTTCATTTTATTTGATTTAGATATTCTATAAAAGTTTTTGTTGGAACACAAATACATGGGCAACGTTAACTGGACTGTTGACAGCAGAATTTCTACTAAAGCATGCAATTGAAAGAAATCGGCTCTAAAGCCATTTAAACAATAATTTTAACTCAGATAAAAGTAGTTAAGTAGTTTCTGTTGGTTTTCAGATTGAAATTTAATTAAATTTTTACTTGAGTAAATTATATAGTTATTTGGTAACTAAATACAAAATAATGCAGTCAAGTAATTGATTGAATGAATTTAATATTTTTTTAATCTCTTATTTTTACTTTTTTAATTTTTAGCCTTTGATATAAGATTTTAAGGTTTTTATACAAATATTGGTTTAATCCACTGATGAGCATATGGACAGCAGCAAATTGGTCAGATAAATACGCTTTCCAATCTTTCCAATCCAACTTTTGATATTATGGTTGGGTGTTGAGGAAGCCAGGAAGAAATAGAGATTTCCGCAATAACATGCCATACAACAAGCCAACTTCATTTTTCAATAGAGAATAAGATGTTCACCTCAAAAGATTGCGGTTACTTCTAAATACGGAAAGTATAACCGACCCTTTTTAAAATTAATTTAAATAAAAATTTAAATTTAAGCCCGTACTTTTTTATAGCTTTGGTAGCTTTTTAAAGCTTTGGTAGAATTTACTAAATCGATGGCGCCACAAATTTTTTTTAGTATTTACAGCTTGTTTAAAAGCACTCTAATTTACAGTTACAAAAAACTACATTTATTGTGAAAATATATCAAAGAAAAAATACAAAAAAAAAAAAAAAACTAAAACGCAACATATTTCCTAAAGTAATTTAGAAAACTTTTTCAAGTCAAAAAGTATATTTATAAATAAATACAGAAATAGCTGGTTTGCAAGCTTAGAAAAAAATAAGACTATGAGAAATAGGTTAAGATTTTATGCTTCATGACAATAAAATATAAATGAAGAAGAAAACCATGGCGCAACAATGCAGTTAATTATACAAAGAATAATTTCTGTGGTTTATGGTCCGGTAGGAAGTTCTTTTGGCCAAACTTAAGAAAAGAAATAATGGCAAACTATTATGGCAGACTAAAATGGCAAAAAATAAAAATATTGGATACTAGTAATACTGCACAATCATGTAATTTATCTTCATGAGCATGAGGTTACCCATAAATTATTTTGTTTATTTTCATTGTATAAAATTAGAAAAAATTCTTCAATAACTTATTTAGATGGAAAATAGTTCAAATCATAAAATTCTAAATAAGAAAAATACAAAATACATGTTAAGGAGTGCCAAGCAAATTTTTCAATAAATTTTCTGTTTTAAGGTTTAAGGAAAGGTAACAGAAAAAAGGGAGATATTAAATGAAGTAGCTTACGGAGTAGTTCAGCTGACTTAAATGCATAAATCAAGTATTTTTGAATGCAATAAATATTTATTACATTTAAATAGATGAGTAAGGAGCTATTTGGAATAAATTAAGTTTGTACCACAGTAAAGAATAATAAAAATGCAATAGAAATCTGTAAAAATGTTATATATATGTTTTTCATTGTTATTTTCGAAATTATATGATATACAAGACCTGTGTGGTTCGCTTCTTTAAAAAAAGTAACAAATTTTTCACAAAGAATAATATAGTCATTTTATTAAGCATAGGCTTAATTTCATTTAATAACAAAATTTTAAAAATGATCCTGCAAGACGATAATACCCTTTGGGGTAGTTAAAAAACTAACTCTCGCTGCAATGCGTTGTTCAGTCGACTTTAAATTGTTGGGCCCTAAATGAAGGGCATATTGCAAGCACAAAAAAAACAATTTTAAAGAAATGTTTTCTAATTTTGTTTAAACACATATCGTTTTGCTAAGATCAAAGAGGTAAAACAGAAGAAATATTATTAAAAAAACAGTTTGATAACTTTCATTCATGATAAAAATCATAGCAAAACAAATAATAATGTTAAAAAGTGCTCCCACTATATATGTTTCTTCATTGCAAAAGAATTCTTCTGTAAACGAAGCTAGGGTACGTATATCATGGAATGAAAAATGAAGCAAAAACGTTTCTAAGTTTACCATAACCGGATGAAGGCTTGATGTATACGTCTGTATGCCAACTACCATCTGCGTCCCCCCGACGATCATTGTTGACCCCAACGATCATTGTGGCCCCCAAATTTGGTGTTTTAGGAAATATCATAAAAAATTTATTTTTAACGCAAGTGTTCAGTTTTTCTAATTTTGATTAGACCTTGAAAATATTTATAAAAAATGCTTACATGTGTAGTTCATCTCTTATAGTTTGGGAGGAGATTGGCTCATATTTTCTTTTTTTTTAATGTTATCTACTTATCGGATTATTACTTTAAGAGATTTGGTACAATTCTTAAAAATTTAGAAAAAAAATTCAAGTTTTGTTTCGTTAGCCCTTTTCGTTAAAAGGTTATTGGCCTCTTAATCGGGAAAATTTAAAAAATACCGTTTTTTCAGGATTTTCTCGAAAAAGATAGTTTTGGTATATTGCGTATGTAAATATAATTTACTGCTAACAAATTTTTTTATTATGAAAAACCTATAAAGGCAAAAAAATAATAGTGGTATTTTGAATTAAAATTTGTAAATTATTTTTAAATTCCTCGGAGTGCAGGGCACCTATAAAAAATCGTAAGCGGATTCTTAACTCTCCAGTTATTGGCTACATACTCTAAGAAAGGTTTGAGAGACCAGTAATTAGCAAGGGCAGGGAAGCCCTAATTTATACAGGGTAAATCTAAAAGAAAATCAATAATTATTGAATGCCTAAAAATTAAAAGGTTGTGTTTTATAAACCTTTTTTCGCCTTAAATTCTTCCCAGATTTATCTGTAAATAAGAAAAAAATTATTTAATGGACAGAATTTCTGATTTCAGACTAAGCAAACTAATTAAAACAGTCTTTTTGTAAATGCCGAAGCTCTGAGTACTGTTAACGATCTTTTTTCAGTAGGATACTTAAGGCTGACTTTCTTAAATATTGGGTTACGTTTTACCGCTGCTATTCCATAATCATATGCCGTTCTCAGTCATCTAAAAAAAAATTGTTAGCGATACATTATTTTCATCTAGAGTACATTTATTTGTAGTCGATTGAGCAGTAAATCACACTTTATTGCTACGGCAATAGGTATGAGCCCGCTTATAATTAACTTAAAAAATTTTTTTAAAAATATAAGAATTTTTCTATTGACTGTTTAAGGTTTTTATTTCTAAAATAAATATGAATAAGTTCAACGCGTAATAACTTACTAGCATGAATAAAATCTTAAATTCTTCGAAATCGTAAAAATAAACTGGCTTCTCATACTATTACACTGACTCCTTTGTCCTTCATATTACCACGGTATTGTCTGATTTTATTTTCTTTATCCTTTTTTCCCTGTTTAATCAATCTTTGCACGTTTTTTTGTAAAAAAGTTTGAACGTCCTGTATACTTGAGAATCTTTCCATATACAAAAAACCATTTTGATATTCATAAGTTTAATACAGAGAAATCTTTATTTGAATTGCTTTTGTACTTTAAGAATACTTTTATTGTTATTGTGAAACAATAAAAGGCGATAACAAAACAAATAAAGAAACTACGACGTGACACCGTCAACACTAATATTCAAAAGCAACCAACTGAGAAATTTTCAAGTCATAGCTAAGGCTGCATGTACAATTAAGGATAAGCTACAGATAAATAAATGCGAATGTAAATTGTTTAAATTGTTTGCATAAGTTAAAGAACAAGAAGGCCCATTAAGCAATCACCGGAAATCGAGCTGCTAAACACTTTTTTCTATAAAAACTTTTGTAAATTTAAATGCTGCTTTATACAAATTTACATTAAAGAAATACAAAACAGACTCTGCATTTTTCTTTGCTTGGAAAAGAGATTTATTGTAAAATAGATTTTCGCAATCTTAAGAAAGAGCTTCTTTAGCTGAGATGTAGTCATAACAATACAAAGTTTTGGTGGTTCTATTCATCTGATTGAGCGTACATATGCACACAATGTAGTAAGTCTTGGAAGGAATTTCTATTAACTGGAACTAAAATAATATTTCTAATGTGTCTATATTAAATTTGATGTTGGAAATTTTTTAAAAGTCGCTGAAAAAAGTCGTTGTAGAATATAAAAGTAATTAATGAAAAAACCACTTTGTCCTTCTTCCTGCGTGAAAACCTATTCTCTGAAATATCACCGCGTAATATTTCGTTTCTTGGAAGACTTTAGCAATATATCAAGAGTTTTGATTTGTAATTCATTTAATTTTTTTTTCTGTTTTTACAAAAAATCGCAAAATAATGAGATTCTCTCAAAAAAACACAGATTAAGAAAAATGTCAAATTTCAACTTTAATCCACGAATGGCAACGCTATAAGTTTAATACTATTGATAAATATTACCTGATATATGCCCACATAACGCAAAAAAATAAAAACAGCTTGGCTATTTTATAATGCAGACATGTGTGGAAGTAAACTTAAGTATATAAAAGTTATTTTTATGCCAAATACGTTCATTCACCAGAAATTGCTAAACAGCCAAAATATTTTAACACTTTTTGTTTTTATATTCCAAATACAGTTTATTATTTTATGGTAAGAATTAAATCAATTTTTTTAGATATATATTTTTTATTATTTTTAGTTTACATTTTCTTTTGTCACATAATTTTTGTATATGTATGTATTTTTTATTATAATTTGCTGCCGTTAAAATAGAAATGAATCACCTAATGATTACAAAAACCAGAAAAAATGATATATTCGACTATGCCGAATCTTATATACCCTTCATCATATATGTTAATCTTAGGTAGTGAAGTAAATCCAAATAAAAAAATATATTGGGGTGACAGAAAACTAAAAATAAGAAAATTAATTTTTTTTTTGTCAACCTGTGACCGACGATATATACTTTTACATGGGATCTTCATGGGCTAAAAATTTGTATCAGTATCAGGTTAAATATTTTATTTCCTTATGAAGTTATAATTTATATATACATAATATAATTTAGTAATACATATATTTAATTTTTTTTATATTGTCAATATAAAGTTTTTAAACGAGCTTTAGTAGATTAATACCATATTTTAAGACCATATTTTTTTTAACAAATTATTTTTTCATATTTTAGAGAATTCAAAATAAATTTGTCGCCCTTTAGCAAATTAACTTACAAGCTTTAAAATAAGCAAAAATTTACTGCCTTTTGAAATGATTTTTTTCCAAACACATAAATTTATTTTTAAATTTAGGTTATTCTATTTTCTTTCGCTTAACTGTAGCTTATCTCACACAAAAAACTCTAATTTATGTGAGTTTGGTTGCAAAGGTAACTTTAAGTGACAATAAATTTCAATAGAAATAATAATAATGCAAACAAATTTATTTGAAGTGAGACTAAAAGCAGTGAGTAACAATTTTTCTACTATAATAGAAAAGTATTTAGAGAATCAAAAGATAAAGAAATAAAAAACAAGTCGGAGGTTAATAAAATCCAAATAAAAATATTCCATTATGTGTTTTTATGGAAAAGGTAATGGGAACTTCCAAATACCAGCTTTACCTTCATAAACAAACACATGTGAGTAGAAGATAAATTTTGTTGTAAACACATAAGTTTGACATAAATGAGTTCAGCAAAAGGCATCACAAAATTCATTTAGATGCCAAATATTTATTTGCAGCATTTCCTAATGTGTGATTGTTTGAGAGTATTTTGCATGAAATATTACTGAAAGAAAATGTGTTTTATAATTCATTGACAAGTATGAAACATCAATATGTAGATGCTGTTCATAATGTACAAAGATAAATTTTCAACTTAAAAAAAAAAAACAAAATAGTCATTTATTAGCTGTAATAAATTACAACATAAAATGTTCTTCTCTTCCTAGCAAGTGCCACATGTAAAAAAACATATTTTTAAATTTATTCATTAACGATTTAGCTGTCCTAATTAAGTTTGAGTCAACGGACTTACGTCTGATAAATAATTCGTAGTGCTAAGCGGGATTCGTCGACCCAGTTGTTTTTATACCATAAATTATAATTTTAAATAAGTATTTAAAAAAACAAAAATGAGGTACAAGAAAGGTCCCTAAGAAGAATAAGAAAGTAAATGAATTTAAATAATGGAAAAGGCTTAGAAATTGCCTTTTCGTTTACCATTTCATATACTATTTTTTTTTTTCAATTCTTAAAATATTCATTTCGACGCCAAAATTTATTCTATCATGTTTTTCGAAATTGCTATTTTCAATAACATGCGAGTTAAAACGTCTAGATTAATTTAATATGAAAAAAATAGTAAAAAGAGAACATGGAAATTAAAGCAAATTATATTGTTATGAATTTTATTTATAAAAAAGGTTTTTGTTGAAGTATAAATTTTAATATACGACAAAAATATACAAGTGTTAGCAATTTATAAAGCATTTCCACAAAAACTTCTTAACATCCTGTGTCAACAATTTATAACAAGTTTCCACAAAAGTATTTACCATCCTCTTTAATTTAACAAGCTTATATAATTATAGTAATAAATAAAAAAAACATAATAAAAAATGTCTGCTGTCTATGTTTTTTTTGCCACACCTTATTGCCGAGGTATAGTGTTGTAACAATATTTACTGTTTCCTGTTGTTGCTTTTATTAGTTTTATTTTTCCATATAAAAATATCAGCCTTAGAAACAGCAACTTTAGTTGTGAGGTATTGTATCCAAATACAGTCTAGTGCCCGTAATTACTGTTTGAGCAGAAAGCAGTGCTGCAACAATACTCGTAGTATACAAGTCAGAATTGTGGTATTTAACCAAAACCATATTTGTACTTCTGACAACATTGTTTAAAGTTCTTTCTTGTAAAGTAAATGCGTTTATATAAATTAAAATATACTCTTAAACACATTTGCATATATTCAATGGTATTTCCTACACTAAACATTATTTTATATTTAAAGTAAAATGTGTTTAAAAGAACACACAGAAGTAAGAATGTGTTAAACGTATAATGCTTTGTCCTCTAAATCTGCTATTTTAAATGTAGCTATTCTTTAATAATTGGTCGCGCAATATATGAAAGGAAGTCTTGAGAAAATGGTTATTTTTTAATTTTTTGTAGTGGCAAGTGTTAATTTAATAAGTATTAAAATATGGGCGCGTTGTAGGAATATTGTTTTAAATGAAAAATCTTCTAACGAACAACTCCGCGAACGAGTAACTTGTGAAAGATCATCCAGATTACGCCGCAAAATAATGACAAACAATTTAAGCTTAAGATTACGTATTTCGTACTTTATTAAAAAAATTTTTGTTATTTTTCCTTACGATAAAAAATTATCCATAAAAAAGCAGATATTTGTCATATACGTATCTGATAGAATCCGATCTTTTAAAAAGTGTTTGTTTCTTAACATAAATCGTTTTAAAAAATTTATATTCATACTATATTAATAATTTTTATTTTTAGTTTATTTTAGATATTTATAAACTATTTAAATTTAATTTTGCATCCTTCTTTTACATTCATTTAAATTTGTGTTCCCTTAAACTTACTCCCTTTATTTCTAACCCTACTGGTATTGTATATTCCCAGCAAAAAATAAGGCATTACCTTAAAAAGTACTTGCAATATAATTACTTACTTTAGTGATTACCAAATTTTGTCACGCTTGCAAGGGACATTATACTAGTTCGCAAATAATGGAAGTAGAAATAAAACTAGTTCTTTAAATCAAAAAGAATACCTTAGAATTCGTACTAATGATTATAGTAAATGTGATCAATTCTCAATAATTGATTATAAAAGCATCAAGCCTTGTTAAAATCATCAGGTTGGTAATCTAGGTGGTGGTAGTCCTTCCGGCAAAAATCCTTAATTCCACACTCGATTACCTTTTCTGAAATTTTTTGTTGGACTGTTTTGCTTCTAAAAGCCTTAAAAACGAAAAAAATTACAATTTGAAATGTCTGTTAATTAAAATAAGAGATGAATAATAAATAATTATTTATCTTACATTTTATGCGGGTTCTGAAAACCCGTTAGTTTGCGGTTTATAGGTCAACTTAAATTTTATTTCTTAGTATATATTACTTTAAGTTTATGCTTTTGGCTTAAAACCAACCTTAAGTTTGTTTGTATTCAAAATTTTTTTATGTTAAAATTTTTGTGCTCTACAAGTCGGCTTAAATTTCTTTGTTTACATTTTTTCCAGCATTTATTTGGCAAAGCAAAGCTTTTAGATTAAATTTGTAAATTGTAAATGTATTTACAGTTTCGTTGCCAAAAAAAAAAAAAAAAAAAAAAAAAATATCAATGCAAAATTATATCAGAAATTAAGTGCATTTTTTATAGACTTTTTTTTAGTTAAATAGACAAAACAAAAACTTAAATGTCTAAAATAACATAGAAAGCATTCGATTTGCATAAATAAAATATGACTTCTCCTCAATTGTGTTATAAATAATTTACTTGTTTGTTGAAATTTTTTGACGAATTCTTAAATTCAGCCAAAATATTTAAGTTTTATCGTATTGCATTACAAACAGCATTTAGCTGTTGCGTAAGTTATGGTGGAAAATTTGACCTCTAAGAATATGCTTAATTTGGTACTGCCATGAGAAATTCGTTCTTACTCTACAATCCATAATATAATTCGGAATTTTTTTAAGGATGTTTTATCTTTTATTTAAATATGTACTTTAATAAAAATAATCTTAAAAGGAATGGATAATAATCCCGGAAATGACTATTGATATATTCTTTTAAAAAATTTGATAAAATGTATAATTTGCGATTGAAAAATTACATAATTAAGTAAAGAAAAATCTTAGCAGCTGTGGTACTTGAGGAGAGTGAAATTAATATAATTACTAACGGAGCTATTTGTAACATTTTTCTATGTCAAAAGTAATCTTTAATAATTTTATTATGAATTTCTCAAAAAATTGTACTTTGCTTACAGATTTACTTACTCATAGTTTCACACCTGCATAAATCCTCAAGCGGAATCCATCTTCTTAAGGTTTTAAAAAAATTCTCACATAATAATTTTCATAGCATTCTTTATTTTTTTAATTAGTTTTTACAGCTTAAAATTATTTTAATATATATGCGAGTGTAAAAATAATTTCTATGAAAGAATGATATCTCTAGTTTCACAAAGCACACACATATACATAAGGCTTAGTGTTACATTATTGCCAGGGTGTTGGTCCATTTAGTTTTGTATACACAGACACATGTATTTATTTTGTGGTGCTGTCCATATATTTGCACGTCCCTGCATTTTTAATGCAAAATAAGTGACAAAGATGTGAATTTTTAAACGATAAAAATCATACGTCGTCAAGGTTATGGATTAAATAACTTGTATGAAATTGAATATCTTTACAAAAAATTAAGTTAAAATATGTTTGTGTATAAATACTAAGAAATAACTACAACAACTCTTTAACTTAAACTTGTTTTCTGGACTTGTTGCTATACCGGATTTATTTAAAAAAAAAATATTTTTGTTAATTCACATTTTATTATTTTTGTTTTTTTTTTACTTTAAGTTACACGTAAATTTAAATATTATAACACAAGAATAGATCAATTTTTTATTTTCAAAAAAAAAAAAAAAAAAAAAATTGACATAAAACATGTTCTTCACGACCACTTTCAATCTTTTTTATCTAATAATTTCAAAATATACTTGTTGAAACAATAGTAACTTTCTTTAGCCACGCAAAAAATGAAGTTTTGCTTCAAACAGGATATTTTTTTTAATTTGGAGTTTTAAGTTCTAAATTGTTAGTTAAAAAAATAAATAATGATCTGAATGTTTAACATTCCAACCAAATAAATTCGTTACTTTGAATTTGCGTAGAAAAATGGAATTTCAAATCATAATTCTTCTAGTTCATTTTTAGATCACTTAAGTTTCTTTGATTTTTTCGATTTATGCAATAGACGAATCCACCGATATTTCACTAAATATGAAATCACTTAAAAAATTATTTTTGATTTTTAATTGTTTTTCCAACTTTAAATTTGTGTTTTTAGAATTGTGTCTCCAATTCACTTTTAAATTGCTACAATCAGTTTTTGTAATAATTTAAGGAATCCAAATATTTTTAAAATAATGATAAGGTAACGGTGATGGAGTTGTAGTAAGCGCACCATAATCCATTGATTTACTTGTACTAAAAAAACTAAAAATTTTTTTATTGAAATTACTAGTTAGTTGATTCAATTATTTAAATGCATAATTAGTTTATTAATATTTGTTTTTGTTTTTTTTTTTTTAAATACCCCAGACCAGCACTTAATGATAATGGGAATGGGGATAAAGGAAGTAGTATTTGTGGACATTCCAACAACGAAAAGGACAATAAAGATCTCTGCAGGAATACAATTCAATATATGAATTTTTCGGCTTACAGACGTACTATCTCTGCAATTCATAGTGTTCTCTGGCCATTTGACCACAAATGGAGGAGCTTTTATTGAAGTTTGCTTATCTGATTAGAACACATTCTATTTAGTATCGAAAAAAAGTGAAACACAACCTATATTGCGTCAATGTTCAAGAGAGTCAATAGAGTTTGAAAACTTACTGTCACCTATGAGCCTCTTTGAAAACAAAAAAACAGATTTTGAACACCAGTCCATACGTGAGAATTGTATTCCATTCTCAGCCGGATGTAGGTGGTGTAAATAAAAAGCAGATCAAATAGAGTAAAATATTGTTTTCACTATTTTAAAAAACCCGAGGCATAATTAATATTACTGGCCACGCTATCACAGTTTGCATACGCGTACATACATCATAACACCTTATCTGATTATTACGGCTTATGTGCAGCTTATGTGAATGTTTGTAAAATTTTAATTTTTTGCGTTATTCGCAACTTGCAAGATTCTTCTCCAGATAAAAAAATAAAGAAGCGAAATATAACCCCTCTGTGTCATATTTTTAAAAGTTCTGCAAAATTTCGAAACACAATTAAATCTATAATTAAACTAAAAACTCTCCAATTACAGTTTCAATTTGGAAAGTAAAAGAGAACTTTTATCACAATTACAGTGAAATATATGAATATAAATTATGATGGTTACAAATTTTTATTTAGATATCTCAATTTGCTAGTCTCAAAACTTAATTAAGTCTTATTTCGTATTGTATTTTCATACACGCAAAAGGGAGTTTATACGAGTATGTTTTATATTAACATGTATTTGTAATGTCATCAATACTAAGATTAATATCCCACATGAATCTGTTATCAGGTTCATCTGCCAGTGTTTTTACTTTTGAGTAATTTAATCTGCTTCGCTTTTTAGCTAATTATTACTCCCTTAGCGGGTTGGTTACATCTTTGTGTTTATCAATTTAACAATGTATTTGTGTGTTTATATCACTATTGCTGTACGTATGCATGTGTGTGTAAATAGTTTCTCTGTAAAACAAATGGTTATGGTTTATTTCAGCTCACATTTGTTAAATACAAACATACTAATACACTTGCAACTGTAAAATTGAAACAAGATAAAATAATTTGAACGTTTGCGCTTGTACCCCCCAAAATGCTGACTGAGTTTGTTTTGTTTCTTTTTTAAGGTTGAACACTTTTAATTTATTAAATCAATTGCGATGTAGACAGATCTACATGATTATTTTCAAAGCTCAATGTTTAGCCCTGTAAAAAGCTTTAGCCCAAGACAAGCAAATAAAACTAACCTCTCCCATCTCCTAAGCCTTGTCATCTGCTGATCTCGAGGCAAGCTGAAAAGGCGTAGGTTATGACAAAATAATTTAGCGATAGACTAGAAGGCCTACTTTCCTCTCAAGGCCCTTTTAACAACTCTCTGATATCATGTTTACATGCCAATTACTCTCAAAATTATCATAGATGATCTCCAGGAACTTAAGCCTGTTCACAGTCCCAATCAATTCTCGTCGCATGTTAGATCTACAATTTGGGTAAATAAATTTTTTTTTCAGTAAACATTATGGTCGCCGTCTTCATAATATTTAAGTTAAGACCACATTTTGTAAAATATTTCGAAAGAACTGTTCATTCAATTGGTTGTTAATAGACCTTGCTTCGGCACCAGATGAGGCAAACAGAAAATCATCGGCATAAAAAAGTAAATATCCTCCCGTCAGGGCCTAACAAGCGTATCCTGTAAGTTTTCTTCCTTAGGAAATTGCCTAACATACTTCAAATTCCATATTCATTATTTTTAATAGAAGCTCTTCATTCCAAACAGTGTCAAAAGCCTTTGCTATTGTATGGCATCTTCTCTTCAATCCCTAGTAGTGAAGTCTGTTAGCACTTTCAGTACGTGCGTTGTCATCCTCTTCCAAATACAAATTGGTTATATTTCCAAATCTTCATGTCACTACTTTTTTCCAAAAGAAAAAACTCAAAAAACTTTCCAAAGACAGATAGCGGAGAAAAGTTCTATAACTTCTATTTGCACTATGATTCCTTCTGTTTCACAATAAATTAACTACTTAACAACGTAATTCAAAGACAGACATAAAATGCTGAGTTTAAATTTAATTGCTAAAATAAAAGAAATATTTGAAAAAGTCTGCAAATAGATAAATAATTTAGAAAATAACTCAAGCTAAAACATTTTTAAACATATTTTTTTTATTAAGTTTTTTGCTCAAGTAAATAATCATATATTAGGTCAGTACTCGCAGAAAATAATTTGGTTCTTAAATGTTTTAAAAGTAAAATTGACGGATATTTTTTATATAAATTTTATTAACAAATTTATTCATATAAATGCTACATAAAATAAATTCCTGTAAATCTCAAAAGTATTTATGATAATTAATTTTCGTAATTCGTAGCATTAAAACATTTTATGGTACCTGTGGTCACGTTTTCTTAAAGAAATATTTTAATGTTATAAATTCTTCAAAAATACTTTATGTCATATGAAAATATGTAAACATAAATACAAAAGATATGTTTTCAATAACATTAAAATCTACATAAATATTTTATAATTCGTAGCCAAAACACATTACGAGAAAATTAAAAAACAACACTCACACATACAAACAACTGAAAACGTTAGTTAGTTAGTTAGAAAAAAATAAATTATTTAATATGTTAATATAATAATATTTTATTATTACAACATGTAATGCATTTGGTTGTAAATTGCTTTATCTATAGAAAACAAACATAAATAACGCTTTAAACTTTCTAAACATGTTTTCCTTCATGTACATTTCAATTTTATAGAACTCATATTTATACAATTAAGAAATCTTATTATAATTATTATAAAAATAAATATTTAATTCGGTTTTTATCATTTCGTCAATAAAAAAAATCCCTCTAAATAAATTAAAATTTTTACCTTTATAAGAATATTTTACTTTGCTAATATGATAGTGTATTTTCATATATAAATAATCATGTAACAGTTAAGTTATAATAAATATAATGCAATCGGTAAACTACCTATTTATAGTGAAGCGTATGCAGTAGAATTTGTGTGTACCGGTTAATGTGTTTTCTGACTGACATTTGTGCTTTTACGGCAATAAAGTAAATGTTTAGCAAATAAATTAAAATACGAGATATTTTATACAAATAAAGTGCATTAGTCACATAAAAAAAATTATAATATCTAGTTTTATTTAAAACTTGAAGTTCTAGTTGTTGTTATTAAAAATAATATTTACTTAACTACTTTGTGAGAAATTGGGTTATTGCAAATATTTTTCATTGTGTTAATTGTGAATTTTAAAATAAATTTTAATTACTTAATTAATTTATTTTAAAACAATTTCTTTCTTGTTAAAACTTATTTACTGCAAAATTATTTAAAAGTAATTGTGAATAATTAAAAAATAAATACAACTAAACTATAATATAAACACAAGACTTGACCTTCTTTTAAAATTATATAAACAAATTTTAAATCAAAAATAAAGATCATTATCGTTTAATTACAAACACATAATATTTTGTAATGATTAAAAAGTACTTAATACGATATTAATAGTTTTATATTAAACGTTACACATTTGGAATTATGTGTTGTAATGACTTTTTGGAGGTTTTAAATTAATATTAATTATAATAATCATATAAAAATGGTTAATAAATTTATTCAAAACAAATATATTATAGCGTTATTTTAATTATTTAGAATAAACAGAAATATATTATTGTACGTAAATATTATATTGTGAAAAATTTAACTTCTTGTTGTTTTAAATAAAAAGAAAATCATAAGTATAAAATATAATATACTAATAAAATATTTAACTATACATTCCAATAATTGTTAAATTTTTTTATAAGAAATTGGCGATAGCTACTGACAAAAAAATTATACTAAATATTATATTTATTGTTGGAAATCATATACGATTTTTCTTAAGTTAAAAACCGCAGTTCTAGTAGTTTAAGGCATAATTTAAAAACTTTATCTATTGCAAATAATTTTTTGTTAATTTTTGCAGCTCCTATACTTGATGTTTGAACTATAATACTGTTATATCAAATGAATTATCTTAATCCGGCTTAAGTTCACGTGTATTTGAATTTTTAAATTTATTAAGAAATAAAAATTATTTACAAATTTTTGTGTGAATTTTCAAAGAAAACAGGTAAAATTAGACAATAGTAAAATGTAATATAGAATTTTCAGTCATTCGATATCAGGATTCTTTCTGCCTTTCCACATCGTAAACATCATTGAATTTAGCACATAATCTTTAAATCTAGAATTATGTTAAACAACTCATGGTCAAAAAATATTAATTTAGGAAGTCGAAGTGCACACACAACTCTTAACTATGTTACTGCTTTTTCTTTTGTTAAATGTGTGAGTTTGTTTGATTGTAAATATAAATATTTAATTTTCTTTATTTCACTTCAATAGCCTGTTTATGTTACTTGTTCTGTGGCTCTAGCTAAATTTATACCCACAATCTTTTAATTATTAAACATGCGGTTTTTATAAACTTACCCAACCATCCAAACCAAAAATTATTATTAATAAATTTATTTACAGAAATGATCCGATATAGTTTTATTAGATGTTTCTTTAAATACAAAGGAGAAGGCCATTTTTTTCACAAATAAATAATAAATTAATAAATTATTATTGAATTTATTTTTAATTAACTATTTTCTGTACGCATAAGAGGTCAATATATTATTATCAAGTATTTTTTCCAAATGCTTTGTAAACCAATTTCTTTTTTTAAATGGTTGAATTACTTGATATATTCTTGCAATCTAGCAATGCTTGAAAGTTAAATAAATTACCTTGTTATTGCGAAATGCACAACCTGCAACATTAAAATATTGTTGCTATAATTCGTAACTTCTTTATTACCTTCTGGGCAAAAGCAAAGGCATTTTTTATGTATATTTTTATAAACAAACCCAGAAACTTAAATAATAAATTGTTGTAGAAAATATTTTATTGCTAAATTATAAAAGTTTTAGTGCACAGCCATTGTACTGAAAAGAAACTAATGATCCAAGGCCTATATTTCAATGTTTCAAATAAATAAAAAAAAAACAACTATTTATGTAACCTGCAAAAATATGTTTTTTCTAACAAAAAAGGCAATATTTTATTGAAAGTTAAAGAAAAAAAAGGCAAAAAAGTATTTATAAATTTATTTCTACGACCTAACGCAATTGCAGCTGTGTTGCAACATTTTTGTTGTGCATATTTTAAAACAAATTTGTATGCAGAAATGTAGAAAAAGTAAATAAATATTTTATCGGTTTTAGTTTGCTTTTGTTTATGTTTAATAGTTTTGTAATTATTTAAATCATACTTCTTGAGATCATATAAGATCACAGGGTGAAATCGTTGCTTTCAATTTTCAATGCATGTAACTTAACACATTTGTACCTCTGTTAGTAATGCTTTTACAATTGCTTCGACAATGGATACTGTCGCACGTCCTTGCGGATTGATCGGGCATAAGAATATGAATGATGGTGAAAATTGGAACCTTTAAGAATAACATAAATTTTATAAATGAATTAATATTTAACCTAAGTAAAAATACAAGCTATTGCACCAGCGATTTTTCCAAAAAAAATCTATAACTTACCTCTTTTTCAAAAATAGACACAACACAGAAAGAAGATTTATATATTTTTTGTTTAAACTTAAAACCAAATTTTTAAATAAAAAAGAAAAAAGGACACTTTCAAATTTCAAATACATTCCTGAGTTTCTGGTATATAATTTTTTATGATTTTGAAATCAAGTTTTCAGTAAATTCTCTTTTACAAAGTTTATAAGTACTCAAGACTAAAATCTGCTTCATCATATTACTGCAACGGAACACGATACTGCAAAAAAGAGACATATTTTTTAAAAGTATTTTTACATTATTTTAATTAGCTTTTTTTATTTTTAATGATAGTGTTTTATTTATAAGCTATAAATCTCTTCTTTATTTTCTTTATTTAAAGTAGAATAAGAACTACAACTAAAAACTAGAATTGCTGGCTTTAAATCAGATCAAAAATAAAAAATATGCAGAAAAACTGTTTTATCTTCTCATTGTGCTAAGTTAAGTCACCAACCTGGTTTTGAAAATTTTAAAGTAATGAACACAAAATAGATTTGTAAATGTTTCGGAGTGTTATGATAATGAGCGTAAAAATAGCAATTTTCAAGCATATCTTGGAGTGACTTTTTTCGTTATTGCAAAATTTGCTGCTTTGTAAAGCATTTGTTTAGAAATAAAAAATTTTCAATACAAAAAGTAAATGTTTATAAAGTAAAAATTTTTTCATGTGAAGAAAATAGGCAACATACAAATTAATCCTAAAAAAGACAAAACGATAATACAAAATTTTTCTGCAAAAATAAAAGTAAACAAATCAGTGAATAAAATTAAACATATTTGGAGAAGGCCAACGAAAATGTGTTTCGTATGAATTGAGTGAAAAACGTCATTGAAAACTTCGTTCTAGAATCAGCTCAGACTTTATTGATTTTCTTTTGTTTTCATCTTTGACAGACAAGTGCTCGAGTTTCTTTCACAAACAGTTGACATAAATGAAAATGAACAAATTACTTTGGATACTGAATGTTCCTGTGCATCTGTATTTTTTATATTCGAGGGTGAACATTCATATTATTTTTAGTAGAAGCAATGAGCACAGACGTTTTAAAATACATGCAGAAAAAACTCCAAAGCTTCAATCTCTGCTTGTGCCACATTCTTCAATTATTATGATGCCATCAACTATTGTGCCAAGAACAAACATATTTATTTATTTTAGCTGAAAACATTTACAGATTGTCGCATTTTTTTGCTTGTCAAATCCACTAGCGTTACACATCAGACAAATGTCACAAGAACATCTACTGATTAATTGTTTCACTATTCTATATTTTACAAATTCAATTCAAAAGCAAATAATAGAATTCAGCAACAAATAAAACAAAACGGAAATGAGAAACAGATATTAATTCTGGTGTCCAGTTTTAAAATAAAAATAATTTTTGTTGAATTTATCTGCTTAATTTAAAATTTCTCAGCAATTTTTTTTGGGTTTTGTATTACAAAAAAAAAAATATCAAATTGTGTTTTTTTTTGCCTTTGTTTTGTATAATTGTGATACAAATATGTATAAGCTTTGTTTAAAAAAAAATATTTCTTTTGATATTTAAACTTAAATATAAAAAAATATGTCGAAACGATATCATCCATATTTTATTTAGTTATCACAGTTTTGCAAATTTTTCGAAATTGTGGTCTTTTTTTTATTGAATTGATGCTCAACATGGTTGGAAGTTATTCTTAAGATAATTTTCGTGTATTTTTTGTTCATACATAAATATTTTTTCTTGCCTATGAAATTTTAGTATGCATATGTTCTTGGATGGTATTTGATAGCATTTAATTTTCATTTCTTTTTTATTCCTCGTGACTACACAAATTTGCTTTGTTGTTATGTTTTTGTTGATGTTTGAGGGTATTCATTCAAATTTTTTTTTTCAAACTCAAGGTTATTACGTTGCCTGTCAAACAAGACAAAATTTTTTGATAAAAAACCATATAAGAAAAATATTAATGTTATCCGCTTCTAAAAAAATTAAATTCAATTAGAGCATGGAATATATCTGTGCACTGTCATTGTAACATATAAATAGCAAAAGGCTTAAGGTTATGATTCTTATACTTCCTTCCATAGATTTTATTTTTCCCTGTTGTTTTTGAGTATTTTAAATACATTTCATATAAATATATTTTTATTAAACATTAATTATATGCATACATAAATTTTTAATTCGTGCCAAAATGCTTACACTAGAACCAATGGAACTGCACATTTTAAACGAGAGCTTTGCATCAACTAATGTGATTACAATATTTGCTATAAATTACCTTCTTCATAAAAATTTAATTTTCAACTATCGTTAAAGGTCAAAAAATAATGTAATATTACACACTTCGGTAGAATTTTATTTTTTATTTTTTTTTACTAGGAAATATGTCTTTTCGGAAATTTTTTGCTTCTCTTAATGGGTAATTTTCTATTTTTTTTAAATAAATACCCATATACTACAAAAAGGTCATTCCTTTAATGAATATAACTAAAAAGTAAAAATTTATACAGAATATAGATAGAATTTAACTTTCCAATTAAGAAAGAATTAAAATAATATATAAGGGTTGTATTCTATTGGCTGCTGGGTTACTTGCACGAGATCTATGACCAATTTAAATCCAATACTTAATTCTGTAGGCGGTGAGGAATAAAACTGTTTACACTATAAATATATTTAAGCATTAACATAATATAATAATATAAGTATTAAACCAACTGGGTAATATAAATGGTCGTCAGTCAGTAAAAGTAACTTTAATTTTTAATCTGTGTAAAACAAAAACTTGTCATGCTTAAACGAATTAACCGAACGAGTTGAAGTTAAAATGTAAATAATACAACACTTTCGTTTAAAAGAAACCCAACAAAATAATATTTTGAACAATATTTATAATAAATTTTCTTACATAAATTCTTTTTTAAAATGAAAGTATTATTTTTCTTATTTTCTTTGTTTGTGTTGCCTCATTACAAATCAGGAAATGGTGTAGAAAAAATAAATAGTAAGAATAAAAAACATTATATTTATTTTAAAACGGATTAAATAAATTATGAAAGAAAATTTATTATTATGGTCAAACAAATTTTTTTATTTGTTTATAATAAACAAAGTCTTCAAATGGTCGTATTAATAAATGTCTCAAATGGTCGTATTAATAAATGTCTCATTTTCACTGGTAAGTTGAAGCAATGATAAAAGCTTCGGTCTAGATATGTAGGGCAGTAATTTTACGCATTGGTATTAAAAAACATTAAAGAAAATTTCTTCAAGTGAAATGTGTTCTTAAAACATCTTGATATTTCGTATTTCATCAATATTGCTTTTATCCAAAGAAAAGTTTAACCAATAAATATTTTATAGCAAATATTTTTCATATAAATTTTATTTTTTAAGGAGGATAATGTGAAATATGAAATAAAACATATAGAATGAGCCTTAATGGCTGTACTGACACAATAATAAATTTATCTTAATTTTGCTGATCAATTTGTTTTTTTAATTCGCAAGTATATGTGCTCCATTTGATAAGGGAAATAACCTCGTCAGTGTTTTTTGAACGGAATCGGATTTATCCAATTTATTTTTAAGCTACATGATATGTAAAACCATTTTAAGAAAATCACGTCTTGTCCAGACAACATAAATACCATTTAATTTTAGAAGAAAAGAAATAATTCTGTTAAAAAGTGCTTATGTCAAGGTAAACCAAATTAGAGAACATTATCTCCGTATTTCCAAGAATAAAAATTTATGTAACTAAAGTAGAAAAATTATTTTTATGATGATCGATAATTAGTTTTGTAATATTTCTTAACAATAAACCATGAATTGCTCTCTTTTTACTAATCATAATTTGTGGCCAGTAAAATATTTTAAATAGCATTGAATACTAAGAACTTTCTTTTCAATTTCTGAAAATTTTATAGAAGAAAGAAAGCACATATGTTAGTGAAATATCATACTTTTTTTCGAATGGTAAGAGAAATTCGAAGAATTTTAATCATAAACATCAAGAACAGCAAACAATGGAAAAATGAAAAAAAGGTAAAGGCTTTCCTATCGAAAAAATATATAAATTTTTATTTAATCAAATACGTCTTTTATTTTATTGATTAAATTTTATATCTCTTAAATCACAGCTAAGAACATTCAAGCACCTCAGCCGGCAAAATTAATGATCATAAAAACTCCGTCGCACAAGATGACCACCATAACTTTGCTGTAGTCAAAGTGGTAAACTCGTTGACTTCAAAATCTGGTTGTTTCAGGGTTCAAATCCTGCGGCAATCAATATACAAAAAATGTTTTTTTCTGTTTAATGGTATAAATACATATTCAGAATGAACATTAAAAAAAACGTGCAGTCTCCTTCGTCAGTACTTTCTCATAGCAGACTCGCCGGCGAAGTAAAATAACTATCTATCTTTCTTCTTTCACCACCTGCCTTATCTCTTATCTATTCCTTTCCTAAGGAATGCAATACAATTACGAAAAATAACTCTAATATGTTTTAATGCCTGAAGTGCTACTTCTCTTAAAAAAAAATTAAAAAAAAATAAAATTCATATTTAATAGCTGAATTTCTGAATATAAGTGAAATCTGAAACCTAACACTAACATTAATTAAAGCAATTAAAATAGTAGTAAACTTTAAATTTGCTTTGAACAAATATTTCGGACTGAATACTCTGAACTAAAAACGTAACACATCAAGAACATAATGTAGTGTAACAAAAAAAAAAAAAAAACTGAGTTCTATAACCGAAATTTGTTGCTTCTACACTCTTAATGTTAATCTGTTTCAATATTAAATATAAATCAATGAAAAATAAAAGTGTCAATGTTTTGTAAAGTGTAAAAAATATCTCATGTCATAGGATCGAAGCTCCATTCGCTTTTTCCTCAGATTATTTTTAGTTCAAAATGTGTAAAGGCACCAGCACTCCATTTAGTATCACACTTAATTAAAGAACCATCTATTTCAATATGATAAAAGTTGATAGCTTCTTTTCAATTGAATTGTTTTTTCTTTTCATATGCACCTATACCATTGTCAGTAAAATAACGAATTCTTCCACACATCAAACTTTTATTTACGTATATACGTACATTATAGCCAATTTAAAATAATTAAGCATAGTTTAAAGTTAAGTGTTTATATGTCCAAGATAGTGATAGTATTTTTTTATAGTGTAAGTGGTCCTTCCGTTGCCATCGTTGTCAGCATCATCATCATCTTCATCAAAATTACTATTGTTTTTACTATTGAGTTAAAAAAAAAAATTAAAATGCATTGTTGTACGAAATATTGTTGTTTTGAGCACTGTGATGTTGCTTATCGTTGCTACGTGTAGCTCGCACCCACTTATACACTTTGTAGCTTATGTTCAATTTTTTTATCTCTCTTTATTTGCTTCGTATCCCCTTTTGCTTTAAGTGTCATAAGCACGTTTCAAGTTCTAGTCTAATCGACACTGATGTCGTTGCATTGAATTGGTTAGCATTTTAGACATCAGATAAAGGAATCTTTTTTTAGTTTCAAACAGAGATGGATTATTAAAATAAATGATACCAAAATACATTTTTTTTTAAAGTCATAGAATTTGACAAAATTAGGATTTTTCTTTGAAGAAATTTTATTAAAAAAAGGTATTAAAATAGGAAGTATTTAAAAAACTTTATCAAAAGTTCAGATCGTTTGTTTTTCGCTTAGTTCTATAACTTACCAAGTTCTCTATTTCGAACTTAATGAAATTTCACTTTTAAATTTTCGTAAACATATGGGCAAACTTGTAATAACACCGATTACTAGTGACCAAGAATCTAATGACGAGTGAAAAGTTGAGCTGCTTGTCAAAACATTGAAAATGAATGATATATTTGTACAAAGAATTTGATTAAAAATATTGTTTCGCACTAAGTTTTGGTAAATTTCAGTTTATCTATTTATTAAAAAAGAAATATTACTTAAAAATTTTTGTGTTAATTCGTATAGATATTAGGAAAAAATAAGGCAGAACTTTCTAGGTGGCTACATCATCCACTATCTATTTACCCAACTAAAAAAAAATATTAAAATACGGGGAGTAGTCAAGATAAAGCAATTCTCATTTAGTTAGACATAGTCCCTACACAGTCGTTGTTTACCTTATTAATCATCAACTATATTTGTCTTTGCTTTCTGCTAAAAGTCTGTTTAATAACGGATGCAATTTTTGCTTATTTTTTCATAACTTTATATTATCATGTACATGTTCTTTTACCATTATAGTACTAATTGATATAAACGAAGCATAAAGTCACAGTGCCTTGAATTTAATTTTAATTTTGAATAGAAGCCGAATTGATTTGATTCGCTCGCTTATATATATTTTTTGATTTTATGATTTGAAATTTGTTAATATTTTTTTTTACAAAAAAAGGGGTAAAAAATGTAAATAGAACCGAATTACTGTTTCCATCACAGATTTAATTTATTGCTGGTTTAAAGTTTTTCTTCGCCGTGACCTTAAAAAATTAGTCTGCTCTATATCGTGTTTTAATGAGTCTTTTTTCTAGAAATGTAAAAGAGTTTTAGAATTTAATCATTACATCATTATAAGGCAACAAAAGCGAAAAATTAAAAAAAAAATAAAATAAAAACAAAAAATACGTGAAGTAAGACAAATCATGAACTTCTATCTAAATAGTATGATGCCACTCCATACTTGGGAATTTTTTAATGCAAATAAGCAAAAGTTTTTTTTTAAAACACATCATGTACCAGACATGACAAATTCTTGGTTACTTAAGCAAAAAAAATTACCACCTTCAATAATATAAACCAGTTCTTCTTTGTTTCTAAACGTGTACGTGATTACCGACAAAAAAAAAAAATAAACAAAAAAAAAAAATAAACAAACAAAAATAACAACAAGAATAAGACTCCTGAAGTCAAAAATCAACAAAGTGTTTAGTTTATTTTTTGTTTTCTTTTCTTTGGTTTTTGTTCTTAGTTTTTTTTTTGTTTTTGTAACTATTATGACCGGTTGACTTTGTCTTCATCTGGATGTTTGTTATGTATATATATATGTCTTATTGTTTTTTGCTTACATTCGTTCATTCCTCATGTTCTATTGAAGAGTCTTGTAAGTAGCTTTTGTTATTTAAACACAAAACACAAATCGGATTTCTTAAAAAATAAAAAAGTTTTTAAAAGTGGGGTCAGAATCCGATCTTTTTGGATTTTTTGAAAGGGTTTGTTTTCTAAGCAGTTTTTCATTATCCAAATAAGAAATTATAATATTTATAAAATACCTTTTGTAAAGTTTACTTAACCGCAAATAAAGAAAGAAATATCTAGGGGTCTTTTCAATATTTATGTACTTATTATACCCCACATCTCACAAGATTGAAAAGCTTTAAAATATTAATTTGTTTTGATAAAATAAAGTTAAAGGGACTTTGGGATAGATAGAAAAATTAGGTGTTTAAAACTTTTAAATGTGGAATTGTTATTTCTTGTTATTCATAGCTGTCCTTTTTTATAATGGCATTTATTGCCATAAAGCAGTGTAAAAAATGATGCTTTAATATTCGTTTTACTAAGACAGAGATGAATATTTTGCTCAGTTTTATTAATTTAAAAGATTTTTTATGGAATCATTAATTTATGATCCGCAATTGATATGTAGACTTATTGATGTGGAATCGAATCTTTAAAACAATATTCCAATAGGCTTGTGAGCAGTCACAAAGATTTACTATATTTGTGGACTACTAAAGTACCTTACTGACAAAGACCAAAACTGAAAAAGACTAAAGATTGCATAAGCAAATTCTGGTATCAAAATAACTTTTTTGATTACAGTTTTGAATTTGCCTTCAAGTTTTAAAGCTTCAATGATTTAAATTAGGCGTTTGGCACATACAACTGACTATGTGAGTATTATTTGCTAAAAATATGGAATTAAAAACAAAACGAAATTAAAAACCAAAACTTAATTGTGCTAAAATATCGAAATTTTAGCTTTCATTATATGTTTTTATGATTATCACAATAATCGTTTTAAAAACTATCCATTTATTCTAAGCCAATGTCTTAAAGTTTATTTTTTTATAATCAAAATTTTTTTAATAAAGTAAATGGTCATAAAAATTACGACGTTTTGAAAAGTATAAAGATTTAAAAAATACATTTAATAAGTTTTGGGTAATAAAAAAATTGACGTCGAAGAAATAACTCCGCCAAGTGTGAGTTTGACTCACACACGAATGTTTAATTTCATTTTTATTAACTTATTGCAGCGGATATATTAAAACATACTAGTGGAAAATTTAAAATAAGACCCTTCAAAAAGGACACGTTTTAATTTTTGTATACTTGTTATTTTAACGACTTAGCAATAAGAAACTTATAATCTTAGCTTGTTATGGTTTAAAGAAATAAGACCATTAGTGTGAAAATCTACCTAGTAACGAAATACTCTTTGTTCTAGTTTATCCTCTATTAAAATTTCAAGTATCTTCCCATACCCTTCTAAAAGATAAAGCCATATTCTTCACATTCAAATTCATTTGGAAATACCCTTTAATTTCTAAGTTCAAAGTTATGTTTCCTCTATTTGTTGCTATAGCACATTTTCCGGACACGCTATTTTACTAATACATTCCTGAGTTTCTGGTATATAATTTTTTATGATTTTGAAATCAAGTTTTCAGTAAATTCTCTTTTACAAAGTTTATAAGTACTCAGGACTAAAATCTGCTTCATCATATTACTGCAACGGAACACGATACTGCAAAAAAGAGACATATTTTTTAAAAGTATTTTTACATTATTTTAATTAGCTTTTTTATTTTTAATGATAGTGTTTTATTTATAAGCTATAAATCTCTTCTTTATTTTCTTTATTTAAAGTAGAATAAGAACTACAACTAAAAACTAGAATTGCTGGCTTTAAATCAGATCAAAAATAAAAAATATGCAGAAAAACTGTTTTATCTTCTCATTGTGCTAAGTTAAGTCACCAACCTGGTTTTGAAAATTTTAAAGTAATGAACACAAAATAGATTTGTAAATGTTTCGGAGTGTTATGATAATGAGCGTAAAAATAGCAATTTTCAAGCATATCTTGGAGTGACTTTTTTCGTTATTGCAAAATTTGCTGCTTTGTAAAGCATTTGTTTAGAAATAAAAAATTTTCAATACAAAAAGTAAATGTTTATAAAGTAAAAATTTTTTCATGTGAAGAAAATAGGCAACATACAAATTAATCCTAAAAAAGACAAAACGATAATACAAAATTTTTCTGCAAAAATAAAAGTAAACAAATCAGTGAATAAAATTAAACATATTTGGAGAAGGCCAACGAAAATGTGTTTCGTATGAATTGAGTGAAAAACGTCATTGAAAACTTCGTTCTAGAATCAGCTCAGACTTTATTGATTTTCTTTTGTTTTCATCTTTGACAGACAAGTGCTCGAGTTTCTTTCACAAACAGTTGACATAAATGAAAATGAACAAATTACTTTGGATACTGAATGTTCCTGTGCATCTGTATTTTTTATATTCGAGGGTGAACATTCATATTATTTTTAGTAGAAGCAATGAGCACAGACGTTTTAAAATACATGCAGAAAAAACTCCAAAGCTTCAATCTCTGCTTGTGCCACATTCTTCAATTATTATGATGCCATCAACTATTGTGCCAAGAACAAACATATTTATTTATTTTAGCTGAAAACATTTACAGATTGTCGCATTTTTTTGCTTGTCAAATCCACTAGCGTTACACATCAGACAAATGTCACAAGAACATCTACTGATTAATTGTTTCACTATTCTATATTTTACAAATTCAATTCAAAAGCAAATAATAGAATTCAGCAACAAATAAAACAAAACGGAAATGAGAAACAGATATTAATTCTGGTGTCCAGTTTTAAAATAAAAATAATTTTTGTTGAATTTATCTGCTTAATTTAAAATTTCTCAGCAATTTTTTTTGGGTTTTGTATTACAAAAAAAAAAATATCAAATTGTGTTTTTTTTTGCCTTTGTTTTGTATAATTGTGATACAAATATGTATAAGCTTTGTTTAAAAAAAAATATTTCTTTTGATATTTAAACTTAAATATAAAAAAATATGTCGAAACGATATCATCCATATTTTATTTAGTTATCACAGTTTTGCAAATTTTTCGAAATTGTGGTCTTTTTTTTATTGAATTGATGCTCAACATGGTTGGAAGTTATTCTTAAGATAATTTTCGTGTATTTTTTGTTCATACATAAATATTTTTTCTTGCCTATGAAATTTTAGTATGCATATGTTCTTGGATGGTATTTGATAGCATTTAATTTTCATTTCTTTTTTATTCCTCGTGACTACACAAATTTGCTTTGTTGTTATGTTTTTGTTGATGTTTGAGGGTATTCATTCAAATTTTTTTTTTCAAACTCAAGGTTATTACGTTGCCTGTCAAACAAGACAAAATTTTTTGATAAAAAACCATATAAGAAAAATATTAATGTTATCCGCTTCTAAAAAAATTAAATTCAATTAGAGCATGGAATATATCTGTGCACTGTCATTGTAACATATAAATAGCAAAAGGCTTAAGGCTATGATTATTATACTTTCTTCCATAGATTTTATTTTTCCCTGTTGTTTTTGAGTATTTTAAATACATTTAATATAAATATTTTTTTATTAAACATTTATTATATGCATACATAAGTTTTTAATTCGTGCCAAAATGCTTACACTAGAACAAATGGTACTGCAAATTTTAAACGAGAGCTTTGAATCAACTAATGTGATTGCAATATTTGCTATAAATTACCTTCTTCATAAAAATTTAATTTTAAACTATCGTTAAGAGGCAAGAAAGATTGTAATATAACACACTTCGGTAGAATTTTTATTTTTTATTTTTTTACTAGGAAATATGTCCTTTTCGGAAAATTTTTGCTTCTCTTAATGGGTAATTTTCTATTTTTTTTAAATAAAAACCCATATAATACAAAAAGGTCATTCCTTTAATGAATATAAAAAAAGTTAAAATTTATACAGAATATAGATAGAATTTAACTTTCCAATTAAGAAAGAATTAAAATAATATATAAGGTTTGTGTTCTATTGGCTGCTGGGTTACTTGCACGAGATCTATGACCAATTTAAATCCAATACTTAATTCTGTAGGCGGTGAGGAATAAAACTGTTTACACTATAAATATATTAAGGCATTAACATAATATAATAATATAAGTATTAAACCAACCGGGTAATATAAATGGTCGTCAGTCAGTAAAAGTAGCTTTAATTTTTAGTCTGTGTAAAACAAAAACTTGTCATGCTTAAACGAATTAACCGAACGAGTTGAAGTTAAAATGTAAATAATAAACACTTTCGTTTAAAAGAAACTCAAAAAAATAATATTTTGAACAATATTTATAATAAATTTTCTTACATAAATTCTTTTTTAAAATGAAAGTATTGTTTTTTCTTATTTTCTTTGTTTGTGTTGCCTCATTACAAATAAGGAAATGGTGTAGAGAAAATAAATAGTAAAAATAAAAAACATTATATTTATTTTAAAACGGATTAAATAAATTATGAAAGAAAATTTACTATTATGGTCAAACAAATTTTTTTATTTGTTTATAATAAACAAAGTCTTCAAAAGGTCGTATTAATAAATGTCTCATTTTCACTGGTAGGTTGAAGCAATGATAACAAGCTTCGGTCAAGATATGTAGGGCAGTAATTTTACGCATTGGTATTAAAAAACATTAAAGAAAATTTCTTCAAGTGAAATGTGTTCTTAAAACATCTTGATATTTTGTATTTCATAAATATTGCTTTTATCCAAAGAAAAGTTTAACCATAAATATTTTATAGTAAATATATTTCATATAAATTTTATTTTTTAAGGAGGATATTGTGAAATATGAAATAAAACATATAGAATGAGCCTTAATGGCTGTACTAATACAAAAATAAATTGGTCTTAATTTTGCTGATCAATTTATATTTTTAATTCGCAAGTATATGTGCTCCCTTTGATAAGGGAAATAACCTCGTCAGTGTTTTTTGAACGGAATCGGATTTATCCAATTTATTTTTAAGCTACATGATATGTAAAACCATTTTAAGGAAATCACGTCTTGTCCAGACAACATAAATACCATTTAATTTTAGAAGAAAAGAAATAATTCTGTTAAAAAGTGCTTATGTCATGCACAAATAAAAGTCATTGTGCCACTTTCATCTTTCGCCATGGTAAACCAAATTAGAGAACATTATCTCCGTATTTCCAAGAATAAGGATTTATGTAACTAAAGTAGAAAAATTATTTTTATGATGATCGATAATTAGTTTTGTAATATTTCTTAACAATAAACCATGAATTGCTCTCTTTTTACTAATCATAATTTGTGGCCAGTAAAATATTTTAAATAGCATTGAATACTAAGAACTTTCTTTTTAATTTCTGAAAATTCTATAGAAGGAAGAAAGCACATATGTTAGTGAAATATCATACCTTTTTTCGAATGGTAAGAAAAATTTGAAGAATTTTAATCATAAACATCAAGAACAGCAAACAATGGAAAAATGAACAAAAAAGTCAAGGCTTTCCTATCGAAAAAATATATAAAATTTTTATTTAATTAAATACGTCTTTTATTTTATTGATTTAATTTTATATCTCTTAAATCACAGCTAAGAACATTCAAGCACCTCAGCCGGCAAAAGTAATAATCATAAAAACTCCGTCGCATAAGATGACCACCAAAACTTTGCTGTAGTCAAAGTGGTAAACACGTTAAATACAAAATCTGGTTGTTTCAGGGTTCAAATCCTGCGGCAATCAATATACAAAAAATGTTTTTTTCTGTTTAGTGGTATAAATACATATTCAGAATAAACATTAAACAAAACGTGCGGTCTCCTTCGTCGGTACTTTCTCATAGCAGACTCGCCGGCGAAGTAAAATAACTATCTATCTTTCTTCTTTCACCACCTGTCTTATCTCTTATCTATTCCTTTCCTAAAGAATGTAGCACAATTACGAAAAATAACTAAATATGTTTTAATGCCTGAAGTGCTACCTCTCTTAAAAAAAAATCATATTTAATAGCTGAATTTCTGAATATAAGTGAAATCTGAAACCTAAAACTAACATTTTTTAAAGCAATTAAAATAGTAGTAAACTTTAAATTTGCTTTGAACAAATATTTCGGGCTGAATACTCTGAACTAAAAACGTAACACATCAAGAACATAATGTAGTATAACAAAAAAAAAAAAAAACTAAGTTCTATAACCGAAATTTGTTGCTTCTACACTCTTAATATTAATCTCTTTCAATATTAAATATAAATCAATGCAAAATAAAAGTGTCAATGTTTTGTAAAGTGTAAAAAAATATCTCATGTCATAGGATCGAAGCTCCATTCACTTTTTCCTTAAATTTTTTTTTAAGTTCAAAATGTGTAAAGGCACCTGCACTCCATTTAGTATCACACTTAATCAAATAACCATCTATTTCAATATGATAAAAGTTGATAGCTTCTATTAAATTGAATTGTTTTGTATTTCATATGCATCTATACAATTGTAAGTCAAATAACGAATCCTTCCACACATCTAACTTTTATTTACGTATATACGTACATTTATATTAAAGCCAATTTAAAATAATTAAGCACAGTTTAAAGTTAAATGTTTATATGTCCAAGATAGTGATAGTATTTTTTTTATAGTGTAAGTGGTCCTTTCGTTGCCATCGTTGTCAGCATCATCATCATCCTCATCAAAATTACTTTTGTTTTTACTCTTGAGTTAAAAAAAAAAAAAACAAAATGCATTGTTGTACGAAATATTGTTGTTTTGGGCACTGTGATGTTGCTTATCGTTGCTACGTGTAGCTCGCACCCACTTATACACTTTGTAGCTTATGTTCAATTTTTTTATCTCTCTTTATTTGCTTCGTATCCCCTTTTGCTTTAAATGTCATAAGCACGTTTCAAGTTCTAGTCTAATCGACACTGATGTCGTTGCATTGATTTGGTTAGCATTTTAGACATCAGATAAAAGAATCTTTTTTTAGAGATGGATTATTAAAATAAATGATACCAAAATACATTTTTTTAAAGTCATAGAATTTGACAAAATTAGGATTTTTCTTTGAAGAAATTTTATTAAAAAAAGGTATTAAAATAGGAAGTATTTAAAAAAGTTTATCAAAAGTTCAGATCATTTGTTTTTCGCTTAGTTCTATAACTTTCCAAGTTCTCTATTTCTAACTTAATGAAATTTCACTTTTAAATTTTCGTAAACATATGGGCAAACTTATAATAACACCCATTACTAGTGACCAAGAATCTAATGACGAGTGAAAAGTTGAGTTGCTTGTCAAAACATTGAAAATGAGTGATAATATTTGTACAAAGAATTTGATTAAAAATTTTATTTCGCAATAAGTTTTGGTAAATTTCGCTTTATCTATTTATTGAAAAAGAAAAGTTACTTAAAAATTAATTTTTGTGTTAATTTGTATAGATATAAGGAAAAAAATTAGGCAGAACTTTCCTGATGGCTACATCATCCACACTATCTATTTACCCAACTAATAAAAAATATTAAAATACGGGGAGTATTCAAGATAAAGCAATTCTCATTTAAATAGACATAGTCCATACAAAGTCGTTGTTTACCTAAGTTAGTTAGTTAGAATTGGCAACCTCTCAAGACAAAGGTCATTTGAGCACAATCGAATGGCCCGTTGTGTACCACAATTAAGACGGCGCGACTTCCCTTACCCAGCCGATAACCATGAAGATTCCCGGATGAACTTCACTATGTCCCCTATAGAGTGAGATTATATTATTAAGAATATATATTATTCATCAGCTATATTTGTCTTTGCTTTCTGCTAAACGTCTGTTTAATAACGAATGCAATTTTTCTTTAGTTTTTACTTTGTATTTTCATGTACATGTTCTTTTACCATTATAGTTGATGTAAATAAAGCATAAAGGCGCGGTGCTTGAGTTTAATTTTGAATATAAGCCGAATTGATTTTATTAGAGTTAAAGTTTATTAAAGTTAATACTTTTTTTTACAAAAAAAGGGGTAAAAAAATGTAAGTAGAACCGAATTAATGTTTCCATCACAGATTTAATTTATTGCTGGTTTAAAGTTTTTCTTCGCCGTGACCTTAAAAAATCTGTCTGCTCGTATATCGTGTTTTGATGAATCTTTTTTTCAGAAATGTGAAAGAGTTTTAGAATTTAATCATTACAAAAAAAAAAATAATAATAATAAAAAATACATAGAGTAAGACAAAGCATGAACTTCTATTTAAATAGAATGATGCCATTGCATACTTGGGCATTTTATAATGCAAATAAACAAAACTTTTTTATTAAAAGACGTCGTGTACCACACATGACAATTTCTTGGTTACTTAAGAAAAGAATAAAAAAAATATAAAAAATAACCACCTGCAATAATATACACACGTTCGTCGTTGTTTTTAAATGTGTACGTGATTACGTAAAACAAAAAAAAAAAAAAAAAACAAAAATAAAACAAAAAAAAAAAAAAAAATAACAACAAGAATAAGACTCCTGAAGTCAAAAATCAACAAAGTGTTTAGTTTATTTGTTTGTTTTCTTTTCTTTCGTTTTGGTTCCTAGTTTTTTTTTTTGTTTTTTTTTTTTTTTTTTTGTTTTTGTAACTATTATGACCGGTTGACTTTGTCTTCATCTGGATGTTTGTTATGTATATATATGTGTCTTGTTGTTCTTCGCTTATATTCGTTCATTCCTCATGTTCTGTTAAAGAGTCTTGTGAGAAGATTTTGTTATTTTTACACAAAACACAAATCGGATTTCTTAAAAAATAAAAAAAGTTTTTAAAAGTAGGGTCAGATTCCGATCGTATTGGATTTTTTTAAAGAGTTTGCTTTCTGAGCAGTTTTTCACTTAATTAAATAAAAAAAAATTATAATATTTATAAAATACCGTTAGTTAAATTTACTTTACCCCAAATAAAGAGAGAAATATCTTGGGGGCATTCCAATATTTATGCAGTTATTATACCCCACATGTCATAATATTAAAAAGCCTTAAAATATTGGTTTGTTTTGATAGAATAGAGCTAAAATGACTTTAAAATTTTTCAATGTGGAATTGTTATTTTTTATTATACATAGCTGTCCTATTTTATAATGGCATTTATTGCCATAAAGCAGTGTAAAAAAATAACGCTTTAATATTTGTTTTACTAAGACAGAGACGAATATTTTACTCAGTTTTATTAGTTTGTAAGATTTTTTATGGGCTCATTAATTTATGATCCGCAATTGATATGTAGACCTATTGATCTGGAGTTGAATCTTTCAAACAATTATAAAGCAACCTATTCCAGTAGGCTTGTGAGCAGTCACAAAGAATCACTATATTTGTGGACTTCTAAGGTTCCTTACTGATAAAGACTAAAATTGACAAAGACTAGAATATAAAGATTGCTTAAGAAAATTCTGGTATCAAAATAACTTTTTTGATTACAGCTTTGAATTTACCCTCAAAGTTCGAAGCTTTTATGATTTAAATTAGGCGTTTTGCACATACACCTGAGTATGTGAGTATTACTTGCTAGAAATATTGAACTAGAAACAAAACGAAATTAAAAAGCAAAACTTTATTGTGCTTAACTATCGAAATTTTCATTATATATCTTAATTATTATCACAATAATCGTTTTAAAAACTATCCACTTATTCTAAACCAATATATAAAAGTTTATTTTTTTATAATCTAAATTTTTTTAATGGTCATAAAAATTATGACATTTTGAAAGGTATAAAGGTTTAAAAAATACATCTAATAAGTTTTGGGTAATAAAAAAATTGTCGTCGAAGAAAAAACTCCGCCAAGTGTGAGTTTGACTCACATACCAATGTTTAATTTCATTTTTATTAACTTATTGCAGCGGATATATTAAAACATACCATCGGAAAATTTAAAATAAGGCCCTTTAAAAGAACACCATTTAATTTTTGTATACTTGTTATTATAACGACGTAGCAATGCAAAATTTATAGTCTTAGCTTTTTTTCAAAAGAAATAAGACCATTAGTGTAAAAATCTACCTAGTAACAAAATACTCTTTGTTCTACTTTATGCTCTATTAAAATTTCAAGTATCTTCCCACACCATTTTAACAGATAAGGCCATATTCTTCACATTCAAATTCATTTGGAAATACTCTTTAATTTCTTAGAAGACGAAGCAAATGGTTAACGGTAAAGGAGAAATATTTGATTGATATAAATTCCGACTATATTTAATTTTGCTTCTAATTCATTTATATTTTTCTTTAGTATTTTCTATTTAATTTTCATATGGAATACTAAATTATCATTAAAAATATTATGAGTACGTTTAAAGATTTTTGGATTAATTATTAAATTAATTATATATGAAATAACTTATATTTACTCATTATTTTATGTTAATTGTGCTAAATACCTTTAAAGATAAACATTTTTGAATATTGTCATGAAATATTTATTATTTTTAATGATTCCAAATAATAAATTTCATATTGAAATTGAAAAAAGAGACAAAAATTTTACATCAATAAAAATCTGTAAATGTGTGTACTAAAAATTACAATTTTAAATTTAATTTTAGGCCGAAATAAGTTACCTTGTGTTTAACATAATATCATATTTATTTTATTGTCTTTTTTATGGTTAAAGTAAAGAAAATATAAATATGAATGTTATCAAAACATGTGAGGAAAAGTTTAGAGGGCTGTTAGCGGACGTCCTATCTGCTACAAGGATTACGGAAAATACAACGGAAGGAACTTGGTAATATTACTAAGTGAGGAAAATGTGCTATTCTATACAAATCTTGGTAAAGTTTAGGTAAAATGTGTGTTTATTAAAAGTTAAAAGACAGAGAAATAAATTTTGCAAAAATATAAAGCTGCTTTGTATGATTTAAATAATCTAATTAAAGTAGGATTAAAATCTATTCACATTTCTATTAATATTTATATATATTACCTAATACGGTTTAAAAAATGTGTTTATGTCGACAAAATCAAGTCCAAGTTACAACAGTTCACTCTTACTGATTAAAAATTTATATCTAAATAAATGTAAATTTAGAGAAAAATATGCTTCCTCTTTAATATGTGTTTTTACCTACTGATCTCAGCTATTTTAATTTATTTTTTTTTTCTTTGTAAAAATTCTTACATCGTATTTATACTTTAAGGAGATGTTTAATCATAAATATAAAAAGAGTCCCAGCAAATAATATTGATATAAATTATGTATCCCGTGTTATGTAACGCATCCATAGTAATCGACTGAAAACAGCTTGAAGTCAATTGTTGGTATAAACCACAAACCACCGCTTCAAACAAACTTGTGTTAAGAAATATTTTCCAATTAAAAATCCATTTATATTAGTATGTTGCAATAAATACATTTCCACATATCTAGTGTGATATATTTTATAATAATTAGGAAATTAACTATTTTATAAACGTATATATTTGCTTTACAAACTATTAATAACAAAGTTATGACTACAACTACTAGACATGTGTTGTTGAACCATTTGTTGTAAGCAAGAAAAACAGCAGCAATAAAACTCTTGCTTTTATGTTAAAGAATATCACATACATATTTCATGAGAATCTATTGCAACAAAACATAAATTCACTAGAAATTGAGTGTTGTATTTTAATTCCTCCTTTTGATGAGTCTTGTAGCTAAAGTGCTCAGAAAATATTCGCTTAAATAAAATTGAATGAATTTAATTTCTTCTATGCTTTATAATATTTGGTTTTGTTTAATTTTATAATAGTTATATATTTTTGAAGTTGAAAGTGTTTAATTGTGAAAAATATAAAAAAAAAAGTTTAATAAACGATAAATAAATAAGTATGAAATTAGCAGGAGCATTTAATAGCACTCTCTTTAAGAGCTTAAACAAATAAAAATTGGATATAGAATTTAAAACATTACTGATATCATGCATAATAAGGAACAAAAAAAAACAAAAATACATTTTGAACATTAAATGGAGTTGTTTTTAGTTTTTTAAGATTATGAACTTGCAAGCAATAACAAATTGTAAAGAAAAAAATGTATCTCCAGATTATCAACCATTTCAAGCGGTTCAATTAAAATTAATGAGATTGTATTGCTTCCATTTAATATACAAGTAGAGTTTCAGGGTTTATAGGTCACCTGTCATGAACAATTAATTTAACATTTTGTTTTTAAGGTAAGTGAAATAAAATTTGGTGATATCATTGTGCAGAGTTTACTTGGCACAAAAAACACCTAACTGAAATTATAATACTTTTATAAGTGTTTATTTTTTAATGAATGTTACTTTAGCGCTATGACATTTCTTAGGCGATTCTGACAATAACTTAAATATGGATCTTACATATTGACCTGGTTATAAAGAATATGTTATAATAAACTATCAGAGCTCTGGATAACATTTTTTAACACTTTACCAACTCATTGAATATTATAAGCAGGACTTAATACAAATAAATCCATTACTTACGAGTTTAACTCACCAAGGGGTTTATAGACCTTTTAATTTTTAATATTATTTTTTAAAATTGTTGCAGCAACTACTGTATACTTTAGATTAAATTAAAAGTAGGGCAACGTAAAAAATTACATAAATATTGCGACAACTTTTTATTTTTTTTACTTACTTTCAAAGCCATTTAGTACTACACGCTCTGCGTGCACATCTAGTCCCAAGTTAAAGAAGGAAGGCCATATACCTAAATAATATAGGGACACCTTTCATTAAATTTAGCAGATATAGTTGTATTTGAATACAGATTTATTTTTAAGCCTAAGAAGGCTTAAAGTATAAATCTATATTCACCAAAATCACGACCTTGATGGAAAATCTCTTTAATTTTTAAATTTATTCCTTTCACGTTTTTTATAGCATGACTGTCTTTTATCCAACAAAAAAATAGACGTTAACTTAAAAAGTAGCTGGTATATAATGACTTACATTTGTGATTGCCGTATTTTGTTACTCACTCACAAAACACACTACTTTAGTTCTCATATTAAGTTTGTAGTAATTGAAATAATTCTTAGAGTTAAAAAAATACCTTAAAATACGTAACAATTATCACTTTTATATCCTACAACCAGATTGGTAATCTAATTGGGAAGACCTTCCTTAATTACTCGAAAATAACATACAAAACAAAACTTCTACGTCAGGCTTAAATTCACGTTTAACATTGATGAATAACTTAAATTCTTGCTATAAATTTGCTCTTTTCTAAAAAAATATCGATTTCACTTTAAATCCACGATATTTATAGTGTATAAACGCCGGCATGTATGAACCATCATAATATTACTTTCATGCATGTAAATCATGTGTAAAACTAAAAGTATTAAACTCAGCAAACTCTGCACTTTAATATGCAAAATAAGAGTTTGTTATAAACTGTGTGAGTATTTAAACCTCATGCATGTAAAATAAAAAAGCCAATACTTTATGAATACTTTAAAATATGTTTCATAAATGCCCATAAATTCAGATGAATTTTGTATTGGCTTAAATATAATAAACTTAAAAACACACATTCTGTCAAATAAATTATAATAAATGCATACACTAGCTACAGTGGGGAAACCATAAACGATTTAGAGGTCACTTCAAGGATATAGTTACATATTTACTATGATGAGTAAAAAATTGTGACATAAAGTAAACATATAAATTCTTAAATTTTTGCGTTATTTTGATGACAGAATATCGTGTTTATATTGATATGTAAAACATTCAAACAACAAAGAGAATGATATATGTTTTTAGTCTTAAATAACTTAAATTGTGTTCTGCCCTACCGCAACTAAACAAAATTAGTTCAGTAACAAGGTATTTTCTTTTATTTTACTTTACTTATCAAATACCATTATTATAAGAATATCTTTATTTACACATATTTTCCGAAGATTTTTTTTGACCAGTTTTTGGTTGCAAAACCGAGAGATTCAGAGACAAAAACTTTAAAAACATTTCATGTCCTTCTTATTTCTTTGATCTATTTTCCTTCTTCGTTAACAATTTTATTTTCCACAAGTTATTAGAAACAAATTTTTTTGCTGTCAAGTGGTAATTGAAGAAACATAATTTTATGTGTATGAACAGCAACGGTACTTACTCAATTTAAAGTTAAATTAAGTCATTTAAGCTTATGTTTAAATTTTGTAAAAATAAAATTTTGTTAAAATTAAAGTTTATAATAAAAACAATATTAAATTTTTAAACGAGTAGATTGAAATAATATTTTCTTTTTGTACTTTTTTTTATACGAATGCATGTTCCCAGCGGCTTTTTCCAAAAGTTATTATGATTTGTTTGCTTTATGTTCTTTTTTATCCCGTTTTAATGGTATTGTATGTAAAAGAAATAATATTTTCGTTATTATCTTTTTTCTTTTTTATCAACAATGCAACTGCCCATAAATTTTATAACGTTGGCATATTTGTTAAACGACACATTCTTAATAATGATGCTCATAAAATAAAACAAAATATTTTCGAAAGCGAAGACAACAACGAAAAAACATAAAGAATGGTGCAACTGTGCGTATAATTAATCGCCTAAACGCATCAACAAAGAACGATACTTTTATTATCAGCATAAAATTTTTTGTCATAGAAATTTTAAAATAAGTAGATTTAGCAAGAGCAGATGTTAAAATAAAAATAAATTAATTTTGAAATTAAACAATGTGAATAAATAAATTTTGTAACCGGATTTCCTGGAAACCTTGTGTTACAAAAGTCGTTTGAAAATTATAAATATATATATTCATATTTATATAGTTGTCATCAGCAAATAAATACTAACAGAAAGCTGATTGCATACTGGACAACAGTTGAAATAGTAGGTAAAAAAGGAAACTAAATTCTTGCATACAGAGATTTAACAGCAAAAAAAAAAAAATATTGAATGTTTTCAGTTATATAAAATGGTCTATAAATAAATCGCATATATATTTTTATGCATATTCTTAATACTGATGTACATTTGTACATATGTATGTATTTTTATATATTGCATAAATGATTATTTCTGTGCATATTTGGAAAATTATTGCACAATACAATAACTGCAAAAATATTATTCATATAAAAATATGAATAATATTTGCAGTTTGATTTATATTAAGAACCACAAAGTGGTTGTTGTTACGATTGGAAAGTAATGTTTTTAAGTGAGAAAATTTTTTTTTTGCCGAAAGCAAAATGCTGGTTAAATAGGAACAACGCGCATAATCTAGAATTCATAAAAAAAATTTTTTTTTTTAAATTTAATTTATTTTTAAATTATTTGAATTAATTAAAAAATGATAATGTTGCAAAATTCTACTAATCACTAGTATTTCGAACAAATTAATATACTTTAAATAAGCAAAAAGCTTTAATAAACAGTTTCTTAAAACCAAAGTTTACAATAGAGAAGGAATGCGATTCCAAACTTCCTTACTTAGATACTTTATTGATTCGACGAGGTAATAATATATTAATGGATTGGTATCAAAAACCAACAGCATCAGGAAGAATTATTAACTATTTTTCAAAGCATAACAAAGGTATAATAATTAATACAGCTTAAAATTTAATTGAAAGAGTTTTAACTATAAGTGATGAAGAGTTTCGTAAAAAGAATAAAGAAAAGATTAAAAATATACTAGCGGATAATAGCTTTCCAAAAAGACTTATTTATAAACTTATTAGACAATACGGACATAAAAGAAATACAAATAAGATAAGCACATTGGAACCTAAGATTTATAAGTCTTTAACTTATGTACAAGGTTTTTCAGAACGTTTAAAGAATTCAAAAATCTTCAATAAGGAAAAATATAACATGGCTTATAAAACAAATAATACACTGAATAGATTATTTAGTAAGACTAAAGATAGAATTAATAAATTTGACATTTCTAATGTAGTCTATGAAATACCTTGTAAAGGTAGTGATCAGGAGATTTGCAATAAGGTATATATTGGTACAACAAAAAATAAACTTAAGACTAGAATTGCTGGACATAAGTCGGACTTAAGATATGTTAATTCACAAAAAACAGCATTATCCGCTCATTGTTTTGACTTAGGTCACTATCCTAACTTTGAAAATGCTTCAGTTCTTAGTATTGAAAAAAATTATAAGAGACGGTATATTTTGGAAATGTTACACATTGTAAATACTCCATTGACTAAAAGAATTAATTTTAAAGCAGATACAGATAATGTCGCTCATATATACAGACACTTAATTCACAAAATAACATAAATGTTTTGTTCTTAATATATGTATGTAACACAAAACACTTTTTTATATTTTTGTTTTTGAAATTTTTTGAAACATTGTTTTTTAATTTCCTTATGACAAAAAAATTTTTTCAATTGTTAATTAATTTTGTTATTTTGCTTTCAATATTAATTTTGTTTCCTGAAGAAGGTACGCAAAAAGTACCGAAATATTGAAATATAATATTAATAAAAAAATATAAGGACCCAAAGCTTAATAAAATAGAAAATAATTTTAACAAAAATTTTATTGTTGTATTTATCGGTTGTCTAGTAAAAGTAATTTTAATGGGAAAATATTATATAAAAACCATTGCAAATTTTAGATCTTCTTATCCTTAATAAATATATTGTGATATCTCGACTATTTTGTGTTAGTTTGGGTAGCAAAGAAAACTTATCAAAATTCCTCTCAATCGCGATACATGCTGCAGAGAAAAAGTTAACCCGTTATGATCTAGTAAGCTTCGCAAGAAATAAATATAGAACATATAACGTAACATTTTTTTGTAGGGATTCTCCTATGATACCGTTGTTGGTCCATTTCACCAAAGAATGTTTTAAATGTTGCATATTTTATTTAAAAGCCCTAGGGTTCCGTATCTCTGGAAATATGAGGCTTAGCAGGAATTATCAGACTTTTTTTATTAAATAACTTGTCTGAATCACGGTCAACTTTTTGTTTCATATACAGCTACCTGACTAAACTAGATTTATTCCGTTGGATAAAAATTAATAAAAACAAACTTGTTTTAATAGTGATGTATATAAGTTCTAATCAGCTTGTTATAGAACTCGTCATTCGAATTCTTTTTATTTTATCTTTTGCCAAAATCAACAAAACATATTAATTATAAAATTGATTATTACATTTATTGTTCGTGCATTTAGCAGAGCCTGAACATACATTTTAAATTAAAAAGAATTCTTTTTTGCCGTAAAACTAATACAAAGAACAACCAGTTTAGTAACTATTTTTAACATTTAACCTTAAATAGAAACTTTTTATGAATTCAAACAAAAGAATATTTTTTTTTGATAAGATAGCGTCAAACACTTATAGTCTTAGTTTTTATCCTCTAACATCACAAAATTTTGCTTGCTATTCTCTTTTAATTAATAAAATCTATTAATAATTTAAAATTGTATTAAATAATTAAGATAAATGCTTTTTTTAGCTAAATTGCAATACTTTTCATTCTAAGCGTGCTTTAACAGAATCATTCAACTAAATAAATTCTTTAATAATATTACTAAATTTATTTTTTTCTCTAGAAATTTAAATCCAAAATCAAGCTTCAAAACATTCTCCCTCTTTTTTTTTTGTCAATAATAAAATATTTTTTACTTTCATAAATTTACATGCCGGTACTTAAAATTAAATACGTATCAATAATTTTACTTAATAACAAATTTAATTGTCATTAAAAGCTTTTTTTCTGTAAATAAAATTATAAATTCTGAAGCAGAGAATGCAGTTTTAAGGCAAATAGAAACAAAAAATGTTAAAAAACCACCTGCACTGCAGTTAAACAGGTTTATGTGTGTGAATCAGATTAAACGTTACTTTTGAATTTCCGAATGTTGCATGTCTGCGTTTCTTTTAAGCACTACTGCTTCTACAATAAATGCTTCTTGCTACGATATGCCCATTTCCCAAAACCCTCCTATGTTTTAAATCCACTATAACATTTTTAATGGCATTTGAGTTCTATGGAACTCTTTTTCAATCGGTGAGTAATTCATTCTGTAAGATATGTGTGTTAGGTTTAGAACTAATACATTAAAATGAAGTAGGGTAGTGTTAAAAGGATATCAACCATGTTGTGAATTTATTTCAAAACATTAAACAGAATTTGGCATTATTGCAGAAATATTCTTAGAGTTTGTGGCAGTTTTTATTACTAAAGATTAAAGTATTTTATACATCAAAGCTATACAAAGCTAAGTTAAACTTAATTCTAGAATGATTGCTGGCTAAAAATAATTTTAAAAACAGTTTGATTTTATGATAAAATAATTAATTACGTAAAAAATTGTTAAGTTTAAAAAAATCTTTAATAATAATAAATAACAATGATTGTTACATCCATATTGTTGTGGACTGCATGCTTATACCAGCGACAAATCTAGCTACACAATTGCTTCTAGAGACTTGCACCCTTTTTCGCCAGCCACTCCTCTGAAAACAGTAAATATGAACGCTTTATACTATTTTTCCCTCTAACGGGGTTTTTGCTGTTTTGTATAGGATTTTTTAATAAAAAAATCTAGTTATACCTAAAAAAACCGAAATTAAAGCAGACTTAGAATCATGTTCATTTTTTTTTTTGTGGAAAAAAAATATATTGGGCGATAGAGAATCAAAAAATAAGAAAAAAATATCAAATGAAAGAATTGGCACTCGTCCAGTATTTTCCCAGTTATTGCCATCTTTTCATAGAAAAGTACGATTACCCACATATTTTATAAGATATCGATTAAATTTATTGAAGACAACTTTTAGAAATTAACAAAAAAAAAATTTTATATGCTTAACCCATCAATTGCGGATGACATTTATTCTTCATTTTTAATTGTCTCTCACCTTAATAAATGTTTTTTTGATTGCATTTACTTCATTAGGCTAGATTAATATACACGGTTAAGGGTATATAAAATTCGGCATTGCAGAATGTAACACTCTAACTTGTAAAAATTTGTTAAACGTAAAAACTTCAAAATACACTAGAACGTAAAATTTAAAAGTTTATTCGTTTCAGCTTTTCACAAATATCTTTTATTTATTTCGTTTCAGGAGAGGACCTAATAACTACTAAAAATGTTTTAGTATTATAAAGTTGTTTGGACCTCCAAAACATAACTTTTACTTTTTTGTTTATATCACACAAAAGCATGAATAATACTTAAAGCTGAAACATGTTTAAAACACCATGAATGTTGCTTTTAGTAGTAGTTCCCAATAATTTGCCTTTATGATAAAAGAGTTTCCTGATAGGCTTCAGCACAACGCGTTAACAGGAGCTGTAAAATAATAAAAAGAAACAACAAACAGCAGATAAAAAAGTACTATATCATAACTTTTTGCAATTTCTGTTGTAAGCAATTACATTTCATCTCCACTTATATTAATCAGATAACTGAGTTAAATTTGCACATGATTGTCCTTTAGTAAGCCACAGTTAATTGCCTCTCATCTCATGTTATTCTCTTTTTATATCATACGTTAAACTTTGACAAATTCAACTGACAAGTAAGATAAAATACATGTTTTCTTATGAGCGTTGTCACAATCAATACGTGTCCGTCAACACAAAGTACGAAAGTTGGTCAACTTTTAACTTTTGAATACTTTGACAACTATCAACTGCTTCTTCTTCTCTGTTTTCTTTCAACTCTTGCTATGTTTCAATTGTGTTTTGTGATTTTAATAAAACAATTTTGGTGGCAAGCAATAAAATACAAATTTAATTAAATTAACTAGTGAATAAAATACAAATTCAATTTAAAAGTGAATAAAGCAAAGTATTCATTGTGCCAACCACATCCGTCGTTACTTTGACTTTAGTTGAATCTTTAAAAGTTTAACGTATGACGGATTCTATGTGCCCCGGCCTTTATAAATATTCCCGTTCTCCAAGGCTGTGCATCTATTCTTCTCTCTCTCTTTGTTTCTCTACAAGCACAAAATATATGTGGCTTATTTATCGCTTGTTTTTCAAACAATATAAGTGAAAACAAAGCTGTTTATTTCTCTCTCTTTATTAACTTCGTGTATATTGCCCTTAGTTCGGTCGTATTGTTGTAACTGACCTAGTAACCATATTCAAGTGTACTGATTTCAATCCAAAACACCAAATATATGATAACCTTAACTTTAAGAAAAACTGCTAACTTTAGAAGTTTATATAGGTAATACATTGTTAAATGTACTATAATGACTTAAGAACATATATCAAAATAGCTTCAGTATTTTCGAGGTTGCAAATTAAGTAATAAATAAAATATTTTATGTTAAATTTAAAAATTATTAATTATACACCTGTATTTTTGTGTTTATTTCTGTAAGTGTGATATAAAATATTATACCATTTTTAAATGTTTAATACTCTCCGTATATGTAGAAAATTATTAAATCTCGAAGAAGATTTGGAATAATTTGTATATAAAGATTTTACTTTGGGCACAAATTTAAGACATTTAAGCTTTCCTATTGTGAATTCTAATTAACAGTGATTTTCTTTTAAATGTATTAGTCAAACAAAGCGATGTCATTACTTTGAAAAATCAAAGAAAATTAATTTAAGATCTCTTTCCATTTTTCTATACTTCAAAGTGCAATAACTCTCACACAAAAAATTATGGAAAAGCAAAGAATTTAACAATACCAAAGAAACGATTTTAAATAAATAAATTCTGTTAAAAATGAAAACATATAAAAGCACTTCTGACTTTAAAATGATCATGTCTTCTACTAAATATCTGAAAACATTGTGCTTACAAAAGTTTACTCACAACAAGACACAGGATAAAATCAATGACAGCGAGTCTCATCATAAAACACATTTTATCGTTGAGCAGAAGGACATAAAAGAGTACTGTTAGAAGGGTAATAACATGAATATTAATATAACTACTCTGAAGTTTTATGTTAGCAGTCAAATTTTCTCCGACTGTCCTATTAATAAGAAACCCACCTTTGCATAAAGAAGATATTAAAAATATTATTTAGTCTGCAGTTACAAGTGAAATTATTAAATATTGTTTAAGTTGTCAAGAACTTTGTGAAATATACAAATGCCGTCACCTTTTTGATGATATTAATCCAGTATTTATAAAACTCATACTTCCGTAAATAATATACCCTATTAAGCATTTGTATAACAAAACTATAACCACAAGTTTCTTTTCGACGAAATAGAAACATGACAACATCATACCAGTTCCAAAAACAAGTAATGAGTACCGCTAAATATAAAATTTTCCATGTCTCTTTAAAAGTTTTTAAAGACAAATAGTTGAATATATAAACCAGACCAGTTAATTACCAGACCTTTAAACAGGCCTTTGATACAGTTCACCATTAAATACTGTGATTTAAATTATCCAACCAGTTAAACTTCTCCAACACTGGGAGCTGGTATACAAGGCTTTATATCTTATAAGGATCACTGTCAATTTGAATGTTTGAAGCATCATGATAGTTCATTGTTTAGAGTGCTCATATCGGAAGCATAAGATGACCTCTGACTTTGTATTCTATTAAGTATAAAATATTTTCATTATTTTTATTCTTAAATGCCGCTGAGTATAGAGTTTATTAAGTTTTTATAAAACATTTAACGAATTTTTCAGAGTTCAAGAATACGTTAACTGGGAAAAACAAAAACTATTTTACATAAACGCTTATCAAAATTATTTAAAATTTTGTGAAGCATACAATCAATAAAGGAAATACAGAAAATTACTAGTTTACAATTTATGTTTACATTGTGGAATTTTTATAATAACACCATGAGAAAACTTTTTTGAATTTATTTGAAATCTGCTGCTCGGAACAACAGCAATATTTTTAAATATAGAAATTACCAAATAAAAAGAAAAAAATAAAGGTTTAGGTTAATTTTCAAACTATTGAAAATCGAAAAACTACGTTTAGTTAAAAAAAAAAAAAATAATAATAAAACATTCTCATTAAATTTAACTTTCTTTTTATCCCTTCAACACTTTACGCAAAGTGTTAATTTTCTTCTACTAAAACGAGTAGTGATAGAGAGCAAGAAAAGTTTTTTTTTTAAATTGCATCTTTCTTGATTGTAAAATAAATAAAAGCTTTTCTAATAAATTACTTTGAAATAAATGAAACATTACCATGGCATCAGCACTCAAGCTAAAATGATTTCTAGGAAATTTATAATTAATTGCAAATAAAAACATTTTAGCGCTTATTGCGACTTAACAAATATACAAAATAACATTTAACTAATGATTCTTTACAATATTTAAATAAAAGTAAAAAACAGAAGATAAAAACTGAAATTTGCTTTAATAGAATGTAAAAGTGTAGCAAATAATTAAGGGTGAGCAGACACTGATGCAAGTAAGGCTTAAGCTTATATTCAACGACAAAAGAAAAAAAAAACAACTCAAGTTTAGTAATGCCGGTCAAGGGCTTGCTTCTAAGTTATAATATTGAATAATTTTTTATCTATTAAAGTTATTCAAGATTTCAAAAACAAATCCAGGCAAAACTATTGCTATCTGCGACGACATCGATCGTCTTTCTTAAACTTCAACCTTTCTGGGAATATTGTGAATTTGGCGCTTATTAATTCTTATGGCCTCATAATTTGTGACCAAAAAGGAACTCAACAAAAAATTAAAAATCCTATCAGTAACTAAAAATTTTGCGTCCCTCTTTTATTATATGAGAAAGCGTTAAAGCAAAAGACAACGACATGAAAGCTTAAGGCTGTTAATCTTACATCTAAATTACGGAAAATTTAGGGAGAACCTTCGAAATGGAAATCGAAACCCAAAATTATTTGTCGATTAGAGAGCCTTTTACGACTACCTATTACTAACCAGCGCCATATCTTGGTTAAGAACCGCTAGAAAAATTCTAATGTAGGATGTTCCTAACTGACAAGAGATTATCATTTCATACCAAAGCAGATTTGAGGTAAGGTAATCATGCAGCTTGTAGATTCCAACTAAATTAGAACAATGTGTAAAGTTGAAAACAAATCTATAAAGGAATGTAGGCAAGCATAAGTTGGCAACAAACAAAGAATAATAAATAGTGGTGTGAACCAATAAAAAATTATTTTTTAAAGGGTGGTATAATTAATGTGTGATTGACGCAAACACTACGGTACCGCCATTGGGAATGAAAGGAAAACAATAAAAAATGATCACATGAAAAAGCAAGGAAGTTAATAAAAAACTTCTTATTAAACTGTCAAATCAGGAGGATGATCTTAAACAAACAAAGTTAAAAATGAGGGCAGAAGGTCAAAGCAATTGGCAATCTATTCTAGATTTACAAGAATATTAAGACACCTTGTGAGCCAACTAAATAAAACAGTATTCTGCTATGAAGTGGTAGTAAAGTTTATAGCACAAAGTTGACTATTTTATAAACTTTTGAAAAAATATAATTAAAAAATGACAATTGCGAATTTTACTTTCCATTGAGTATTCCACACAATCTTTGTGTTACTTAACAGTTTTTATTTTAATATTTGATGAAAAAAAAAATAGAATTTATTACTTATGTTTCTAAAAAAGGTTAATTTAGGTCGAAATTTGGTCTCATAAAGAACATCCTTTAATTAAAGTTGTTGTAAAGCCTTACAATTCCAGATAAAGGAAACAACCTTTTCTTCTAAGATATTTTTAACTAATTGCTGTTGTAGACTTACCTGAATATCTGTTGAGGTTGAAAGTGCGTGGCAATAACATTTTAATAAAACAATCTTATAAAATAGAACAACGTTACATCATAATATATAACATATACGACTTCGTCAGTTTGTCCTATCTTATTTTCTTAAAGTTCAAATTTAGAAGAATGTGTTGCAGGGGTCTGTAAACAGTGTTAAAAATTTTACATCTACGAAAACAAAAATTACATTTACTTTAGTACCATTATACCTGTACGATATGAAATATTGAAAAAAAAAAATCTATATTTAAACCAAGGTTCTAAGGGACCTCTCAGCAAAATTTTAATCAAATCCATTCAGCAGTTTTTATCTAATGCGAACACAGACATACAAGCGGACAGACAAAAATTCTAAAAAGAGGATTCTGTGTACCATATCGATTATAATTTTCACCGACAACAAAATTTTCAAAATATAATCAATGTATAGAAATGATACCATTACAGTTTTATTACATGTGAAGATGGCAGTTTCACTGTAAAATTAAAAAAAATTACTGATATTTCACTCAGCTGATTTGTTTTTAATATCACTTATACTACAAATGACTGGTTTACAAGAATGATATTGCCAGTTATAACAAATAGACAGCTTAATGGTCATAAAACTTGCAAAAAATATATATTTATTTTATTCATGTTTTTTATATTCATTTTTCTAATTTTAGTAGAGTATAGATATTTAATTTCTTGACATCAAGTGCAACTAGAGTACTTCTGCTTCTGTTTCCTATAACTCTACATCATAGATATTTTATTGCTCTGTATTCTTTTGTTTTATAATTTTTTTCAGCATGACTTGTGTTTCAAACAATTTTTGTTTTGAAAGCACAACACTAAAATAAGTAAGAGAAGATAAGAGCGAAATGCAGGTATAAAATATTAAAGAAATGGAGTTCAAGTGTCAATTGTTATTTAAAAAGTCGAATACTTAAAAACCAGTGGAAAAGTTAAGATGCTGCTGTTGATTTTGTAATTTTTATATTTCTGCAATTTAAGATTTTTTTTCAACATTGCTTTGGTTGCTTATTGAGAATGGTATTGATGCTGAGAGTGCAATAAAAAAAATTTAATTAAATATTTGTCTTCAAAAGCAATTCTTTTGTAATTTTAAATTTCAAAATTAAAGGTGCAGAAAATCTTCTTAAAGGTCTTTTAATAAAAATTATTTAATAAATATTTGAAAAAGAAAAATCAATTGGCACAATTCTTTACGTTTCTTAGTATTAATTTATATGTTATTGCGTAACTTTTTAGTAATAATTAGTTATAATATTTTAATATATAAACAAAGGAAGATTTTTTATTAGAACCAATCTTATATCTAAAATTAATTTTTAATTTTACTTTAAGTAAAGTATAATAATATTCCCACTTTTATTTTTTGACCCTCTGTGCACTGGTATTTGTTTTCATAGCATGGTATGCATTTTATTAGCATTGTTTCTGATATAGATGGCGTTGCTAGTGGTTTATTATTCTCTACGGTAACTTATAATAAGAAATATTGTTATTATAACTTACATAAATATAATATTTTCTTCTATAAACAGATGATTAAACATATTGGAGGATGACTTCACTAATATTATTTTTGACAAGGAATCAAATAAAGCAATAAGCTTCAGTTCTATCAAAACACTTTAATAAAACTCTTTGCAAAGATGTCCAGCGAAGCTAAAAACAGATGTGTTAAAGTTAATGTACTGACAAAAAAATATGGTTGGAATATAGATATAAGTACCATGTTGCCATAAGGTAATTTAATGTGCTGTAAGCATTAATTTTTGACCTTTTACTTTTAGTTGATCATTAATTAGTAATAGCACAAAAAACTACAGCCTGATTGAATTTAACTACATAATTTAAAAATAAAAAAATTAAATTCGTCTAACAACCCAATTTTTATAACTATTGCATCGTAGAAACAATACGTAAAGCTTCTAATTTAACTGCTGTATAAATTAAAATTTTCCGAGTAATAATGACTCTTAATTCATTTAAATTTTAAATTAGCAGCAGCAGAATTGAGCATTCACCCCAATCAAAAATTTGTTGTAGTAGTTGGAGTCCTCTAATGAAAATCATTTCATTTCTAGCAAGTAAGTGATAGTTGACGAAAAACCAGTAGCTGGAGTTTTATTTTCTCTTTATTAAATCAAGTCTTATAAATATGGAGTAAATAATGTGCCCATTGTCAAGTTATCCTATACAGCGGATTTAGAGGTTTAAATTGGTATATAACCATACTGGCTCTGCACAGATGAAACAATCTCTTCGGTATTAGCTTGCTTCTATCTAACTTTACTTTCAATACTTGTTTTACAAAGCATTTTGTTAGCAAGATCCTTGTTAGCAAATTATAATTTCTTTCCATATGAATTTCGTTGCACAAAACGGTGTTGAATAAAATAAAATATTGTTCTGGTATCGATAAAATTGTGCCCACGTGTAGCATATTCTTAAAGTAGGCAAGAACGTACTCCTCATCTCATGCATGACAATTATGTTATTGATAAAAAACAAACAGGTAAACATGAAATTAATATCAAAACAAGGCGTAAACTTTTAAGACAAAATGTTTGAAATCTACAAGTGCTTTGCATACATCAGTCGATATTATTTTGAAGTCTAACAAATATATCAGTCATTATTTCATATTTTATCTTAGTATTCAATAATCCAGAAGCATAAAAATCTCATCTCAATTTCCTCGGAAAGCTTTATTATAAATTAAGTTGATAAAGATTTTATAGATGATAATCTTAAATTAAAGGAAAAGTTTTAAAACAGTCTAAGCAATCAGCCAAACTATCAAAGAAGAAATACTTGTTATCTTATCATAATACCAAATTACTACGCAATCAATCATTAGAATACATTAATTGATGTACCATTTTACGTTTTTGGTAAATTTTATTGTACATCATCATTTTTAAATATTTTGGGAGAAATACCTGCTAAATTAAAATTAATTGTATTCGTCACTGTATCTATAATTCAAATATAGGTAAAGATGTTAAAATTATAAACTACCCTACTGTTGATGGTCTCTAACTAATCCAAGGACTGCTAAAATATACAAACAGACATTAACACTAAAGAATAAACTTACCCTTTTACTTTCAAACAGACAGGTTATTTTTCATTTTTCTTTTATTTTCAACAAAAAAGGTTATTTGTTTGTAGGTTCATATTTATAGAAAGTTCAAGTTCAATATCTTAAATGTAAAACGAATTGAAAAATGATAAAAATAAGAAAGAGATAAAAATTTTAATAAAAATTAGGTTAATTTTCTTTACAAAACATTTTTTGAAATTTAAAATTTAAATTTATTACAAGTTATTTTTTTTTTTTTTTTTTTTTTTGTTATAGAACTATAAGTGAAAGCGCTAACAATTATTCAGTTCATAAAATTAATAAAGTTATATCAATAAATATGATAAATATGTAAGTCAATTTTATATTATAAGTCTCTTGGTAAGTTTATTAATTATTCGATTGTTTCATAATTTGTTTGCATGTTTTATTTTGCATCCACCAAGGTTAAGCAACTGTTCTGATTTATTTGAAATTTAAAACACGTGTAGATATTATTTCTTGTGGTAAAATAGGCATTAATATTTTCAAATAGAAGACTAAAAAGGGAGAAAGGCATCCTTTTTTCTGGAATTTTTAGATGACCGAAGACATTTAAAAAACTAAATTAATTTAAGTGGATCCTTAAGCATATGATCAAATATGCAATGTCTATTTTTAAAGCCGGGATTAAAATCGGAGGAAAAGGAGAAAAAAGGGGCACTTATGGCCACACTGATTTTAATGAAATATAACACAGAGATTGATATTTATTAGAAAATGCCAAGAGAGTATGCTTATTTAATATAACAAGCAACAGGTTGATTAAGTGAGGGAGAGGAAAAACACGTTGAATTGATTTTAATAAAAAGCCATTTTAAAAATATTTTAAATATAGATAAGTCCTAATCCGCAAGTTCTTATAAGCAGAAGAAAATCTGTTGTAACTTTCATATAGGCTTGGAATAGTGGTCTTGCTATGATTATTCTTCTGGCGCTAGCAAAGCGTACCGAAAATATCTAGTATGAAAATAAATGTATATTCACGGAATATCAATGGTTTTTTCGCCATCTTCTATTTCAACATAGTCTATATTGAGCATTCCTCTAGCGTATGGTTTATGATTCTTTATATTGCTAAATTAAATTTTACTTACACGCTGCAATGAATATTTTTAAAATTTTATCTTGGAAGAGCAACTTTTCAAAGAAATATATGAAGCAGAAATTATTTACTTCTATAGTGAACATTTATTCTTTTCACCCTTAAGTTGCTTTAGTGAATTATTTTTAATCGAAAAAAACTCGCATATTCGTACAAAATATGGCATCGCCGGTTTTAATTCCGTGGGTTCTTTCCCAAAAATTATGTTATTTTTTCACAAATATATTGAATGGGAATGAAATGATCGTTATTTATTAAAAATTTTCTTGCAATGTTTTTTTTTTTTTTTTTTTTTTTGCTTTTATTTACAATTTCAACTCGGATGAATATTATTTTCAAAATTTCTATCACTTTTGGCATCAACTCGCTGAATTTAGATTGCGCTATAGCTATTTGTTTATTATCTTCCACTTGCAAAAAAGTGTAGTAATGCTTCGCGTCCCACGATTCACTTTCTTAATTTCATATATTCTTTTATATCTTATTAAGAAAAGGTGGGTTAAGCAACACTTTTTTTTTGACTTGACATCAAAAACTAACTAGCGAAATAATACCTAACAAATATTTATGTAAATTACATTACGTAAAACTTTATATTTCTAAAGAATATTTAAGTTAATGGCTTTTTTTACAAATGGCGTTTACTGAAGTAAATTTCTGTTGCATAAAAATTTTTTTTTTTTACTTTCCAAACTAAAACCTTGCAAAATTCAAGTTTATGTTTGATGAAAGAAGGTAAGCGTCAAAGTGTATATGACGTAAAAAATATTCACACCTTTCTTTTTTGTTGTTTTTTTACTCACATTAAATAAATTGTTTGTGGTTTTCCAAATAATTTTGAAAAAAATTAGGGAACTAATGCCACTAAGAGTGCACTGATTTACTTTCTTTATAATACTATAATGTTCAAGTAGGCAAATAAAAAATTTCTTACGTTTAAGAAAAGTTAATTGTAAACGAAAAATAATTTCTGATAAATTTAAGACATTAAAAAACATTGCCTTTGTGAACAAAAACGAAAAGTTTTAAGGCTAAAGTCGTTTCTGGGCTGTTAAGGAGAAAAATTTAACAAAAAAACAAAGATATATATTTTTTGTGATGACCGCTGAGAATGGTTTTTGTCTGCCCTAGGAAACTTAATGCTTCTTAACTTACGAAAAAAAAAATATAAAAGTCTACCTTGTTCCTACCTAAAGCAAAAATTAGAAAAACAAAACAAGTATTTCCACAGAAGTTTTACTGCTTTAGCCAATACAACAATATATCAAACAGTGATATGTCCGCTTTATGGAAAAATAGTATTTAAAATTTGAGACTGTTCCTATAATATTTTCATTATAAAAAATCTGAATGCACACCAGAAATATTGATGGTGTAAGTGTGATAGCGGATATGATAAGAACTCGTGCCACCAAACCAATCACAAGCTCAGTAAACAACATGTAAAACATCTCAGCAACAGCATCACTAATGTTAATAAAGTTTAAAAAACAGATGTTTCTTTAGTTAAAATTAATTTAAAACTTGATTAATTTTTAAATTTTTTTTTTTTTTTGGAAATTGCCTTCATTTGCCTTATATGTACATTTGCATTATATATACACTCTCGTTACTTAAAAGTGAAAAATAATCGCCCATAGCCATCTTCAGTATGCGCCAGAGCAGCTACCTTGAACTTCTAAATTGGAAAAACCCACGAACATTTCTGTTCGGTGAAGAAAAAGAAATAGCCAAAGGCGCATTTAAATTGAAAAATTGATACAAAACAAAATTATTTGTTATATTTTTACATACTCAAATCGTACGTTAATTTTTTAATTTCCTTTTCACTTTAACAGCACCAAAAAAAAAAACAAAATAAAATAAAAAAATACATAAGATTTTAAATAGTTGGCTACATTTTTATTTCTTAAAAATTAAATTTCAAAAAACTTAATTTAGTGTTTTTAATTTAAAGTCTCCTTAAGGTGTCAACTTCTTGCTTTCTTCTTGCTTTTCAAAGTTTTTTAACAGTAGCGTTACAAAAAAAATCCTTCTTATACTTTGCATTTTTTTTTTTCAATTTATAGTATTTCGAATTACAACCACTTGCATCAATTTTCTTAAACCCAAAAACTCACTAAAGAAAACAGCGTGTTTTAACAACTTTAATAATATAACTTGTGCATGGCTGACATGGGCGTGTGGTGCATGTGTATCTATATATTTTAAAACTCGCATGGAAAACCTTTAGTTTTACTTCTTTTGTTCTTAAGTTTAAGTAGCAAAAATTATTTCAGTGTTCTTAAGTATACAATTAAGCATGTGTGTAAGTAAATGTATAAAAGTATATAAATAAACAAATTTAATGAGATATCTTAAAATTAAAATGATGAAAATATAAAAAAACAGATAAAAGTTTAAGCTTGTTATCAACGCAGAGAAAATTGTATAATTAATTTATAGTAAAATGAATAATTAAAATCAATTTAAAGAAGAATGCAAAAGAATGATTTTTATTATTTCCATGGTATGCTTTCGATAATATAAATTTAATTATCAGTAATCTCAGCAGCATAATGTGATAACAAAGAAAATGGTAAAAAAAACAAATAATGAGAGCTTGTGGAAAACAACAAAATTAAATTGATTTTTTTAATCGTCAATCCAAAAATTATATTTTTTCAAAGAGATATTTTTCAAATAATAGTAATAATTTCTATAGGCTATAGTTACTAAAATACTCGTACAACACATTTTAAATTTTGCTAGCAAAAGTAAGGCGCGTATTAGATTTATAAATTTGAGAACGTTTATTTTTAAGTAGTGACGTCCAAAAATTATTGAGCGTCACAATTAAGCCGAATATGACTCAAGCATTTAATATATTATTTATAAATTTGCTCCGGATAGCTATAAGTTAAGATGATTTGTCTAACAATTATCCGTAAGCATCGCTAATAGAAAAATAATATTGTAATAAAATAATAATAACAATATTAGAAAACACAAAAAATAAATCTTACAATTACTGTTGTTATTAAGAATCATCTTTATGGCTTTTATAAATTTTTCCTACATTTAAACGAATGTAAAGTCTCGAAGCTAGCAAGTATATATATGTCTCGGTTCATCTCAATATATTTTCCCAAGTTTCAAGATTTGTTCCTTAAACAGTGGCACGGCTATTCTTAATAAAGAGGGCTTTAACAAACATTTATGGAATTTTATTGTGACATCATTGATTTTTCTTCTATTTTAAGACAGATGATAAATCCCATTTTAAACTAGCAGAGCCCTTCTACCGCATTGAATCTTTAGCGAAATACAAATCAAAAGAATTGGCTCTAGTATACAAAACTTAGATCTAAAGATAAATTAGGTTCCTGAAAAATTAGAATTTACATTAACTATTGAGAAAATTTAACTTATTGTTTATCTTAGAGAAATCATCACAACAAAATTAAAATACTATAACAATCGAGACTAAAAGAAATAACTAAATCGTTGGCAAACAATTACAAGCTAATTAGAATACATCAAGACCACAGAAGAAAAGAAGATATAACAAAAAAAAAAAGATAATGTTTACTAAGATCCTAAAATACAAAAATGCTTTTTGAATATTTCTGGTCCTAACAGCAATATAAACACTTTTATTTTAAATTACTTTAATAAAGAAACGCTTCATGTTATTATATTACACATTTATACTTTCGTTCAATACATATACATTTTCATAAAATTGCACGCAAAAAAATTATCCCTTTGTACATTCCTTTCATTGCCAAACCACTCCATTTTGGTGGCAGCGGTATTGTTATTTATCCCAATTAAAATTTTACAATTTTTTTCTACACAAAGCCAATATTCAAATCAAACCGCAATTGATCTCTATACACATAATTTAAAAATATTTGTATGTGTTTCATCCCAATTGTTTGTGATGTGTTCATGTGTAATAAAGTACACTTTTTCAATTTTTCGTTGTGGGTTTTATTTAGCGTTAAGAAAACAGTGCCAGATTTAGAATAACGATTGGTGTATTATTACTGTTATCACTATGAAACAATACTGGGGAACACAAGCATTTAAAAAACTTTGAAAAAGAAAAAGGTTCTATTATGGTGTTTTGGTTATATTGACTTTGAAAAATAAAGGATTTCTAAAAAAATGGCCAAAGGAATTTTGTTAATCTCAATCTTGTTGCATACGAAAATTTTTATACAAACAGTTAGAAATATTTTATTAATATTTTTGTATAGATTCGAATTTGTCTTGGATCATTTTAACGTCAGAAACATAGACGAATAACACAAGAAATGTACAAATTGGCTTGAATATAAGAACACTTTCTACAAACGTAGTTTAGTAGTGTTTTGATAAAAAAAACATAAATTGAATATGATTCAAAACAACAGTCTTCTGTAGCTAAATTTTACTTGAAAAACATAGGAAAATTATATTCACATTAATTATCTACCATTGTTCACAATAATTTGGGAATAATAGTTGCTCCTGCGGAAAACATAGCTGTCATTAGTGTGGCAGAAAAGCCTTTAAGGTCAACTCGTCGCCGTTTCTAACAACTAAACATCTCACGAACAACTCTGATGCGAATTTTTACAAAAATTTGAATTAACTTACTAACAAAGTTCAATTTGCTTAAGATCTACTACTTACTACTTTAAGCGTCAGCGCCGAGTGGTTGAGGTACATTTTCACTTTGGTAGATTTATTAACATGTAGAATTGCCGCATTTAAGCAAGCCAAGGCAGCGTTATTAGTTCGTACTTCTGTAAAAAAAAAGAAAGGCCAAGCAGTTACCGTGAGTGGTGTGCGCTATTGCAAGATGACACCGACTTCTGTTGACCAGAAATTAAAAATATGGAGCTGGACGCTATGTCTTGCCGCACAGCCAACAAAACAGTGTCACTTTTGCGCAAGAAGTTTAACGGCCGTGTTATACCATGTCATAATGATGTTAATTGACACTTTGGAGATATTTAAAAATCAATAAGAAAAGAACAGTTTTCCAGGTAAAAATTGAGATAATTATTCACATTAACGACATTGAACCTCAATTATATCATAGAATAAGCGGATAGAGATATGTCATGGAAATCGGGGCAAGCCTTTGTTATAGGTCCTTCTATCATATTAAAAAATATTAAGAAAATTTTTTGAAAATATTAAAAATTACAAAATATTTTTACTCTAGACATGTAATCCAAACGACATGTCTAGAGTAAAAATTAAAAATTATTAAAAAGCTTCAGTCTTTTTACACAAAAAAATTGCGCTTTCAAATCTCTTGACTAGGTTGATTCACCACTCATGTTTAAAGGGGCTACACAACCGTTAAAGTACTATTAATATAAATGCTATAAAATTAATTAAAAAGGAAGGTTTTTTTCTTTAAAAATAAAATTTTTTGACGAATGTGGCCCACCAAAAATTTTAGCTAAATATCTTAACCAAATTGCGCTCCTTTTAGATGCATTTAGTTTTTAAAAAACTTCCGAGCCGAGAAATAAGGAAAAAAATAGGGTAATTTTTTTTATAAAAAAATCTTCCTGTTAATAATTTATTGATGCTCAACTTTAATTCTCCATAACAACTGTTTTTGTATGATCTTCAATATTGGAGCATTCATAAGCTTTTGAACACCCATCATTAGCATTGTAAATATTATACTAAAATGTATTTTTGTTATTGCAGGAGTAAATTATATTTAAGCTTTTGCTAGCTTAGTATCTGTGAACGAGTGCCATTGTGATTCTTGAATATTTTTATTTGATAACAAACGCCACTGCAAATTTGCATATGGCTGTTATCAGTGGCTTATTTTCGACCACAAAAAACATGAAATAACTTAACACAACATGCACAGACCAACATCACACATATGCAGTTAAAATACCCAGACTTTTTAGCAGTTGTAGTTGCCAAAATTTTAAATTTTCCAAAAAAATAAGGTATTAAATTTATTTTAGGTTACTTTTTTTATAATATAAAATAGTTTTAAAATTGATATAAAAGCTAAAATAAATAATAATATGAGGAAACAATTACACAAGTTGAAAATATGTTTTATGACAAAAAATTATTTTAATATGAAAATTTCTTATTCGGAATCTTTTGTATAATAATTTACTATAATCGTGCTTGATTCCTTCAAATATTAATATTTTATGATATGTATGAGTAGTAGCGAAATGGCCATATACATAGATATGCTTTCCCCGCAGTTATACATTTCATTTTGCAGTTTTAAATAATAAATAATTCATGAGAATACCATGAAATATTTATATTTAAAGGAATCAAGCACGATTAAAGTAAATTATTATTAAAAATTATTTTATATTTCATAGTACCTGGAGAAATCTATAAAAATTATTATATTAAAAGTAAGGACTTGCAATAAAAATGCTTTGATAGTTATCTTCCGCTAGGTAAATAAATTTGAACTTGGAGGGAAAACAGCCCTATTTTAATAAGAATAAAATTTAGGATAAATGTAAAGAAAATATAGTTGACTTGTATGTTGTACATTGCAGTCATAGGAAGAGGGACAATCTATATTAATAGTGAATTCCACTAGGTGCATCCTACCAATATATTGTATTTAAAAATTATTGAGTGATATTCTATTACTCTTTATAAGGTGACGCACTGTGTTAATCGAAATAATTATAATATTTGTTTAAGTCTCATTTATTAATGAGGCTAATATTTTTAGTAAGAAATGTTATAATTTTTATATCTGTATCAGATGCACCTTATAACAAAATACGGTACCATTTATATTTAATATATTTCAGTTTTTATAATAGCAAATTCTGATATCAGCACCAATAATTATGGTAAAATAGCACTTTAGTTAACATTTATCAAGACAATTTTTATGTCTTTAATATTAAATCCATCTAAACTAAGAAGGAAACGAAACTATTGGAAAACTATTGTCAATTTGTCAGACAATTATGTTGCCGACAAAAGTTGTGTATTTCACATCATAAAAATAACAGATAAAAAAAATTTATGATGTAGAAAAAGAAAAGAAAAAGCCAATAAAAGATGAAAATTCAGCATTTAAGAGAGTCTCTATATTATTTAGAGGGGTCAGTGAGTAATATTGGATTTGAAAATAAATTATAAAATATTACAGTAAAATATGTTTAGCTATGCAATCTTAAATGCAGGTTTTGAATTTACCGTTTTATTTTATATAAATTTTGGATTTTTATTTTCAAGTCTAAAATCAGATTAATGGAGCAATGTAACAGAAGTAGACTCTTTTTTCTCAGATATATGTATGTAAGGTAGCGGATAATGAAATGTTTTAAAACTGCCAGACCAGGACTTCCCAAGAATTTGAAGTAACTCCAAGTAAAAAACGAGGCGATAGACAATAAAAATATAAGAAAAAACTTTAAGCGATAAGTGGCGCTCGCCTATATTTTCAGAGTTATGGGCTCCTGAAAAAAGCTAAAAAATTCAAGATATCATAGATATTATACTTATTTAAAAAATTTATTAGATTTTCAAATTTTTCAATTTTTATGCAGTTATATATTGACTGATATCGGTTTTGGTATTTTGTGAAGTTTTTGACTTTTATAAATAAATACCCTAAAAAAGATAAAATTTAAATTAACGCTTAAATAAACTTTTAACCATTAAACTCATAATTTTAAATAACAGTTAAATTGCCTTCGGTTTTGGAACAGATGCTTGTTTTGAATAGCGCAAATAAAAAAAAAACACATTTTGTTTTATTTTTCCATTTGTATTGGCGAAAGAGTTTGTATTTAATTATTTAAAAATTGTGTAAGAAATAATAAAATTTAAAGGGCCTTATCTTCACTCTGCTTTTTTCAAATTTTGGAAAACACACATTTGTAAATAAATTTTTGTTTATTCTTTTTAATTTACAATTATCCACTTGTTTGTTAATTTGGCGTATTTGCGATAATAATTGTGGACTACAAAAACAAAATAAAACCTATTTACACATTGAAGCTAAAATTTTTTTTATAATTGTTGTTATTACGTTTTAATTGAGAATAAACAGAACAATGTATTTAAAAAATTTTTTATTGGTTTTGCTGTAAAGGCCGTAAGCAAAATTTAGATTTCTTTTTATTAAGCGTTTATGGAACAGAAATTGGCTTTGGGTGTGTTGCTGTAAAGAGGAAATATAGCCTTAAAAATTTTATTACAAAATGAAATATCTTTTTTTACCAGCAATATAATAACCTGCAGCATTTATTCGTTTAAAGCATTTCCTTATATAAGAGTAGAGACATTAGGAATAATAATAATTCACAAAAGAGATCTTAAGAGTAAATAACTTATCTAACAGAAAAACAAGCAAACTTTTTATTCAAAAGGGGCCAAAGTTTACGTTGGACATTAAAACCTTTGAACCATAGATGCTTATCATAGCTTTTATTAGCAAAACTCTTGATAGTTTATTTGTATATTATACTTGACAAAATAAATTTTGAAGTAAAAGTCTTAGCGTAGCAATTAATTTTGCATATTTTTAAAATAATTACTGATATTTTCGAAAAATCCAATACCATGTATTGGCCAGCCTAAAAATAGGCTAAACCTATTAATTTGAATTTTGTTCCCACTCTTAAAATAAAATGTACTAATTTTCATTTTTAACTTGTCTTTTCCAGATATAGAAGTAAAGGTTGTCGGAAAAATTCAAAATTTCCCTCCAATAGTTTAAAAGGTAAGGCCACATTAAGAAAGGAATTTATTCACTTATATTTTTTTTTTGGATATTTTGTTTTTTAACCGACTTCAAAAAATTAGGAGGTTATCAATTCTACTGAATGTTGCATTTTTATGTAGGGCCTGCATAACTTAGTCATTTCAGAACTGATGTTTTTTTTCTTATTTGAAACGCTTGAAAATTAAACAGAATGTTAATTGCACACATCGTTAAGTATAAATATTTAAAATTATAACTTAAAGGGTGGCCTAGTAGTTCCATTATTTTAGAAGTATGGAGCCATACTCTTGAACCTTTCTAGATGGACAACAAGAATTTACAGAGAACCTGTATTCTTAAGCCCGCTATAACAACAAGTATATTATTTGAATTTAGAAATTAAAGTGTGTTCCCATAATTTTATTTTTAAAACCGTTATAAACAATTACTTACAAATGAGAAAAATTTCTACTATTTTGTGTGATAGAAAAAGAAGTATAAATGTTTAATATATGTATATGCAGGGTTACCGCTGGACCGACTAAAGTCGCAAAAAAATTCCGTTAGTGATAGACATCTATAATTTGTTTTGAAGTTAGTTTTTTTGCAAGAATCATTCAACATAAATTTTAACATTTGCAGAAAGTTTAGTCGGCAATGATATTTAAAGTAATAATTTACAATCGAAGCTAGGGCGAATGTTTCTTTCATTGAGCTATTTTTTAAACCAATTTTTATATGCTTTTTAAAGTTATTTGCCTATTGAGATATATACCCAGTTATTTGGTGCTATTATTTAGGTATGTAAGCTCTATTTAGTTTAACAACTACTATCATAACTTGACAAAATAAGTTCTATTTATTTAATGTAGAGCGGGGCATCTCTGTGACAAGATGATACAATAGACAAATACCATTTTATTTCTAAGCAGGTTTTAAAAATATTGTTAACTTGTTTTATTTTCTTGTTTTTTTAATATTTTTTTCTATTTGTACTTATTTCCTGTCGTTGAGCAATTTAACATTACTTTTATTTTCTAACGAAGAAAAAAATTATATTTAGAAAGTACAACTTTAAATCGATTTAAAAACTTAAAGACAATCGCATGAAAACTCTTTTACAATTTCATTAACTCTTTAAACATTAGTTTCTGTGTTTAAAGTTTGAAATAAAAAAAGTTAGTTTTCTTTATTTTCTTTTCCCTTTGATAACTTCTTTTTTATCTTTAACATTACGAAATGAAAAACTCTAGAAATCAAACAACAAAATCTCATGATTTTTATCAGTACTAAAAGAAAAAAAATTTTTCCAATTGCGAAGTAAAATGCTTGGGCAAGACGTAAACAGACATGCAATTGCAAAAAAAATTGCAATTCTATTATTGAAGTTCACGTTTGTTAATTTTTATACCCTTCATCACATGTGGAAAAAGAGAATAACTTAGTTTGTCATTCCGTTTGTAATTTCTACAATATCGGTTTCCGAACCAATGAAGTCCTTAGCGAAGCCGATTGATCGACGTCAATCTGTCCGTTAGTGTAAAAATGGACTTTGCTAATGTACTAGATGAGCTAGAGAAAATTTAAATACGCTAATCGATAAAATATTTTTTTTTAACCAGCAAGATTGGTCCATGACCTTTGAGACTGCGGGCAAAACGCCACGCCTGCCTCTAATTTTTCCATATCATTTGAAGCAATGGAGTAAGTTTAATTATAAAATATATAAAAATGGGGAGATAGATAATCAAATAATTAGAAAAACCCAGTGAGTTATGGGTCTCTGAACTTTTTATATAGAAGTTAGATTGAGCACCATATTTCTCAAGGTATCAGTATGGGTATCATTTAATAGATCTTTAAGGAAATACTTAAAATAAAAAAAGGTTAACCCATTTAGTACCGGCTCTTTTATGTAAAATTATATATAGTACTTTTTTATTTATTTTTTATTTTTTATTTTGTTGATTAGAAAAATTTTACTAAACTAAATTTACATACAGGCCCAGCTTGTTTTATCTGTTTAGCTCTTACTTTTATTAAAAAAAAAAGAATAACTTATGCACACAAAAGAAGTAATATGATACACAAGTCAAATTTCAATGATACGAAGAACTGAAGGAAATCGTTGAGCAGATCTATTTAATATTTTGTAATTTGTTTTGTTTTAAGTTAATTTATTTTTGAAAAAATACATTTTTCCTTGAATATGCGTACATTTTTAAAACTGTTTTTATTAAGCAACATTATCAATAAAATATTGATATTAGCATATTTCCTCAATATTCTTCAAGTTGTACAATAATACTAAAATTAAAAAAAATGAACTAATTCAGTCTGGCTTAAGTTCACGTTTTTGTCTTAAATCAAAATAAAAATGCATTTATAGCTAAACGGAGGGTTAGTGGGCGTTATTGGTGTTATAGGAATTCGTTTGTCTTACACCGAAAGTAAGATGTTTTATAGTCAAATTTGATAATATTAATAGATCCATCATGTTGTAATACGTCAAATTTATTGTTGCTATAGATTTTTATTAAGCCAGCTCACTTTCCACAATCCTGATGAAAGGTACAACCTCAATACATATAAATATATATATACATTTAAAGTACGTGTTTGTATGTGTTAAGCACAAAACTGCAGAATGTGTGTTTTTATTATGATTTATTTCTTTATTTATTATACTGCAGTATTCTCAATCGAAAAGTTATATTTTCTCGATAAAATATACATTTACATAAATTTTCTTAAATTTTATATATATTTAATACAGAGAATAGAGCAGATTACAGTTAAAGTGTAAATGAAATAAAAATAAGTGCAATCTGCACTCACGCACAGTATTGTATTCTTACAATACATGAGAAAACTTAGTAAAAATGATATATAGTAATTTTTTTAACATTTATTTCTACTTTGTTTGGTACAAAAAAGTATAATAAATGTATGCGTATATTAAAATAAAAGGACAATATATAAACGAAACAGAAAATGAGAGTTCAAATAAAAGTTTATATTATCGAACGCTGTTTATTGTTAAGCATTCTTCGCAGCACATACACTTAGTAGCTACGTACGTACCAACAGTTAACAGTTATAATAAATATATTATATTATAGCTGTATGTAGTCGTACTTTAATATTACAAATACGAATTGTAACTAGTGTTTGTTTAATACTGTTTTATATTTAGAATACACTCACTGAAACTTTTATAAATCATATGGCTACAGTATAGACATATTGTTTTTTTACTGATTTTTAATCGTGTGATTCTTTGCATGTGTTTTTGAGCAGTGCAGTAAAATTTATTCTTCGTTAACATAAATCACACAGCAAACCAATAATTCGAACCTTGCAAGTCTTGAAACACAATATTAAGGAAGAAATCACCAGTTTAAAGCCTTATATTTTACAATCAAAAATTCAAAGTTCTATAAAACTGATTCAACTGTTAATTAACACAAGACCGATGTTAACCTTTCGACTTATTGTCGTAAGTTCTATACCTTCAAATAAAATGTTTGTAAAAGAAGGATAATTTTTATATTTCTAACGAAATCGTAGCCAATTTATAATACGTCATTATATAATATTTGTGCTATATGAGCGAACTCTAATGAAACTAAAGAAACAACAATAATATTAAATTAAAATACCTTTTTTAATTTTTCGACCGCCTGTTGTCAACAAAAAAGCCTTGGTAACTTAGTAAATATTAAATGTTGGCTAAGATGGTCGAGGCACTTTTGTTTCTTTATTAAAAATGATTTGCATTTAAAAACAGTTGAAAACAAAATGAAAAATTAACATACAGATTAACATTAAGTCCCAGGATATATAAATGCGGCTTTTTGCATACTTGCGATAAAAAGAAAACAAAAATATTTAAATGAATAAAAGCTTAATAAAATACAAACGGAAAAAACCCACCATTAAAAATTGTTGCTTGGAGGTAAAAAACTTAATCTATTTCTTATTATTTATGTATAAGGTGAACTTTTGAAAGAGTTGCTTAAAATTGTTTTTGTTTTTTTATTTAGTCTCTAAATGAAAGAAGAATTTTAGTGCCTTGATGTTTACAAAATTTTTTAATTATAAATAAGATTGGATTCTGTTTTTGAAATTTAAAATTAATATTTTTTTAATCTTGCCGTTTTTAATTTTTTACGAAAATCTTATTTTTAACCAAATTAAGTTTTACTTTTATCTTCTACGACTGATCTTGTGTTTCTTACCGGAAGGCTTTACCTATTTTTTGCTTAGTCAAACTTCAATACTCTTAATTTACCATTTTAATAATCCGAAGCAGCTATTCAAGCAATATGGTCTGTTTCCGGCATTGAACTTCTAGGCTTAGTGTTAGAATCTTTGGTTCTACCAATTAGACCTTTCCAATAACTCTGCATTAACTGATGCATAACTTTCCTATGCGAATTGAACCAAGAGTTCTTTATTTTTCTGTACAGTGAGTTTAATCATCTTATATATCCGAGAGATGTTTCGCCAACACATACATCGCACACAGGAAAAAATCCTTATTTTATCGATACTCGGCTAGTTTAAACTTCTGCTTTCCAATTATATTTAGCTTAAAAAAATTAAATTCTGCGACCTGTTTTTTTTTTTTTTTTGTTTTTTACTCAAGGTTCTGATGAGATTTAACTCAAGTCCGCCTGGTAAATAATCAATCGGACATCTCTGCGAAAGCAATCAAAGGAGCTTATTTGGATGTGAACCTAAATTCATTCGTGGTGGCAGTAGTAACTCAGGCCGCTATTCATATATAAGCACAAAACAACAGAATTAGTTTTAACGTTTTACATTTTATTTTAAATAACAATTAATTTTTAGGTACAAAAGTGATAAAAGGGTACATCTATGTATATTATTCCGTTTGTAATTTCCGTGTGCGTGTTGAAGGCAACTTTTTCAAGGAAGACATAATTTTCAAAATTTTGTTATTAAAAATCAGCAAGCTCGGTTCGTGTCCTTTGGGGCAGCGGACAAGTAACAACGACTGCCTCAAATTTTTCCATTTTATTTTGAACAATGAAAAAAACAAACAAACAAACAAACAAACAAACATATGAGGCGATAGAGAAATACAAATAGATGAAAAAAACATTAAATAAAAAAATTGGCGCAAAGCATTTTTTAATTATGTTACTATTTTTAAGCCTTATACCCAAACTTTATTTTATATTCTAAGGAAGAAATAAAAAACACTTCGACGAATATTTTAACTAATACTATCTTCACTTTATCTTGCGTAAAATAAAATTGTTGCCTCTAAATCTTTTATTAATTATTTGGAAATAAAATAAGAAGTCAGTTATGCTTTTTTATAAATATAATTAACACAAAAATTCTCATAAATCTTATTTAAAATGTAATTGAAAACTCTTAGTTATTACAGTCAAAAACAGTAAGTCATGTTTAAGTTAACTATGGGATTGTATTGGCAGAATTAAATTTTGAATGCCATAATTAAAACAGGTTTGGTATTATAATATATAAGAAAAGAAACATCTTAGTTGCCCAAGAAATTTAAGCTTTTTTTTTAACAAACTCTGTATAACATAAGAAACCAACGGTATTTGTGGGTTACGAGGAGCCAAATTTACTTCTAAAGAAATTTGATTTTTATTAAAAATAAAAGCATATTTTTTGGGTTATAATTTATTGGTCTCAACATTACGCATACTAATGCTACAACTAAGAATATATAAATTAATTAGGTAAAATGTTTGTTAATATGTACATTAATTTATAGTTTAGAACATTTAATGTCAAATTTTTTCGTTGATTTAAAAGCATTAATTTGCCTACATACAATTAAACTAAAAAGCTTTTAGCATTTATAAATTTATGTTTTAGTAAAATACCAAGAACTTAAAAGCTATAAAAATGAAATTAAGGCAAATGATATTTTTACGTTCACCTTTTTTGAGTCATTTATGTGCTTAAAAATTTGTTCAATTTTATTGATATATTACATTTTATTTTGCAATTATTATGTAAAAATTTTTTTCTGGTGATAAATATGAGTTTTGGATAATATTATATCATGCGTTTTAAGTCTTGTTAATAAATTTTTTTGGTAAATTACCCCGGCTTAAAAATGTTTGCCTTAAAATTTGCAACGTAGCTTTCTTGACTTAAAAATATTTTTTCTTTCAATTCAGCCATATACCAGGTAATGGTATTTATTTTGTTAGTATAAGCTTTTCTAGTGCGTCATCCAGAATCAAGTCGATTGATGGATAATTAAAAAAAAACTAAGTTAAAGTGGATCCAAGCTGAACTTTTGTGAAACTTTTGAAGATTTTCACTGTTAGTTGAAATTACAAAACTTTTTTTTTTTAAGTGGCATAAATCACCTAAAAAAAAGATTAACTGTTAAGAGCAGCTACGATATCCTGAGATAAGAAGTGCAAGGAAGTCTTTTCGAGACAGCTTCAATACCTTTGGAACCTTTGGAACTTAATCTTTAAAATATAAACATTAGTTTAATGCAAAGCGATTTATGCCACTTTGAAAATAAATGGCTCTAATAACTATAACAATTTCAATTTCATAATTTGGTTTTAAAATTTCTTAGGCATTTTGCAACAATATCGCTTAATTAATAAAAATTCTTTAAAGTAAAAAATCTTCAAAGCAAATTATAATTTGCTTCAATAACTATAATAATAATTTGCTTTAAGCAGAACTTGCATGATGTTTTGAAGAGAAGTATATGCAAAAATATATATAAATTAATTTGCTATTATCTTGTCTATATCAAAAGTGAAAAATTTAACTTAAAAAAATTCAATAGAAATTTTAAATATTTTGGTTGTAAAGCAGCGTTTTAATTTTTCGAAATTTTTGGTTAAAATATTTTTAATTTTTTGTTGTGAAAACCTATTATTTTTATAAAAATATTCCTATTTGCATTTTCTAAATATTTCTATTTGCATTTTTTTAAATTTACATTTACCGTAATCTTAAATCACTATATTACTTTATTTATTAATTTTTTTTTCATTTTTTAGCTACAAGGGTTTTATAACAAGTTTTATTTTATAGTATCACAAACTACATTACCCTCTCTTCTAAATATAATATGTTTTCTATGTGACCTCTGCTTTCAAAAAAGAAAAGAAAAATCCATCGATAAAATATAAAAACGTAACTCTTTCAACTTGACTCTAAACAGAAATAGAAGAAACTTAAGATAAAGAATAAAAGTTAAAATGACTTAATACATGTAACATTATGCTAAATGAAGTGGAAGTCAATTTTAAAAAGACATATTGTCTGTTGGCAATAACTATTAAACCACATTTTATAAAATGTGAAGAGAAATTTTATGTTGGTAATCCTAAAAACGAGAAAAAAGAAGAATTTGATGCTTTATTTAAGATGTTTCTGATTTATATATAAGAAGGAAAATATAATCATTTTCTAATAGAAACAAGAAACTAAAACATTTAAAATCTAATTTTTTTATTTTATCTAAAAAAATTTTTATTTATCTGAACTAAAACTAGAGTGTAATAAAAAAATCTGCAAAAAAGCCAACTTCAAAAGAGATTTAAGCTATATGTATATGTTTTCATATTACTTTATATTATTTATTTAACAAAAAAATTTTTTGAGCTGTTCATGAAAATTGTAACTTAATACGATGTCGAAACTGTACGTGAGTACGAGTCTGTAATACATAATTACACACAAATAAACCTTAAGCAAATATGAGTTTTTATGGGCACATATATGCACACAACTACACCTTAACAGGAAAAAATATCAAGCTTACGTAAAATGATCTTTAAAAGCACGTTTTAATTAAATTGTTAAAAAAATAAAAGTTAAAACAGCAAGTGAGTGAGAGCATTTTAATGTAATTTAATTTAAAATTAAATGAAGCATAACAAGAAATCAATTTTGTTTAAATATAGAAAAAGATAATTCTACTGGGCTTTGTAATATTATGCCTGATGATAATTTTTTTTCTTTAAACTAAATATAATAATTTATAAAGTGAAAATAATGCAATTTAAAAAAAAAAAAAATAAAATTATTTGTTGCTATATCGCCAGTTCGCATAATACAAGGTTGAAAGTACGTGAAAAATAAAAAGAAGTACAAAAGCCGATTATGCCCATATCCTTAAATCTCTTGTTGAAATATTAGTAGTCTTAGGTTAATCATTAAACATTCTTTAGAGCATTAAAAGAACTATATTCGGAATTGCCGAATCAAATCTAAATTAGTTTAAAAATAATCCTGGGGGCTTTAAAAATATTTGAAGGATTGCATTACTTATTTTAAAGCGCGTTTTCTAGAAAGTTTTTAAATTTGAAATACATTTTTATCTATTATGTTTAGGTCACACCTTTTAGTTGTCTGCTTTCATTTAATCTCTTAAAATGCTGACAACTTATTCTGAAATTAAACTTAAAAGAATTAAAATGTTTATGTGCATTATTACCTTAAATACAAGAGTACTTATATATGTTTTAATGTAATTTTTTGTCTTATTCTATTAAAGCTATTTATTTAGAAATGCAAATTAGGTTTGTTGTTGACTCTATAGTGTGCACCTTGCTTTCTTTTCACTTTTGACTGTTACCTGCTAGCGGCATAAAAAAATCTTCATCAGTGATTGTATTTCCTTTTCTCTTGCATAAATAGATTTTTTTTTTTTTGCATTTGCACATTCCTGTTTTTAAAGTGTTTTAAGAAGTGTTAAAAACAAAGAAATTTTACAAAATGAACAGCCAACATTTAAACGAAGCAATACTATTTCAGCTTCTGCACAAAGGTTGAGTTTAAACGGATTGATATGATTATTTGTAAGAAGGCTAAAGTATATATTTGTACATTAAGAGTAATTCAAGTTTTTTTTATTTTTTATTTTTTTTTTTTTTTAATTAAGGAAACTTAAGTTTCACCAATAATTTTCTTATACTCTGTTTTTAATATGAATATGAGGAAAACATTAAACTAAGCTAAATAATATTTTTATATTCAAAAGATAATGCATAAAAATACAAGTAGCATAAAAAATTTTTAATTTGACTAGAAAAAATGGGAGACATCAAAATTTTTTTATAAATTTTATGCGCTCATATATACAATATATGTGTTTCAAATCGGTTCTGAAATTTTTACTTTACTTTGACTTTTTCAAATTCTAAATTCCAAAAAAGTAAAGGCTTCACAACAGTTGATCCATAGGTCACAACCTTAAATAGTGTTAATTTTTACGGTGTAAATTAAACATCCGTCAAAATTTAATGCTGATCTTTTTTCATTTTTTAATTTCTTTTCAGGTCTCTTTCTTTCACGGAGAACTTGTGGCGTTTATATACACTAATACTCAATTTTTTTTATTTTAATATACAAATTAAAGGGACGGTAAAGAAATATCATAAATAAATTATTTTATTTACTAAAGAGGCAATAATTGGGGATTTTAAGGCCGTTTAAATCTTTTTAAACTATGCTTTGCACTCCGAAAAATTGTACAATAGTTTTTAAACTTTGTTTCAAAATTGGTTATGTTCCAATAGGGCTGGAGGGAGATCCGTTTAAATATTTGACGTAATTTTAGTTTTGTTGGCATTGCTTTTCTATAAATGGTTTTATAAGCTTTGCTAATACCGATGTAAATTTTATTTGCATAAGCAAAAATATACCACATTTTTGGGAAAATCTTATAAACATGATATATCTAACATTTCCACAATTTAGAGGCTTGTAAATTTTTAACAAAAAATTTCATCAGAACAACACTTTAAATAAGTTTAATTTGAGATGTTTCAAGGATATAGCAAATGAATTACAGTTATAATCTGATTTGTAATAATTGCACTAAGCCAAAAATACTAAGCTAACATCAACCCAAATTGAAAAAAAACAACAATTTTGTCCCAAACTAAAACAGATAATATAAGTAATTTAAAAGATTTTTACATTTACATTTCAAAAATCCACATTTAAAAATACCTTGACTTTGCCTTTGTGAAAACTCAATAAGAAATCGCCAGCGCTTTATGAGAATCCAAATTTTGTCTAAAATAAGTTTAATTACAAATTAAAAATAAATTTTATTAGTTTAAATTTCAAATTCAATTTTTACCCGTTTCATTACAAAGAATATCTACCATGCGTACTTATTAAAAAAAGGTTGCTATTTCGAAGATGGAGAAGAAGTAAATGATCCTCTTACTTGGTCTAACTAATTAACTAACAATAAGATTATATGCTTTTCCTTAATAGACAAACAAACAAAAATAAGACTGATAAGTAGCTTCAATTGCAATAAATATTTTAATAATAGAAAATAATGACTTTGATGGTATCATTATATACAAAATTAAATATTTACCCAAATATAAAAAAAAAATTTCAATTTATCGAGTATTCCATACACAACTTTAAGTTCGCTCGCAAATGTCTGTATCAGAAACCAAATCTTCGTGAAATGTTGCCAGCGACTGCTCGAAAACATAACACAAAATCAGTTATACTCTTTAACCTAAAAGAAGTCGCCTTTATATTAAGTTATTTATATGATTTATACAAAATCTAATAAAATGAAAAAATCTTCTATAAAGAAGAAATATGAAAAATTATATAACAACCGCGCCCTATTTGGTGCATGGTAAATATCCTCAAGCATTATTAAATAACATAAAAATAAAACAAGCAGTGCAGAAAACAACACGGCATAAGACTCAGCAGTTAAACAACAACAACAACACCCATAACTTGACAACAGCAAAAATGACCAGTAAATACTCCCTGCAGCGATTATGTTACGTTTGCCAAAAATTCCTACATACTCGTAAAACATATGTAATACGTTTATGTCAATGTGTTATAAAAGGTACCAAATTGTGTTGTTTGTTATGAGAAACAAAATTGTCAAAAGTATTTTTATTTTGTTATACAATTTTTGCTCAACTTTCATTTTGACGTAATTAAGATAAAGATTGCATTTTAAATGATTTGAAAAACTTTATAGGACCAACGTTAATTTAAATCTCGTACATAAACAATACCACCTTATTTTGCGAAAATCCTGAGAAAAAAGGTATAACATTTTCTCAATTCAGGCGCTTGTTACTTTTTAACGAAAAACACTACCAGAACAAAGTTTTAAACTTCTTCTTCTAAATTTTGTTAATAACTAAGCACATATCCTAAAGTAATAATCCAATCAATTATAAATACACCACGCCTAAAATATTTAGTTAAGGTCTGCCAAAATTAAAAATAGTTTTAGCTAATTTTTTGCCAAACTAAAATAGATAACCTACACATCTAGGCACACGTCTTGTAGATATTTTCAATATTTCTTTAAAATAAATAAATAATCTTAGTTAATATATTGTGCCAAAAAATAATCGATATAATGATAGACCCTGCAAAAATAAATTTTCAGCATCGTGATATCAAGTATAGATAATTTAAGTATTTCTTATTATGCGAACGCTTTAATGCTATACAGTTTTGTATTTCAAGGTATGGCGTACGTTCTGTAAATTTTGGCTGTATAAACAACAACAGCAATAAAATCTCCAAAAATTCATGAAAGTAATGAAAAATTGTGGGAAAATATATGTATAATTAAAATGTCTGCTTCAACCTCAATAAATGACTTCAATCAGAAATATGAAATAATTATTTTAATGTTGAATTTAACTTTTAAGGCATCAAAAAGTTTTCATAGAGAAGGATTCATCAGCATTTGTTTTATAATTAATTTCTTGCGTTGTTTAAACTTATTCCATTTGTGATATTTTATGTGTGCTTTAATTTTTTTATTTCGTTAAAAGTTATTATTTGTTCTGTTGTTGCGTTTGTTGTGATTCTTAAAAATATCCATTGTTTATAATTATATTTTCGTTATCTCACTTGCCAAACCAACATAATTTTTAGTTTTATATTTATTCTTCGGTTTGCTTTTACTTGGTTTTGTTCCTCTTTTGTGTTAAATTTTTATAAAAATGATTTTTTAATTTATATTGTTTCAATGTTCATTTGTTTTAAATTAAAAAATAATTCTTATAAATTCCACAGATGATTAAAATTTTGGAAGCTTAATTTCATTAAGAATAGTGCTAAAGTATAATGGACAAAAAGGGCACAAGCCTGGGGATTTAAAATGTTATACACTTAAAAAAGTTATTTAAAATTAAAAATACAAAAAAAAATATTTATAAGTTAAGAAACTATTTATTTCAGTTATTTATAATGGAAGTTTTTAAATTTACTGTGCAAAATTCTTCGACAATGCTTTGGATTAACGTAAGTTAAACAATAAAAATCAAAAAAAATTTTTCCGTTACTTTCTTAGATCATGTGTCATCGATTTGAAGAGTTTACGGCTTTGGGAAGAACTTTTTACTCAATTGCTCTAACTTTTGCTTGAAAATTAATTTTTTAGTTAGTACTTAAAACTCAAAATCATGAAAACCATGGTTTGTATGAATAAGCCCACTGATGTTCATTAAATAGAGTTTTTGTGTTGCTTTAAAATTTCTACTATAAATAAAAATGACAATAAGAAATGTAGTGCAATGATTTCTGCTATTAAAACTACAGGTGCTCTATGATTGTCGTTGTTATGATCACGATTTAGAGTCACGTGATAATGAGTGACAGTTGTTTCCGGACACACTTTTTTTGTGACCATTTTACTAATATTAAGTAAAAGATTAAAGGACTTGAAATAAATTCTACCAGCGTTTCATAGCATATGTCTTATTTCACTACAATATTCTATCCTTCTAAAGTTTCCAAATTTTGTTATTATTTTTTCTACAGTTTGCAAAATTAAGCCGCTATAGAAATAACTTAAAGTGGGATGATTTTAAGGCAAACTTTTATCACAAATTAATAAACGTCGTCGTTTTCAATAATTTTAAAACGAATATTCATCTTCTTGTAATTAATGAAATAAAGCAATAAATTAAATATAAAGAATTATAGGGCTCTTGTGAAATATCTAAGCAATTTTGAATGAAAATGAAAATTTCAATTTAAAATCATTTTAATTAAAGAACACAAATCTTATATTTTATTGTTGTACATAAAGCATGGTATGATATTGTGGTCTGTAGTGACCGATAGTTAATATTTATTCCTTATATTTAAATATCCTTCTTGCATTGAAGTTATATTTATTACAGCTTTTTAATATACTAAGAAGTCTGTAAGATCGCAAATTTAAATGAAAATAAAACCAAATATTGACATAAATCGATTTTATCAACTCAACTCATGCACAGTTATTTTCAGGCAAATGTTATAAATGTTTGTATCATATTATTATTAGTTTATACTTCTGGCGACCACCGTGAAGCCGTCATTCACTTTTAATAAAAATAAAAAACACGAGTAAGCTTATTTTTTTACGTTTCTTAAATTTTGTTGCCACGGCTGACATTATTTACTTAGCTGTCTTCATTAAATTTCAGACATATAAGTTGAGCAGTTAATTTAAAACTAAATAAACTCTTTTCAATGGAAAAAAGGTTTCATAAAGTTTTTTTTTAAGTTTTACTACTAAAAAGGTAAAATCGTAGTATTATTCTTCTCGTTACAAAAAAAAAAAAAAAACAAAAAAAAAAAAAAAACTAAAATAAAATAAAACACCTTGAATGTAAAGGGTTGAACTGTAGAACTTGCCTTTAAGGTATTTATAATTTACACAGGGTTATACAAATATGAACGATGTAAATAAATAAATTCGGAATAACAAAACTTGTTAAAACATATTTGTACTAAAAATTTTTAGACTTGAAAAAATTCTTTGATATTAATAAAACTTACAAAAAGGATTTCTGTTCATTTAGCACGCCTCTTTTTTTATTATTTTTGTTTTTACTAAATTCTTCGTTAATATAACTTAACAAAATTTTCCCTTATTTTCCGCGTAATAGAAATATTAAAATATAAAATAAAATTTAATATGAAGTAAACGTAAAATTTTAATAATACATTGTTGCTTTACTTTTTTTGTGTTTTCTGTTTGTGTAGAAAATTTATTACTTATAGTTTATTTAGACAAATGTGATGTTATTTGTTAAATACAGCATTAATCGCAGATCCCCAAATAGTGCGCTATTTTGAAGCAAAATAAAACAAAATTTTGATGTGAATGCGAAAAAAATACGTTTAGTTTTTTTTTTTTTTAATTATTAATTTTGCTCTTTCAGTGTTTTTTTTTTTTTTTTATAAATTTTTCGTTTGTTTGAAACCTTGCTATAAAAGAGTTGACTGTTAAAATATACTTTAACTAAAAAACAAATTGTACTGTTTTGTCATTGATGTTGATGTTAGTTCGCCTTTCATGAACTCGTTAATGTTTGCAATTTTTCTCAAGTCAAAATAAAAAACCAGTTTGTTTTAAATTTGTATGCATTACCCTTTGAATCGCTATTTTTCAATTCGTGTTTTTATTTGATTAATATACCAAAAAGCATTATCCACTTAGGAGTTATTGGGCCCGTTAATTTTTTTTTGTAATTGATTGTACAATTTAAAGCGTTTGCTGAAAAAACAGAAACACAATAAAAAATTTTATGGAATTACTAGAATTTCTTAATTAATAAAGTAGGCTACATATAAATATTTTCTTTCTGATTTAGAATATAAATTAATTTGATGGATTTTCAAGCCAAAGCTCTAGATATTTAAAACATTTTATAATGGCTTCTGCAACAATCAAAGAAATGGATAAAAACTAAAATTTTTTTATATGGCAACTTTTAAACTTCGGAGTAAATAAGAAAATTATTTAGAACCCTTATTTTATATACTTATACAATATATTTTTTTCTTTTAAAAAGTTTTGGCCATAATGGTATTTTTTTGCAAGTCGGAAAATTGAATGTTAATTCCCTTTTTAATACAAACACTTCAAAATTAAAATTAAAAAACTGCTTAGCAACAGGCATTTCTTAAATTAATATATTTGTACACTTTTATCTTTTCTATATAATGAAGTTATCACGCTAAGCCAGCAAAAACTTAATGAGAAAGAAGGATAAAAGGGAAATAAAATTCGTTGTTAATTAAAAGCAGGTAGGTTGCCTACTACTAAGTGCTTCTTATTTAAAATTTCTTAGAATGTTCCCACTGCTGTATTTTGAGTCTTTATATTGTTTCGGCAAAAATTATGTTTTTTATCTCTGTGCAGACGAACGAAAATTTAGATGTTATATAACGAAAGGGTATAAAACATAAAATTACTGCGTGAATTATTTATTCCCGTCACTTAAGAAATAAACTTTTATTGCTATCTATACAGGTTATTCGCTAAATGGAATTGACGACACCGTAAAAACACTAGCACAAACAAAATAAACACAAACGTAAAGAAAATATTGCTACGTTGCGATGACCTTATTAGCTGCAACTTAATTTTATGATAGGAGTTGTACAGACTCCAGCATTTGGGATTTAGCAATCGTGAGAAATATTTTTTGTAATAGACATTTAAACAATTACACATATTTATTGTTATAAAAACAATATTTTTATCATTTATTGAATGGGTTGATGAAAATATTTAAAATTAGAAAAATTATTATTTACATAGGGTGATGAAAGGAGAACATATATGTAAGAGTTTAAATTATATCATTTGTAAATAAAACACGGTTAATGTTTGCTTAAAAGTGAATAAATGGAAAGGAAGATCCAATTTTGTATTGCAGCAGGAAATGAGTTGATAAATACGCCTGTGTTATTGGACCAGCAGATGAGACGATAGCAGTCCCTGCAATCTAAGCCAACGAAATGCTGGTCGAAACCTTGAGATAAAATAGTTAGGCTGGATAGTAATAACGTAGCAACAGTGTGTGTAGTAGTTTTGTCTAAATAGAAAAGAAGAACCTGCTTGTATAACAGGAAGACATTGGATAGATTCTTGGTGGAGACATAGAGTGTTGTCTTACGAATGCTCGTGCAGCTTGGGAACGATAAAAAGTATCAAACAGTTCTATTAAAATTGTATGTTGATTGGATGGTTACGTACGACCACAGAGCCACAGAGTAAAATAAAGAATTTACACAACACAATATACTCCATATAAGAAATAGGTGTAAAAATTTTAACAAGAATAGTTTTTGGAAACAAATAGCTATGCTATTCATTAATTATGTTTGTTTTTTTTTTAATTATTAGTTGACTTTAGCATCTTAACCAATTAATAATCTTAATTCGCCTTAAGCCTAAATACAATTAATTTACTAAATTTACTAAAAAACATTTATAAACTTTTGTGATAATTTAAACAAAAAAAAAAAAAAAAAAAAAAAAAAAAAATAGTAAAAGGCGAGACACTAGCCAAATGCAGCAAAATACAACATTTTTTTTAAGGACGGATGTAGCGTTCTAACATGCGTTTCTACATTATCATTTTAAGCATTAACTAAAAATTTTTAGACACACAAGTTGGGAGAAATATCTTATTTACTTAACAAGAATTTTATCAAATATTATTTAATTTAAAGAAGAGGACCTTATTTTACCGTAACTGCTTAAATGGTTTGTTTTTCTTTTTTGCACTGTAACTTTAACAAGAACTGAAACATCATACGGCTTCGCCTTTGTCACTGATACTTTGAACAACTGATATTGTGGGCAATTTATGTAAATTATATATTGCGGTACATATTACATTTTTATGGGTTATGAAACAAAAATCCATTTAAAAATCATCGTAATAATTTAACTTTCAATTCAATTAAAAAAAAAAATTGTACACAACTCCAATAAGTGCGAATTCAAACTTAGTGGCACGCATTAAACAGATTTAATAGTACAATAAATTTTGCAATTTTATTGTTGGGATATATTATTTTGTATTCTACTGTTTTTAAGAAGCATTTATGCGAACATGTATAATCTTTAAAGAGACAGAAAACGTGGGAATGCTCTGCACTAAATAGTCTTTTTTCATACGTACAGACTTATTCAAAAAATAATAACAAAAACGAATTTTTTTAATTTGCATTTAAAAATCAAATATAAAAATATTTATAAATTATAAGTGTATTTTTGCTTGCCTCATACACATAATGTAGAACAAAGGCACTGCTATCAACATCAACAATATCAACAACATAGACATAACATATTTTAAGCTAGTTGTACAAACAAACACATGAAGACAATTTCACATGACCTGACATTAAATTGTAAAGCAACCCAAAAACTTTTTAAATTAAGAGCATAATTACATGGAACCACAAAAAAGAGTGTGGCAGCCTGAAGGCAGAAATGGACATGATGAAGTTTAATTCTGACTTTAATTCTGACATTTTGCCACAGCAGCTTGACAATTGGGTAATTTATAAAAATAAACGCTTAACTTTACTTTCTTTTAAGGTCAGAGAAATTTTTCTAATGATATTAAAAAGTTAAGTGTAAACATAAATTAAAAATGATTGCAATGAATGACAAATAATTTTCTGAAAGTAATTTCTGTACACTTTTTTGCTTTAAAATTTTGGCTTTTTTGAATAATAGAAAATGGTGTTGTGAATACAAGAGACAAAGAGGCAGTTCGTTTAATGCACAGAAATTTAACGTGAAATGTGGTCATATATGTAAGGTGAGAAATCACAAAAAAAACCTTACAAGGTCCTATTTATATAAATATAAAGACTCTAATAAAATTTAAGCTAATTGCTAATAGATATGTACATGAGTAATCAAGCATATAAAGTCGTGTAGATTTTATTTATTCCTGCAATTTTGAATGAAAGGCGGATAAAAACGCGTCGTCCTTCCGAATAAAGAAAGGTCTGGGCTTGGTTTTGTAAGAGTGTCTGTTATAATAGCATTTTCTAAAGTGGTTATAAGCATATCAAAAGAATTTTGCAACAAAAACTAGAAAGATATTTTATTTAAGCTTAACTTATTTGGGATAGTGCAAAATATTTGGATTTTTATAAATGCTTTTAAGTTTGTATTGTGTTGCATAGCAAAAATCGTTATTTCCTTCTTTTGGTCTATACCACTTCACTTCTGTTATGATTTCTTGTGTTTTTTTAAATTTAATCTCTGTAACTTTAATGTATTTAAGCATTTATATAAAAAAAATATTAAATCAAGTGGACGCATTTTATGCCAAACTAAATAATATAAACCTTTTTTAAATTCATATAAGAAGTCCTGAGGAAAATGCACATAATTTGTCATCATCATTATATAGTTTTTGATAAAAAAGACAACAGTAAAATAAAATGTATATGCTTCTTAATGGCGAAACAGCTTGTTAAATGTTTTTTTTTTTTGGTAATTATATTTTATATTTTTGTGTTTTTATTTTATAATATGTAAATGATTTAATAAAAAAAACACAAGAGAACAGATATATTTTCTTTTATCATTATTTTATCTTTATTTAATGCTTCATTTACCAAAACATCAAAGGAACTCAAAAAGGAACATAATAATATCACTTAAACACTTGTCAGTTATAATGGATAATAAAATATATTATTTGAATTCTTTAAAAATATTTAATGAATAGACACATTTTCAAAAGGGACCTTTTTAAACAATTACTCGTATTCAATTCACAACCTTATTTGAAGTCGACAAATATTTGTTACGCCACTTACTCACTTACGATATTTTCTCATATGTTTAAATTTAACATTTTCTTTATAGAATTTCAATGTTTTAAAAGTTAAATAATAAATAAAACGGAACTTCAAAAGATTGCTTTAAATTACATTGATTATATTGATAAATAAAAAAATAAATAAATATATATATATTTACAATAATATTTGTAGCTAAGATTTAAATTTTCTTATATTTTCACAACAATGTCTCTCCGGGTGTCAAATTTTCCATCTGTTACAGCGCTCTATCACTGAAGCCGTCACACAAAGACCTTTAAAATTTTCATCGAGGGGTATACTACCGCAGCTGCTATACCTAAAAGTACAAAATAAGACTAAAATATAAATAGTGATCCTATAGTGACGTGTTTTTGTTTATATGGATTTTGTTATTCAGCAGTAGTAAGAATACATTTAGAATTTACAAGGAGTTAGAAAGAATATACCCGCTTTATAATTAATAGATTTTTTCATAGAAGGCATTACTTTGACAAACGTGGCTTACACTGTTTGAGGTAGATATATAAAATTTGCACAAATTGTGTATTGTTATGACTGCATAAATTATTTTAACATTGTCGTAGAACGACAATCGATCAAAAATAACTTTAAAAAGTTTGCTATTGAAAATCATCAGATTGGACAATGTCCTTTAACACAGAGGGCAAAAGTCGACGCCTGCCTCTAATTTTTATATATCATTAGGAACAAATCAGGTTTAGCAAAGATACTGCCATTCAAAAGATAATATATATGGGGCAATAGATATTAAAAAAAAACATTAGGTGAAAAAAGCGGCGCTAGCCAATATTTTCCGAGTTATGAGCCTCTGAACTTTTTAGAGAAAAGTACGATTGTGCGCCATATTTTTTAAGAATTCAATATCGGTATCAAATTAAAAGCTTTTGCGAAAATGTTTCAGGAAATACCAACATTTTTTGAAATGTAAAAACTATTATATTATTTTTTAATTGTCTGTCACCCTAATATTTATGTTTTTGGTTGGAGTTACTTTACTAAACTAGATTTTCAAATATGGGCGAAGGGTGTATAAAATTTAGTTGTTTTTTAATCACTTATAGTCCACTTCGTTCATTGTTAAAATGACTATTTATAATTCAGAGAACTCTTCTTATATGTAAAGATTCACAGTTTTCTAGCATTTCCACATTTCTGTTTTGGAATGCTTATGTTTGTTATTAAATTACTAAACGCAAAAAGTTTAATTAACTCAAAGCTATCATAATTAAAACGTATATTTGAATCATTAATAAATCTAATCAGAACCTTTTCATGTAAAAACTATTGTCAAAATTATATTACCGCAATTAAATTAACAGATACTTCAAATTAACAAATTCAACTAATAAAACACAAATTAAATAATACAAATGAAAGCGACGACTTTAAAACAAGTGAAGGGGAATTGTGTTTTAAACAAAAGTAATGGTAATGAGAGTCACTTTTAATCAATTAATAGTTTATTGTGTCAATTCATTATTCTTCAAATTGTATAAGCACATGTGCATTTGTTCGAGTGTTACTAAATGCATTTATTTATATTTATTTCTACATATGGTTGTACGCAAAATCGTATATATATAAATGCAACTAAATATAGGTCTTTTGTATACGTTTCTTTGTCTGTGTGTTTTATTATTGTATTTGTGGTCTCCTTTAAAGCCTGAGGATAATAATGTTTGTTTTGTTAAATATTGCATTCATGCAACTTTGTGACCATTTAAAATTACATAAAAGCAACAATAACAACGAATAACTTTAACGTTAATAATACAGAATATAAAAATAAATGGAAATTTCGGTGTGATAGCTGAAAAAAGAGAGAAAGAGAAATGAATGATGTTGCAAACGAAATAAAATTTTTATATCTAAAAATTATTTCGAAACATTTTTGAGCAGAAATCGCTTATAGCGTGATCTTAAAAGGAGAAGAGTTAAGAAATGAAGAATTTTCTTACGTCCAGACTTATAAATATACTAAGTTTACAGTTTTTAATGAGCAAAAAAAAAAAACACCACTTCAATTTATTTCTTAGGTACGTCTAGATTTTATCTACTAAATTAAAGAATAAGTGGTCGTGGGTTTTTTTAGTTATCGTCTTAAATTAAAAACTTTAAAATTAATATTTACATTTAATACATACGTTACTTTAATGCCCGTGACTAATCAGACAACCACTTTTCACTATAACGAATTTTGAACTTTGTTTAAAGACCGAAGTTCGTAATTTTGTTTCTGTAAATAATTTCTTCATTACAGCAACAATTAAGGGCAAAATAAAATGAAATTAAAAATTTTAATCTTAGGCAAAGAAAAAGTTTTTAAGCAAAAGTTAGTGAAAAATTTCTTTTAATACGAAAGAAAAGTAATAACAACAAAAACAAAAATAAATTTTTTACCCTTATATTTTTAACCTTCTTATTTACTTTTGCACATCACCATTTTTATTGTTGTATTCTTTAGTTTTCTCTATCTTTGAAAGGCAAATTTAAAATTAAGAAAAAAAAAAAGAAAATAAAATGCTTTTTAAGTTTTTTTTATAAGTACAAAGAGTTAAGAGATAGGTCGATAGTTATTATTGCTATTTAAAAAGAGTATTTGAAATTAATTCAAGAAATTTTCCAAAATCGTAAAACCATGAATTGTTTTATTTCTATGGCACTTGAGTTTTCAAATTAAATTAAACGTAGATAGCAGAACAGTTACTTCAATGTGTATTTTTTGAATCTTTTCAGCTACAGCAAAACTTACTGCTCTCAACTTCATACGCACTGTCTGAGAAATTTGTTCTTCTATTTAACTTTTAAATTATTAACACGCACGAGTGACGAATATGAATAGGAGAATTAAATTTTAAAACATCTGTAAAAGGCTATTTATTAATAATATGCACTTAAAAATGTAAAATTATTTTTACAAGTTTAAAATAAATGTTAATGTTATTACGGAAAATGACATTTATTAAATGCGGTACAACTGTTGAAAAAGTGGCAGCGACAAAAGCACATTCACTAGACGGTTACGGAGGAGATAAAAAAAAGCTTAGGTAATGTTAGCTTTTATTTTCCAGCTGATTGATAATGATGTCTTTCTTATTTTATTTCCCCTATAATAAGTTTGTGGAGAATGTGGTGCTTGAAGCGTAGTTTCCTTAGGTACCTTTAGAGCTAGACGGTGTATACAGTTAAAGCTCCCTTAGAATTTATTGATATAGCAAAATACCAGCGATATGGTCAGTGAGATTGATATTGTTAATAGACAGCTGCTGAGATATGAACACACGCTGATAAATTTCACGCCATTCTTTTCTGCTATAATTTTTATTATAAAATATTTTTCAAAAATAATTTTTGTTTTTTTGTTTTTTTTTTTTTTTTAATGATACACGTAGACTTTATCATGTTTTGTCGCTTTGCTTTTAGTCTGATACATATATTAAAAAAAATAATTTAGAAATATGGGAGATGAAAGTTGAGAATAATTACTTGCACTTCTTATCTCATGATGATTCTGTTTTCTTCAATAAAAATTTCGGTCAAAATAAAATTTGAGCTTTAGGTTTTCACATTAGTTGTAAAAGTGTTGATGACAATTACTATATTAATTTAATTTCATATATTTAATAAATGTAGAGGAAGAAATTCAAGTCAACTTCTTAATTTAGTTTTCATTTAAGTTTAATTTTCTTTATTATTTGAAATTTCGTTGCTTGTTTTTTAAAAAGTTTTAAGGTATCAGAAATTAAGCAATAGAAATACAAAATACACCTTACAAAGGGTTGTAAAATGAACAAAATTAGGTTAAAACCATACATATTTGGTATATGTCTTTCCCATTGTGTATTAAGTAATTTGTTTGTTTTTGTTTATTGGGTATTAACAATAGAAATTTATAGGCACACACAAGCCGTAATAATTTTAATACATGTTCAAGCTTTTAAATGCTAAATAGGAACATAGTTGCCTTAATCTTTTGAAATATTACATTAAAAGAAAATACTCACAAACATCTTATTTATTATAAATACGGCGTATTTAACATTATGACGTAAATTAACGAAGTAAATAATACATAAATAATACATTTACTTCTCATTTCGGTTACTTAAATTAAGTTTAGTCAAGGTAAATGGTTATAATACCAAATCATTAATTTTACTTCAGCTTAAGTTCATGTGAAACCAAAATATGATATGAATTGTATCTTTTGTGTACAGTATTTAGTTTATCTAAACATAAACATCTGCTCTTATCATGCAAATAATCTTTTCGTTAGTGTTTACAATGTTTTTTTTTAACAACCTATTTATTCATTGACTTCACTTTTGGTATTAATAATTATTAATGTGCTTTCCAACCTTCTGATTTTTCACTATTTACTTTCGTCAATGTAAAAATATAACAGTATGTCATCTGCCTAAAATTTTATTCCTTTTAATCTGCTGAATGAATATCTAGATTATCAATTTTTTTGTTAATGAAAACATTAAGGGGCAACAGCATAAAGTAAGGTGTTTAAAAAAAATATTAGAAATGATGAATATTAAATAAAAAATCTTAAATACAAGAACAACTTCAAAACAGGAATAATATAAATATTTGTGAACCTACTATTTATATGCCGCTTGATGTTAAGTTCTGGCTTATCATAATTTTGCCATATTTATGTTTCTCTTACTTTTATCGCCACTGGTTCCTGTTCCCGATTATATCGTATAAATAAATAATATTAAATTGCAACAGCCGTGAGTTTGCAAGGATAATATATTATTAATAAGCAGAGAAATAAATTCAAAAACAGTAGTGGCGGCAGTCACTATTATTACCACCAAGAACCTAATATCTATAACTAAGAGAAATTTCAGCCGTTAATAAATTTATTAAATAAAGTAATGAACTTCTAACATACAACAAAAAGTTTTTTTTTTTTTGTCGTTTCTGATCCTACTTATTTTTATTATTTGGCTCTAATTGCTAATAATGACTGTTATTATGTTTTCAGAAGTTAGGTTCAAGTTATGTTTATTAATAATACTAACTGTAGCTTAAAGAACAAAAAAACTGTATCTATTTTTTTGTCCTTCGTACCCAGAAGGTGTTTTATAGGAGAGAGTATAACTTTTGCTTAAGTTCCTATTAGCTAGTTAGGGATATTTTGTTAAATTTAAAATTAAATAATATGTATTTTTATAATTAAGAAATAAATTTAATTCCTCCAATGTTGTGGCTTCTTGCTCTTAATTTTATCCTCCTTGACCAATATATTAAAATTTTTGCAGCACCAGCGTATGAAGACGATGAAGCTTACGTCGCTTGTCTTTTTGCTTTGTTGATTCAATATAGTTTTCATTTTATTAATTTAGCATTAGATATAAGACTCTAATTTTGAATACAAAATTTGGGTAGAATCCACTGCTGGGCTATGAGAGCAGTAGCGAAATGGCCATACGGATATGCTTTTCCCGCAGTTATACATTTCATTCATGTAGTTTTAAATAAAATTAAATTTATGATAATATTAGGAAATATTTATGTTGAATGGAATCAAGAACGATTAAAGTAAATTGATACATAAAAGATTACGAATAATAAATTATAGCATATTTCATCGAACCAACATTTTTTTTTTTTTTTTTTTTGGTGCCAAATATTAAACTATTTTCGATTATTAATTTTCAAAACAAAGAAAATTTATATCAAAACAAAACAAATGAAATTATTGTGGTTTCTTAAAATAAACGAGGGAGGGTTAAAAATTGTATTTATTTACTCGTTTGTAAAAGAGCTTTAAGAACATAAGCTTCACCAACTTTTATATGAAGGATAGATTTCAAACGAAATTTTTTAGGTTATTTTGTTGCTTTGTTTTGGCTTAAAGGCTAAATATATATTTCTTCATTCTTGTATTCTTGTATTTATATTTATTTTCTATTAACATTGATTTTCTACAGGGATTAATATAATAACAATTTGCCATTTTTATTTCCATCTACTGAAGGCCCCTTTATTTGTATTTTCACATCTGCTAAAATAGATATTTTTATGCACTCCTTCATGCACATGTTAATTCTTTATACTTGAAAAAATCTAATGAAACATTTTAAAGAATTTGACCTAAGAGCATTGTGTTTAAGTGTTGTCTGACCAAACATATAATGAGAACAAGAAAAGAGTAATACAGTTACAAAAAAGCAGACATAATTGAAAAGATCATTCATTTAGCTTTTGCGGTAGAATATAAGTGTCAAATCTTGTTTTCTACGTGGTTTTTCTTTTTTATTCTTTTTTATAGTTTTGTATTAAATGGAGTTTTCTTTTGGCTTTTGTACCACAAAGTAGATTTAATAAAAATTTTAAAATTTCAATAACTATGAAAGAAAATAAATTGAGTATAACATTAGCAAAAATAAAGCAAAAGTTTATAAATAAGGTAAATGTGTAGAAATATGCTCTAATGTACCAACGCAATGTATTAAAGGCAACATGTAACTCCTGCACATATTAAGTCTAAAACAAAATTAATTAAACAGGAATCATAATCACGATATGACATAAAAATGTTTGAGCTACTTACACCTCTTTTTTGGCTTTAATTTTTTATATTATCTGTATATAATTAAACTGAATTTGGATTTTTGTTCATGAAATTTGTTGTTGAAGTAGTTAATAATTGACGAATAGTAGAAAACAATTATTTTTGGAATTTGTATCTCACTATCTATTTGAATCACGTAAAAACTATTGGATTGATTTAAATAAAATTATGTGTAACAGTCCTTTAGAACCCAATTTATATGGTACAATAATCTGAATGGTACAATAATAATTAGGAATTTTAATTAAACATATACCTTATTTAATTGTTGTAACAATATTAATATTCCGCATTATGGTAGGAAATTCTAAAATCTTATGTTTTTAAGGCAATAAAACTTATTTAAATAGGCACAATGATATTTGGTGCACTCTTTTTTTTTAATTCCAATGATCATAATTGTATGCCCTTAATTAAAAATAATTTTTAATAATATTGCGTTGTTATTCCCAAGTAATATTTTTTTTAATTCCAAACTTTTAAACTGTTGAATGCACCCGTAATCTTAAAAATTTATATTGCAAAAGATTGATCAGATCGTGAACTGAATCTAATACTAGAATTAAGTTTTAGTGTCTCTTGATCTCATTATTGCTATCAAAAAGGGATAAACGTTTATCAGTTAAACTCCGTTGAGTAGTTTTCATTTTTAATAAAAAAGTGTAACATTAAAAAAAATTTCTTTATTGTTTCAACAAGTAAAAATTATAAATTTTTCGTTTAAAATTTTTATTGTAAATCAGTTTTCTGTAATCTCTTTTTAGATGTACACTTTAATACTGTGAGCCGTTGATGATAAAATTAATAACGACAGTTTACTTGATGCATTAATTTGTGATGTTTGTTATTTTGCCTATTGTCAACGTTTACTTTTTCAAAAATAGAAAATTAAGCTAAACATAAAGGGATTTTTTGTTTTAAAATTTATCAACATTCAGGAAACCATTAATTCTAACTTCCAGGGTAAATTGTTATTTTTAATCCCTCTCTCTTTCGGAGCAAATTTACCACAGGTAAAACTTCATTTACCGTTAGTAAATTTTCTGTCCCTATGCAACGCACAAAATAAAAAACATAGATGCAATAAAACAAAATACTAGTTTTTTGTTAAAAGAAAAAACTTAAAGCCTGTAATACAACATGTCGACTAACAAAAGTAACTCATTAGTAAGCAATTGTTTAGCTAACGGTATGGCACAGCTAAAACAACCAATGTTGAACATTTAATGCGCCAGCTAAAATTAAGTTATTGTGCCATCGCAGACAATTAATTTTTAATTAAGTTTTCAAGTACTGGCTTTTGCTTAAACATTAACAGCGTTATGTATAACAAAAAATTGGTATGAAGTTAGCATAAAATTTAACTATAATGTGTAAAGAAACTACTGTTAACAAACTGCTAAACACTTGTTAGCGAGTTGCCAAATACTGACCATCTTTTGATGAACAGCAGTTTAGTGTAAATTTTTTGTAAAAAAATGAGAGTAAATAAAGTAAAATTGTGCGCGAAAATAAAAAAATGTAAACTTTGGACGTTTTAGACAATTTGGAATATTTAAGGTTCCGAAAACGCTCAAAAAAAATTTACAAAAAAAGAGAAACCCATTTGCGGAGTATAACGATAAAGAGTTTCGCCTGAAATAATAATTTTCCAAAGAAAATGCCGAAAAATTAATAAAACTGGTGCAAGCTGACCTTAAATGGAAGGGTAAAAAAAGTGGTAGCATTCCTCCATATATTCAAATTTTATCGGCATTGGGATGTTAGGGACGCAATAATGTTCAAGATGACTGTGCAGAGTACCATGGTTTTTCCCAGTCTACAATGAGCCGAATTTGCATTAAGGTTGCTGAGGCGTTTGCGAAAAAAACCAAAGATTTTATAAAAATGCCGACAGCAGTAGACGAACAAATTATTGTAATGGAGAAGTTTAAAGTTTGCACGCATATGCGTATGAAAGCTTAGGAGGAGATGACGCACAATTGTATGTCAATCGCAAGGGATACTTCTCCCTGAATGTACAGGTGTATATACTTAGTTATAGAAAATTAATGTTGAAAAAAAATTAACAGTAATTTTTAAAAATACCTAGGTTCTTTGTGACGCTTCTCTAAAAATAACCGACATTGTTGCCTGTTGGATAGGAAGCACGCACGATTCTAGGATATTTAATGAGAGTAAAATAAAAGAACGATTTGAGAAAGAAGAGCTTATGGGCCGATTATTAGGTGACGGAGGTTACAAATGCACAAAATATTTATTTACGCCTGTACAGAATCCAAAAAATATTCAAGAAATACTTTACAACAAATCCCATATATTAACGAGAAATGTTGTTGAAGGGCTCTTCGGCGTTTGGAAGAGCAGGTTCCGTATTCTTTTGGATAAAATGCGAATTTCTAGAAAGAATGGAAAAGTTTTTATTGTGGCTCTTGCCGTGCTTCATAATTTATCAATTATATATAACGAGCAAGATTTTGGTAAGTTTATTTTATATAAAAATTTATTTAAATTAAATATTAAGATATTATTGTTTAGATCCAGACGATATTCATAGCCATACTTCACCTGTGGAAACTTCGCAAAATAGTATAAAAGATGAAAATATTTCACGCAGTATTTATGTTGAGCAAAATTTTTGAACGTGCCCAACTTTTCCTTATTTTAAATTTGCTGCAGTTTAATGTCTTGAATTATAAAAATTCGAATTGTTTTTTTTTTAATTCAACGTTTATTTAATAAAAATAAAACTAAATCACGATTCATCTGCAGTCGTTTTAGTTATTATAAAGCATTAAAATCCTTTTTTTCTTATTGGTGTTCGTGTCAATTCTTGCATCTTCAATTATATCCAGTTTGTCCAGCGCAAGCTGCGAAAGTAAATCCTAAAATAAGCTTTTGTTTTAATCCGTCATTATAATGATTTACTATAAAAACTTACCTTTTCATCCTGCTGCCAATTCACCGGTCTTTTCGTTTTTTCTATTTTTATTTTGTTTAACACCGGCACTTCCATTTTAAACTATAAAATCTTTTTAGGTATGCTTTTCAATATTTTATTTTATTATAGAGGGAAAACAAACATATGCTTTAAATGTCAAATTCAGCGATGATATAAACAAAAAAAGTAAATTTAGTAGTAGCATTATTCATTTTCAGAGTTGATTTTTTTAAAGTTTGCAGACGTTTGCAATTTTTTTATAAATAAACATTTTGCCAAGAAGCTGCTAAGTCAAATCTATATTCTAGTTAGCAGCTAGTTGACCGCAGTTAATAAACAGTTACCAACTTTTTATTATGCATAACGCTGTAAATTTCTTTTGATTTTTGATTTACAATTTTTTGTATAAACTTCTCAAAAACATACATTTAGTTAAAAGTAAGAACGAAAAAAGAGGATTGTATCTTGTATGATTACTTGTTAGACAAACGTTATAAAATTCTTCTTGGGAAACTTAGGACCAGATTTTTTTATATAAAATATCAATTTGAAGTTAATTTTAATTAAGAAAGCAAACATATAGATGGAGTGGTAAATTTGACAAATTGGATTAGTCTATTTCAGTATACGGAATAATTGTTTCTGGTAAGAAACAGTTTCGACGCTCTATTGCAAAGTACCACTGATGAAGAAAACTTCGTATATTCTATAGGCTACGTTGTGCATTGCAATAAAAACAAGTATGTTGTTTCTTATGCCAAACATTTATTAAAGGTGCGATCAGATTAGTCAAATATTTGACCAAAAGTATGTAACCACTATTTTTACAAATAATTATTCAATCTGCAACAGCATTATTTGTCTTTTTTAAAATCATTTATGTAACCAAGTAATTTGATAAATTGCAAAACGAGGAATATTTATAATCTATCAATCAATCCAACAACACCAATTTATTTTATTACCTATTTTTTTAAGATGAAATGTAAAAATTACCATAATAAATTAAACGAAAATATATAGTGAAGTTGTTCTTAAGAAGATGGCTCTAGTTTTGAAGTACAGTAGATATACAGAAAAACTTTACACAGAGTGTTTTGAGATATGTCTGCTATAAAAATAAGTGTGAATAATATTTTTTAAACTTAACAATGTTCTATAAAAGACGCTGTGATTTTGACAAATATGGTCTTAATGGCATTATCGTCGAAGAATTTAAATTTTCAACAATGAATAATAAAATAATGATAAATAAAAAAAGATGACCCATATATATTATATGAAGACCTTCGTGTATGAGTCCAGCTCGCATTTGAGTGACTGTTAAATTTTCTTTAATTCACTTTAAAAATTTTTGTTTAACAAATAAAACATACATATAATAAAATAAAGTTTTTCAGCCATAAGTTTATAGATGCTCAAAATTTTTTGCTGTATTTTGATAGAAAATTGTAGTCACCGTATCTATAAAAGTCAACTGTAGCCAAAAGTAACTTTTTTTCTGTCTTTTTGTTTTAATTTGATATTCGTTTAGCTTGAAAAGAAAATACTGCTGATGATCTAAATTTATATTAAAAAATACTTTTAAAAATATTGTATCAACAAACTTTAGCAAGAAAAATTTACTAGCAGTTAATAAAAAACAAGGCTAAATGACACCGTTGTTATGTTTTGTGACTATTGAGTATTAGAATATATCTATATTCATGTGATCACGTGTATGTGATTACCTGAATTTGGGTTTAGGCTGTTTAGCGACAGTTTTGCTTGCTATACCACACAAAGTTTTTCACTTCGTTCGCCTATTTGTTTAAAAATTGTCTGATTAGCGTAGATACCATTGACAGTAACTGACATTTAGTATCGCCTTAAAAGTGATTTGTGTAAAAATTTAAATTACTTGCCTGATAATTTTTTTTTATTCTATGTCAAAAATGGTCATGAGTTTACGCATTTTCTGATAAACCTTTTAGGTTTTATAGACCAGTAGACTGACAGCAAAATATCCACTCAGACAACCAAACGGAAATTACGGACGGAACGGAAATTATTTATTTGCGTATTGATTTCTAATTCTGTTTTAATTTTTTATTAAATTTTTTATACAAAATTACCAAAAAAATATTTATAATATAAAGACGGGTACTAAGTGAATCGATGGAAGTAGAATGAAATACACAATTTCATTATTATTATAAGCATAAAATTTTAATATTAAGACATAAAATTTTACAAAAAAAATATATTAAAATTATTATTATTTGCTGCCTTTTATTTAATTGTTCATTTATTTCTAAACTTCGAAACACACCCTTCAAAACGAGAGGCAAATTAGTTAAAATTAATTTGACACATGCTGTAAAAATTTGAAGCATCTTTGCAATTTGTTTTGATAATTCCTTTTTTTTTTGGTAAATATAATTAAGCATTTTACAACTTTTCCGCTCTCATAGCTTTGTCAAATTCAGTTGATGGCTGTTAGTTTTAATTGGTTAAATTTATTGTGGTTATTTTATATTTGCCTCCATAACATTTTCGTGTTCGTTTAACATTTGCAACGATTTCGGAGCCTTTAAACGCTCAGTTACTATGTGCGGTTAACAATTATCTTTACTGTTAATGCATTTTACAAGATATAATGTAAGAGGAAAGGCACATGATAGCAATACAATATTTACCACAATACCAGCAGCTGATATACTAAACTTATTGGAGGACATAACGGACATTTAGGAACAATATATTTTAAGCTGTTTTATTTGTAGCGTTGTGGTTATCGACTCTGTTTTATATTTATACTTCACGTTTAAAGTTCAAATTTTCATTGTTTTTTCAACAGTTACCACTCAACATCAATGCAATAGTATGATATTTATATCGAAGTTTAACTACACCTACATACGTTTTTTATACATATGATCGTTGTAAAATTTTATTGTTGTTATTTTAATCAGCATATAAAACAGTTTAAGAGCTTGAAACTGCAATCCAGCAGATGCGGTTGTATATGTAAAATGCGTACAACAATATCGACAACATCAATAATTGTGTTTTATATAAAAAGGCTAACAGCTAACCAAACCGCCAGTTAAAGAGGATGAAATAAATAGACGCACATTGATTGATAGTTTAGCCAGTGTGTATTAGTATTAGATATTGATACACTGTAATTTTTATTTTTTATGATTAGGATATTTGTTGTTGAAAATGTCAAATGTTAATTTTTTTTTTTTCACTTGTTATAGCGGACATTATAATTCTCTTCCAATGACGGTTTAAAACTAAACCATATTCGTTAAAATTATGGTCTATGAAAACACCATTTCATTTAAAATTTATTAAGACTTATTATATTGTAGACATATTAGTACATAAATCTGTGTTAATTTTAACTGCCAGTTAAATATGGTTTAAGAACTAAAGCTACATCCATTAATATTACGTCACTATAGAAACAACCTATATATTTCAGATACATTTAAAATTTATGTACTTGTTCTTTAGTGGCCATAAAAAACTTAAAATTAAATTGTCTGTCTATTGCGGTTAAAAATAAAGGCCAATTTTGAGTTTCTATACACAAGTTTGCTAAATTTGTAAGTAACCACATAAGTTGTTCATATGTAATCGTAAAACGACGTCAAATGAGCAATGTATGGTTTTAAAAATATTAAATAGTAATTTTTGCAACCAATGAAAAAAATTTATTAAACTAGGTAAAATATTATAAAAAATTACTAAAATATTTTTGTACTTTGACCATAATAACTGCAACATTTAACAATGTTACTAATGATAACAGTTTTCATATTTAACATTAAAATGTAGTGTGATAACCGTCGTGTAATACATTCAGAATAGATTTGATTCAGTCTTTACAAAGTTCATATAATGAAAATTTTTGAAAAGAATTTGTTTTTTTATCCAATGTTTCTTTTTTGGAAAAGGATTATTAACGTGATAGATTTCTTAAAAAGTTTTACTGAATCATGTTGGCAATTTACTAAGTCTGAGAAAAAGTAAAAGGAAATCTTGCACTACAAAGAAATGCATACACAAATATTTAAAAATTTTTCGTTTTGAGTGCAGAAAGTATATTCGAAAGAATTTCAAATTCAGTTTTTGTTTACTACGAAAGTAATTTTTACAATTATACACAGAAAAAAAGAAATGCAAAAGAAATAGGTAATTCATAGATTCTACGCAGAATCAACTGATTCAATTTAGGGGGAAAACGCATAACCTTAACGTTAGCTTGCCACTTGCAAGCATGGGTTCACTAAGCTCGGCATTTAAATGAATGCTTGAAAGCAGTGAAAATTCGATGATTAAGATACGTCTTCCATTACTTTTTGTAATTTATAATTTCTTTTTTCATGAATTTTCATGAGTTTTCTATGAGTTTAAAAGGTGTACTTATTAAAAATACATTATTAAAAATGCATTATAGAAAAGTGAGGAAGAAATTGTGATGAAAACATGGCATCTATTACTAACGAAGTGGTAAAAGTTCGGGTAAATTTTACATAGGCATGTCATTGAAGGCATGTCGTTGGTTTTTAACAGTATTGAACTACTTTTTAGCCGCTTTCTCAAACTGAAAAAACTTAAGTATTATTCAAATATGTTGTCGTTATGCAAGGAAAAATGTAAATCTTAGAAGTAGATCAACATGTTATTTCAAAAAAACATTTAAAAAATAGAATATTAGCTTTTTTGAATTTAAATAAGAAACCCTTCTGTAAGAATGACATCCATTATTTTTTACTGGGGAAGTGTAAGAGGAGCAATGAAAACAACCATGGTTTTTGAACTACTTCATTTTTTTGATGGGTATGTTATGAATGCACTTGTGTACTTAAGTATACTTGTTGATTCTTACATATTAATTAAGTAACAGGTTTTAATTAAATAGGTATTTGATTTTTTTTTAAATAATGAGAAATAAAATAAGTTTTTCTAACCTTTTAAAAGTTTATAAGAATATAAGTTTTTCATGTGCCTTTATATATATATATATATATATATATATATATATATATATATATATATATATACACTATTCATTTCTTTTAAGTATTTACAGAAATAACTCACATGACTCTCAAATTATAAAATATTTAATATAAAATTAAAATCAAATCAGTTAACGTAAATAAATAAAAAGAATTGTACATAATATTAAAAATATAGAAAAGTATATGCTTCAAAATTTCAGTCTTAAAGGTCTCTGATTGAATAATAAAATAGTTCGTAAAAATGAAAAAAACGAAGTTAAAAAAAAAACAGAATCCTTTTCTTTTCATATGTGCTACTCGTATTGAAAACCATATTATATTTAGGGTTAGAAAAGACGTCAAAATAAATAAATATTTATAGAAAACAAAAAAGTTAAAAAAGTTTTGCTTAGATATCGATTTACGTCCTTGAACTGTATGGATGTTTTATACCAAAGCGGATATTTTTTATTTGAACTCATTTTTTTTTTATATAAGACAATCTTGGTACCTGTTGTTTTACCCACCATCAAATAATATTTACAAGTATTTCTATTTATTGCTAAGAACATATGAAATATTAAATTTTTTGTTTGTTTGTTTTAAGTAAACACAACGAAAAGTCTATTTGCTGGAATGATAAAAAAATATGAAAATTATGAGATATATTTTTAAACATGTTCTCATTTCATTTTATGAATATAACGTTCGATTTAGAATAAAAAACTACAACAAATGTTTTTTTGTTTTGTTTTATGTATCAGACAAAAAGTATTTATACCCATAAGAATATTCACTAGAGGCTTCAGATTCCTTTAAAAATAATACAAATTTACGCTTCAATACCCGCAACAAATTGTTGTGGATATTTAAAAAAAAATTTTGTTTTATCACTCAAAATATTCAAACACATAAATTAAAGTTTTATGAGGTTTGTTGCAAGAGTTTTGCTGGTGCTTTTAAAACTAGTACTCGGTTTTTGAGTATTTTGTGCGAAAAACTATTTCTGAAATATTTAAAACTTTTTAACTATAATATAAAAAATAAGATGATGAGCTTAAAAAAGTTAATAATAAGCATACATTTTACATAAGACTAAAGATTAAAACGGGTATGAATATAAGCTAAGATACAAAAAGATGTCAATAAAATATGAAAAATTGGGGTCTCAAGCTTCTTTGCTTCACAATAAAATATTTATTTGTGTGTTTATCAGTAAATTTTTACAACATTTAGCCCCAGAAAAAGTAAGAAAATGAGATACTCCAATGCTTCGAATTTCGACTAAAACGATGTGCACCTTGCCTGATGTGCAAACTGGCAATGATTTTCTTAAAATGTTCATAAGCTCACTTCCCAGCTGTTTTAATTTAAATAAAATAGTCAGGTTTAATCCAAAATAAGATTCAATTTATATTGATGAGTTGAATTGTGCAATCAGCAAAATGGAAACAGAAACTCTATTTATTACCAATAATAAATTTCCGCCAATTTATTTAAAAATATTAGAATAGCAATCTAAAAATTTAAATAATACAAAAGAATTTTTAACAAAAAACAAATTTTTTTATGTTTTATTTGCAGGTTGATTCAAGTCGCCTCATAAAATATTTTTATTGCCTTCAATAGCAATAATTTAAATTGGTGAAACTTATTCAATTAAATAATAAATCTAATAACATTTTTTTATGTAACACAAGTTAATAAAATAAACTATTTAAAAAAGATAAAAGATATATTTATGTAAAATACTTTTAATAACAACAAAATGTTATGCATGTACAAACTAAACTGCAGGAATTTAAAGTGACTAAAGGCTCTTATTTGGATTAAAAACTAGATGCGTTTAAAAAATATGAAAAATTTTTTGCTTTGTATTATTTGAGAGATATTTTATTAAATTTTTTAGTTCATTTTTTCTTTAGTTTATTTACACGCTTAAAATAATAAGCAAACAATGTGTATTCAGAATAAGTTATAGTGTTCCCATGAAAATAAATATGAACTGTATATCGTTCAATATTTAAAATAAAAATTATATGTTGCATAAATTTAAGTTTTTTGTGCTTTTTTTCTCATACAATTTTTACTTCATGATATTCAAATAAAATATTTGTTTATTAAAATTAAAGCATTACTGGGGAGAAATCATATCCATATTACGAATTCGCTGTTGCTAATATAGCTCATCGATGGATTCTAAACAAACGTAAATTAGTAATTTGTAAACCTAATTCTTTTGTAAAATCTTGTATGGTTTTAAAGATATTTTTTTCACTTACATTTATTGCTGATTTCCTGCATTAAAATCCTTTTATTTTTTATTAGTTTTTTCTCGGTGTGTTTAAAGTAATCGGTTTATAGATAAGAAAAACTACGTAGGTGAAATAACGTCTCTGTAGGGACAACACTTTATTTTAAACTTTATTAAGTGATGAGTACTCTGTACATTTGGAATATCTGCTTCTAAGTGTTTAAGCGATTATAACATACACGCGAAAATAGCGCGTGTATGGGGGCAGCCTTTAACCAAAAACTTCACTTTATTGTCTGCCATAATATCACAGCATCTGTGTATAGTTTTTCTGTGGGGAGACTGTTCGAAATTGTATCAATAACAATGGGGTTACATTTTTTTTTTTGAATACAAAATTCTTACCGTTAGTACCGAAAGATTAAAAAAGAAACAAGTAGGAGTGCCAAAGCTTTTATACCCTTCACCTTGTATATAAATTTAGTTTAGAGAAGTAACTTCGATCCAAAAAAAAAAACAAATATTGATGTGACACAGAATTAAAAAATTAAAAAAAATTACGTAATAATATCATAGGAACTTAATAAATTAATTAATTTTAAATTTTAGTACTTTCTGAAAGATCTTTTCAAAAGTTTTTATATGATACCAATATTGATGTTTTAAAAAATATGTTGCACTAATCATACTTTTCTATGAAAAGTTTAAAGACCCATGACTCAGCAAATATAGGAAAGCGAAAATTTTTTCACTTAATGTTTTTTCTTATTTTTTAATTCTCTATCGCTCCAATTTTTTTTTATTATAATTACTTCCAAATAATATGAAAAATTTAAAGGCAGGCATGCTCGCTGCCTCGAAGGACAAGGACCGATCTTGCTGATTTTCAGCTTGATCGATTGACATATATATATTTTCTCTACTTATGTAATGCCTTTGCAAAGTTGATTTTAAAACTAACAGGGACGAGCAAAGCTCAATCGACTTTGGTATGCATAAGGACTCAAAATATAAGTATATATACTTTACGGGATCTGATATAATAATTGAAGAAATTAAAATCGGAATGACAAGCTAAGATATACCCTTTTTCCACTTTTTGTGGTGAAGGGTATAAAGGGTTCATAAAGCTGTAGGGTTCATAAAGTATTCAAGAACAATTAAAAAAATATTTAAACATGCAGAATTTTCCAAAGGTTAAATGATTTAGACGACATCTATAAGAAAATTTCTCAGTTTCGGTAATTAATAGCTGACTTATTCTTCAAATAAATGGGTTTTCTTCCTATTACTAACTACTGCTTGTTTTATTTGATGATTTACTCTCAGACATTAATTTGGTTTGATAGCTGACGAATCAATATTAAATTATTAATTAAATGTAATATACGTTGAACTGAAAAGTTAAGAAATACAACTACAAGAATTAAATTTATCATTTCAAAATATTTTTTTTAAACATTTTTTTTTTGTTTTCTAGTCGTATCTTGAAATTTTACATAAAAAAACATAATTACAATTCAGCCATATATTCTCATCCGTCTTAAAATATTTAAATTACAAGTTCAAAAAATGTATAAATCTAATATATTTTAAAAGGAAAATTATCACGCAAACATACAAGTACAATCATTTTGAACATTTGTCAATTTCTTAAATGACATCAAATATCCTTCAGCTCTTCCGTCTTTGTACTCAGTTTACTTGCAGCAGTTTATCATTAAGCTAAAACGTGTCTTGTGTTTTAAACAATCCATGATTCAGACTAAAAATGCATGAACTGATAGATTATAATCCAACATCGTCATTGAAACTCAACTCAATAACCTCATAATGTTCAGCAACTAAAACTAGAAACTTATAAAAAAATAAGGAAAAGAAATAAAAACTACTTCTTGTAATTGGCTTACGGAAATAAAAGTCAGCGAAAATAAAAGTTGAAATTTTTTAAAAGATATTTTAAGGAATGGTCCGGAAAATAGAGTTACAAAATCAACTACTGTTGCTGATGAACAAAACGAAAACTGAAATTAGAAAAAAAACAGGAAAGAAAGAAAGACAGTGTTAAATGAAAAAAGGTCTACAAGAAAAACGATTTGAAATCGTGACGAACCAGATTACGGTAGAAATATTAGTCGATAGTTTTCTCAAGAAAAACATCTTAATACTAAATGTTTGTTTTGTTTAAATTACAGGTAAATGAAAAGTAATAAAAAGCACAATAAAAAGAAGCAAGAACATTTTTGGATTATAATCACATTCATCTTTTGTCAGCTGCTTGTCTTCTTTTCAATTAATTTCTTCTAGTTTCTGTAAACACTAGTGAAAAGGTTGAAAATATTATTTGCAAAATCAGTTATTTCACTAATAAAATAAATTTAAGTTTTCGAAAACAGTAACTGGCTTAGTGTGTGTTTTAGAGCTCTGTATCAGGCACGTATGAACGTAATATTGCTACATAGCCTGTCCACCTTTCCCTCTGTCTATTACTCGGTGTTCCCAAAAAGGCATTATTTTTACAAGTAAAATGTTATATTTTAAACCAAATTAAATTATGAACAACAAAGAAAAAACACAAGAAATCAAAAATTAAAGGGTGAATACGTAATCCTTGGCTTACAACGGCAGAGTTTTAGGTATATATTTGAAATTTGCACGGAGTATTTAGTACTATGTCTGCTAGAACGACAAATTTTAAAATTAACATTTTAAATTAAAGGGTGCTTCATACATGATAGGAATTATAAGTAGACACACTTATCTCTTGAAGACCAACATACGGATTAATAAAAGCTTTGTTATAAAAATTACATTAAAACTTAAAGGGTGTCATTATAAGAGATCGAACTTGAAAGAATCTTAGTATATTTTTAACCATTTTAAGTGTTTACTATTTATTTTTAACAACACATAAAAATGTATAGAAAAAAAACTAAAGGATGGACCATACACGTAGAAGGATGCTTTGTCTTTGAGCTTAGACTTTTAAAAAGAATTACTGTATTTACTTATGGAAAAAATAAATGTTTAATTAATATCGAAAATGGTAAAATGGTTTTTATTTAAAGTTTTGATTGAGCATACAAACTCATTGTTTAATATGTGTAGCTCTCATATGGTCAAAAAAAAAAACTTTTAAATGCTCAATTTTGCAAAATATTTTTTTTTTTATTTTTGTTGAGTTATGAAAGGTAAAGCAGCTTTTTGGTGACACTAATATTTGTGATAATAAATAGAATTACTTGATTTTTAGTTTAATTTGAAAACAACTTCACATATAGTTGCTTTTAAAACTAAAGCTTATCAAAATTTGCTTATTTCGGTAAAAAGAGTTTTAAACTTTTTATGTTTCTTCTAAGCGACCATAATTTGCACTTGGCAATACTGATTACAACCATAAGTTTACAATTTTATATTAAGCAAAATTATTAAGTGTTTTCTTTTGTTATTATTCCTTCCTTTTTAATTGCTTCTTATACTGAATTAGAAAATAAATATGTCTTTAATAGTAATTGTGTTTTAAGCGTAAAAAGAAAATTAATTATTTATTTATTTTTAAATAGAATTTTCTTTTTATTGGAAATTGACTATTTTTTTCTATCATTTCCTTTACAATAATAATTATTATCAAGATAACAACAATAGCGAGAATAATATTGAGCATCCTTTTTTATACATTACTTTAAATATTTTTATAGTATTTGGCAACGATTTTAGTGGTCATAAATTAAAAATTACAAAAGCTTCGAATCCAAAAACTAAAAAAATCTATATTATAACAAGAAATAAAAATAAAAGAATATATTAATAAGAAAAAAAAATGAAAGCAATAATGTTTAAAATACAGACTCAGAAATTTTTTACTTTTTTACATGCGCGTTTGCAGCAACAACTAATAAAAAAATTGTTAAAAATTCTAAATATCACTTAAATATTGACCAAATGTAGTAAAAAAGAATAAATATTTATATGTAGATTTAAATACAATTATATATTTCATCAGTAATTCAAAAAATAAACTGTGTTTGTTTCTTGAAAAACTACACAGCAGTAGACCAATCTTTCTGGAATGTTTATAGCTTGATATCAGATATGCGGTTAGTAAGATATAAAAAACTTTTCCTATAAAATTTAAATATTTATCATCTTATTGCTAGATAGCTGTAACAGGTAGAACTTTGCAATTATTTCTAAATAACTCTCTTATTAGTACACTGGTTTAATAAAAATAGTGACTGTGGTAGCTTCCAAACAAAATGAATAATAATTTTCGTGTACCTACAAAACTACAATATTTAGAGTCTTAAAGTTTTGTACATTTAACTTTGCTTTTAATGTTCAGAGCTAGAAAACAATTCTTTGAATTAAAACACTATGTCCATTGACATTATTTTACACTATACGATGCAAATCAATATCCATTAACGTATAAACACAACGTTTATGAATATTATAGGTATATTTTATGGTATTTTATTAAAGAAAGATGTATAGTTTTTATTACTGTCTGCAGGAAATCTGTCGTAAGTGGAGCCAGTGTTGTTTTGATTACGAACATTATGACACTTTTATAAGTAACACTATGTCCGTACATATGTATGTCCATGAATATTATGTTTTCGGAGCCCTTCACATATCACTATAATCGTTTGTCATTGAAACTGCAATAGGAAGGGCTTATAATTTTGCACAAATAACTTCCATTAAAGTGTTTGTAATAAGATAAAAAATTGATTGGCTTGAAAAATAAAAATAAAAAGATACAAAATAAAAATCCAAATAACTCTTTAGTTGAACACAATACAAAATTGCAAATGATGTTATATAATTCGGTTGAAATTTCAAATTGTCAAAAAATAACATAAAAATGGTATTTCAATAAAAAAATATTCAAAAGGTCTAAGCAAGGCATTACAACTTCAAACCGATATCAGGCATATGACCAGTGAGGCGGCTCTTGACTTAGCACATATCGGATGTCAAATTTAGAACCACTTCTAGAACATTTCCGACCTGGGTTTACATAAATAGATTTGTAAATTAAGCATACATAATTAGGTAGCATTGTTCAAGAGTCGTATAACCACAACGATTTTTCCTAATTGAGAATTATTACATTCGTAATTCAATTAGGCTTAAGAAATACACTCATTTTAATTAAACAGGGTTGGTTTCTATATTTTTTAGTTATCCTCAAAAAGGAGTACAATAAAACATTTTAACAGTCATCACCATAATCTACTTTCAAAACATATTGATAAACAAAATATTAGCTGTTTCTTTTTATCTGTTGCCTTTTTTAGTCTCTTAAAGGAGAACTATATAAAGGATTGTGCTACTTTAGTGTTGTTATATTTCTCATTTATTTAAATTTTATATTTTTGGTTTCAACTTGGCTAAAAATAAAAATTTTAAGAATGTCTTTTTAGTCGATACTTAATTGTTTTAAGAGATACATTGAACGTTTGTTACAAAAACAACTTTCAAAGACTTAAAATTAAAGAAAAAACTAGTAAATGAGTATAACTACTTCCCATATGTATAAACAAATCATATTGGTACCACACAATTCCCTTAAAAGCTCATCTAATCTAATTCCTGTTAAATGAAATAAAGGTTTTTATTAAAAACCATGGCAGTTTATTAGAAAAAAACAACAAAGCCACACCTTTTACCTAACGACATTGACAATTTGAAACTAAGTTCCTTTGCATTTCATTATAATTAATTTTTCTTTGTTGCTTTCATTTCAAATCGATTTCAAAGTTGTATATTAAAAAAGATACAATAAGAAAAGCTAAAATAATAAAATCTGCATTTACATATACACATAAAAAATGAACTTATTGACCAAAGAATCAAATTTTAAAATAAGTTCGTGATATAAAAAATATTGTACAAAAATAAGTAAATATATATTTATCACAGACTAAGTTTTTTTTGAGCTGAAATATAGAAAAATTATATTTATTTAAACTATGAAAAGTAAAAATTTGAATTGTTCTGATACCGAATTATGTTCATAGGGATGCGAATTGACTTTTTGGTTTGAAAGACCATCGTAATGGTTTTCTAAATTTCAACGACATTATTTACATTCTAGGGAGCTGAAAATGCTTAGCGTAGAAAGATGATTAGCGTGTTAGATTACCTACAACTCCAGGGCTTGGTACATAGGGGAAAATTGTTCCAAATATAACCTGGTGTGTCGCTTTAAGATGACAGACGAGCTCTTGAAAATAAAAGGTGCAATCTAAGATCTTGCAAGAAATAAAAAATAATTACGTACACAAAAGCTGTAATGAAGCTGAAGGAGCTTTTGTAGAATATCAGAGATTTCAGCAATATTAAGGATTATATAATACCAAGTTAAAATTTCATTGCGTTTTTGTATAAAAAAGGCGACTGTAGATTTCTCTTAAGACACCAAACTAAATGATCAAAAAAAATAAACAAAAATCATTTACTTATAGAACTCGAAAATTAGTTAAAAGAGTTTCATGTCATATCTGTCTTAAAGTAAAGGACAATTTGAATTAAAAAATAGCAATCAATTTTAGGGTAAAAAATTTAAGAATAGTCCGTTTTAAAATAAAAGTGATCCTAAAAAGTGCTATAGGTGTTTCCATACTAAAAAATTTAAATAATAAAGAAAAATTTTTACTTTCCCTAATATTTTTTATCTTTAAAGATTTGGTTGTCTTAGTAAGTGCTGCTTCTTTTTGCAGTTCTCGAACGTCGAGGTCCTTTTTGCAACGGAAATCTGTAAATTTTTATCTCCTATTTTAAAACACTCACTAATCGCGGCTATTCAATAAAAATTATTTTCAAGTTTTAAATCTTTATACTTAGAGATTCATGCAATACCAAGTCAAAGTTATGAACAACAGGGTATGTTTTGATAAATAATCATTCGTTAGTAATTATTTTTGTTTGACAGTTAAAACGATGTGTTAACAATATAACTTTATTAAATAACTGTGATAATTACTAATATCAATTATTATAATTTTGTTGACAGTTCAAACAAATTATTAGTTCACTCTGATTTCAAATTACACAATTAGGGAGCTGTCAACATTTCTATAACTTATATAACTTTTTGTATTTCAACATATTTAATTGTATTTTTTTTTTTTTTTGAGTGGGAGAATATAAAAGTTTAAATTATAAAACAATTTTTTAAGTGGAATTTCAGAGTGGAATGTTATAAACATTTTAATATAATAATGTAAAATTATTAAAATTACCAACTAATAAATAATGTTTTTTTAATAAACCTGATCTGAAAAATAGATATTTTAACGTATGTGAGTAATAAAATACCTTTAACCCTTTGGTAATTGTTCTTTTACTTATAACAGGACTAAAAGCTGAATCCAAATGCTCTTTATAAAAAAACCGAAAGCAACACCATTGGTCTGATCAAGGTTCGATAAAATTTTAAAAATACATTTTTGTGCAGTTGCTGTTTATTTTCTTAAGTACTCAACTCACTGCTTGAAAAATTTTTTTTTAAGAATTTATATGCATATGATACCAAGGTCCACTTGTATCTATTAACTTCCTAAACCAATAATAAGCTTCATAATAAAATTTCATTCATTCATTTTGTTAGTTATATGTATCGCATATGTCTTGTATTCCTTTGAACTCATGAAAATTTTATTTAAATTCATTTTGAGTACTGTATAATAATAATTATTGTTTTCTTCACTATTAATAATCAATGTATTTTTCTTTGTTAAAGGGAATAAATTTTATGTTCTCGTATCAGTTTCTTTTATGAAAAACTAAAAATAATAAAGTTTTGCATATTTTTGTTTGTGATACACATGTGCATATTTTTACATGCATAACAAACATAAACTTTACTTGTTTACTAAAGTGGATTACTTTGAAATATTTTCACTATTTTACTAGCGTAGGTAAAATACAAAAACTTTTAAACTGCTTTAAAAGTATAAAAAGTTGTCTGCTACAGTCTCGTTTGCGTGCAGAAATTTTAAGTCAAAACAGAGACGTCATTATAAAAACGAGATTATGAATGCACCCTTATGTTTGTTTACTAACTTATCAAAACCTTCTGGCAAAGGTATGTTAGGAAATAAGTTCGTCCAACATTAAAAAGAACATGAGAAACTGCATTAATGTTTCGACAAACATATAACTTAATCATTGCTCATGAAACCGTGATAGTAATTAGTACAAAGCAAAAAGAAGTTTAAAATAAAGTCACAAAAAGTTTAGTGATTTAGTAAACTTATATTGTAACATTGCTAAAGGATAAATAACATACTAAAGCAATCTTAAATAGCTAATAAAGAGAGTGAAATAAAATGAAATAAGATAAGACATTTCTTAAAAAAAATATTCATTTTTATTAATAATAACTCTTTCATAAAGTTGAAAAATACAATCTGGCTTTTAGTAAATTCGAGAATTTTTTTTTTTCATTGTGTGTCTCCTACAAATACAATTGAGTTGTGAAAGCAAATTATTATTAATTTAGTTAATTGAGCAGATGAATAAGTTCTGAGACTTATATCAAAGTTATCATTAGAAGCACATGGCATCGGCTTAACTAACAATTATTGATCGACTAAGATAATTAATCGTATTCTTGTTTATCAAATTAGTTGGTTAATTGATGATGTTTACAATTAACATAACCTAAGGTGCAAATAAATACAGCATAACATTCTGCTGGTGGCTAATTTATTCAGTTTGTTTGTGTTTTATTTATTTGTTAGATAATTTTTTAATAAACGTCGGCATACATTTTTTTTCTTTCCTAAAAGTTTTTAGAAATTAAAATAGTAATGAAATTAAACAGTTATTAGTTATACCCTTTACCACAGGTAGAAATAGGGCTTACTTAGTTTGTCATTCCATTTGTAATTTCTACAATATGCATTTCCGACCTCATACTCTGAGTTCTCATCAAACCAACTTTGCCAAGGTACCAGATTAGCTAGCGAATATCAAAATACGCTAGTCGATCACACATAGTTTCGAAAATTTTGTATCTAAATTCAGCAAGATCGATAATGTCCTTCGGGGCAGCAGTCAAATCACAACACCTGCCTTTAAATTTTCCATATCATTTGGAACAATAAAGTAACTTCAATAAAAACAATAAATATGTGAGGCGATTGAGAATTAAGAAATAAAAAAACAACGCCAAGTGAAAAAATCGTCGCTCGCCTATATTTTCCGAGTTATGGCCCTCTGAAGTTTCCATATACATTTTATTTAAATTTAAAGGTTTTTATTTTCTTAACAGTATTAATTTGTAATCATGCTTTAATATATTTATATTTTTGTGTATGATTTCTGCAAGGACAAGCATGTATTTTAGGCTGAGAGCATTATTAGCAGTAGCAGAATGTTCCTACGAATATAATATCTCCACATCACCTATGTTACCTATTTATTTTAATTATAAATTATTAAAAATATTATTTTGTAATAATATCACAAAAAAGAACTTTATTTTCAAAAATATACGATTTCACTTTGTGTTGTTAATTTAAAATATTTGGCACTTGAACACTAAACAGCATCAATATTTTTTCTCATGCTGATTTTATTTTATGTATTAATGTATTTATTATGTATAAAATATAAAACTTTAAAATTAATTTAAAATTTAAAACATGACCACGTGTTGAAATTATTTGTAAGTGAACATAATGACGTTTTGATTATCAATGATTTAATTTTACTTTTGATAATTGTTTGCAAACATCCTGTTTGCTTGTTTATTTATTATTATTTTTTCCATTGAATTTTAGGAATTCCAATGTGATTTTTTGGTATATTTGAAGTCGTCACTTAATTATATTCTATTATATATTGTTTAGGTTAACAATAATGAACAAATAGTATCATTTTACATTGAAACCATACATTCGTTTAAACTTTGAAATAAAGAAACACATCTGGTGTAAGAAAAAAATGTTAAGAGGCCTTCAATTGGTGATTTTTACTAGATTGTGACCTTTAAAAGTTTAAAAATTATAAATAACTTTTATTAAATATTTTACTCTGAAAGAAAAAAAGGAATAAGCCAAAAAAAAAAAATATCTCATTTTAAAGGGTCTGAAAAACGAAGCCCTAACGCTGTTTTTGCTGTTTATTCTCCCCAAAATAAAACTTAAATTAAATAGTAATACAAATATTAAGGTTTAATAAACGTGATACATACTCGTGCACAAAAAATAAAACTATTAGTGAAAAAATTCAGTATCAAGTAAAATTGCCACGTATTATACTTGTATATGTGCACACAATCAAATATATCTTATGTGAATTTATGTGTTAAATTTTTAAATTTTCAAAAGATCATATCTTAAAAAAATTATTTTATAGCAAAAATATTTTATTTTATTATGACACTTATGGAAATGCATCTAACTTAAAAATGAACTTTCTTCCTTTAATTAATGAGCCACTTAAGTTCTGAATATATTTGTAATGTACGCTGGGGCAGAAACGAATGTATAGATATAGATACCGGATCCCTAAATGATCTTAAAATGCACATTTTGTTCTTCAATGTCCAGAAAAAGTTTTTAAATCTAATAAATATTTTACTTGCTTCCAGATTAATTTTTTGTTATTTTAATGATTATTTATGTGAATATTTATTTTTTAATTAAATATTTGTGACACTCAAGTATTTTACTAAATTTAAATCTTACAAATTTTTATCCCTTAACTGAAGCTTAAGAACTTACAGAATAAATTCAAAATCTCGTAAAAATTAATCCGGGTTTTAAGAGACTCATGCGCAAGTCGTTAAAAAAATTGGTAAAATTTTGTGCACTAACAAGCATAACAAAAAACCTAAAAAGTTTTTTTTTTTATTGGGGGCCGATGGTGACTTTTTTGAAACAAAAATATAAAAATGTGTATTTTTACAATTTTCATCTTAATATTATTACTTACTAAAGATGATGGCTAAATTTTTTTTAAATATTTGTCATTTTGTGAATTTTGTGTCAATTTAAAAAAAAACTGAGACCTGTCACAATTTCTTAATTATCAAACACAAGAAACAACTTGCTACCTGAAGATTATAACGTTCCGCTTTCTACTTGCTTTGAGAGCCTGGAAAAGGGCTTTTACTTAATTTTGAAAATATATCGTTTCTCTTCCAGTGTTCAAGTACTAATTAAAAATTAAAAAAAAAAAAACATAAACAAAAAAATCTGTACTCGTAGCTATTAGAACAAACCTTGTTTTTCTTGTAATATAAAAAAAGAATTTTTATAAGATTTAAATTTTTCATGAATTCTTAAGGTACGGTCATATTAGTCAAATATTTTAGTAAAAGACGTAACCACTATATTATAGGAAAAACTGTTTGTCCTTCTTAAGTACTCATTAAAAAATATAAGATCCTACTTTACATAGTAAATAAAATGTCAAATAAATTATATTATGAATAGTCATTAATAACGATACGTGTCAGAAAATATTGAATAACTTTTTGTAAAAAAAATTGGTTATAAATTTTTGACTAATTTGACAGTACCTTTACAGTAATTATCTATACCGTTGATACCGAGATATATTTATTGAAATCATAAAAACAATGACGGGGGTTATCAATTTTAAGGCAAATAGATGTTTTTTTGTCGTGCTTTTATTGAACGCTATCAAGTTGTAATCATTAAATATGAAGGCTTTTCTTAAATACTAAGATGCAAATTTTAAAAAATCTCTGTAAAATTGTTTTTTTTTTTAACACTGAAAATACGAATAGCATTTTATTTATTAAAACTCTTACAATAAAATGCAAATCAATAGAGGAAATAAAAAATCTCTAGTAGCTTTTTAAACCTTTTCCGCTGCTCTTTGTAATCAAAGGACTCTTTTGCTTTTATCGTGCTGCTGCATCCTTGATGTTTATCTTTATTGTTCAAACTTGGCACGTTTTGATATAAAAAGAAAAGGCCATTTAACGCCTTTCTTTGTTTGATAATGTTGTATTCTTAACTTCTTTATAGAAGACTTCTTATAAACACTAAAGAAAACAATCACAAATTTCAGGCAAGGATTTTTTTATTGCTTCGATTTCCTCTTTTTGCCGTTTTAAGGTAAGAAATTTCTTGTTGTTTTAAAACAAAATAAAAAAGTCTATGTGATATCGTTATCCTCAAAATTAAATCTTACCAGCAATCAAGTGTACTGAGAAATCATCGTAACCAAACATGTTTATACAACTGAGAACACATGAGTATATACATATGAATAGCTGTGTAAGTGACAATGTTAGTGAATGCGTATGCATGATTATTAAAGTATAAAAAAACCTCCTAAATATACTAAACTACCGAAAATTAAGGACCTTAGATGTTTTTGCTATTCTTTTTCTTTTTCTATTTTTTATTCTATTTAAATAAAATAAAAAGTCACACAATGATTTTTTTTCTATGTTTTATATCAAAGAAACAGCATGTTCGTATTAAACACACACACAAACATAAATAGATGTTTATTCGTGTGTTTGATTTTATATGGTTATAAAAGCTGAAGGGAAAAATTATAAAAACTATAACTTAGCATGAGAATGGAACTTTACTAATCTTTGGTTTTGTGGTTTCTAACGGTGGTATTGCTGCTTTGTTGTTTTTTTTTTTCTTAGCTGGGAAAATAACTGTAGTTGCGTAAATGTATCGAGGTTGTTGTTGTGTGAATACAAATCCACAGCTTACGAAAAGCTTTAGTCAGTGAAATAAATTTAAGTGCTTCAGTAAAAAAATTGTAATGCTTGTTTTTTATTTTTTTTTTATATTTTATTGGCAGAAAAGAGATTAAGTGCATGTTAAATACTATTTATTTAAATGCAGCTGGCGCAAATAAAAGGATATGATTTTTGTTCTTAAAGCAGTTGAATTTTTTTATAATGGAAATTGTAAATATTTCTGCGATAACTTTTATTCTCATTTTGTTAAGTTTTTTTGTCACTAAAATGAAATCACGCTAATTCCAGGAAATACCGAAATCAAAAGTTATCTATTTGTTTGCAATTTCTATTAAATAGGAAATCCAGTACTTAAAATTTTGAATTGGTTGTATTGTTTATTTGAGCACATTTTTCAATTTTGTTTGGACTCTGGTTTTGTAAATAATCTCGAATTAAGGAAATTGCAACCTTTAAATAATCTGGTGCTTAAAAGCAAACAGTTCATTAAGTCAAAGTCGATTTATATAAAAATATCAATTAATATACGCTCGAAAAGTAATTTCATAAGCTGTTACTTTTTTGAGTACAGCTTTGCATTAGTTTTTAGCCTGACAAGAAATTTAATTTAGATAAAGGCGGCTGCACTTTAAGAACTGCATCCTGGGCATCAAATTTTGTGCTAATTTTTAAAGTATTTCAACCAAATAACACGAATTATTTTGTCAATTTACGCGACCCTACAGATGGTAAACGAGAGATTTGTGAGAGGTGTCAAATTGCAGAGTCCTGGGGCCAAATGATAGGTCCTTTTCTAATACTCAAGTTATCAACAAATCTTTTTTCTCCCGCCCGGATCAATGTGAATCATGTTTTTGAAAAAGAAATAATCATAGATTATGGTGCAATACAATAGTAGTGACACCTACTGCACCGCAAGAAACGGCTGATTTTTATTAATGAAATAGCGTCTGTAGTCTGTTGTTTTTCTAATTAAAAAATAAATTAAGCCAAAAAGCCGCTACAAAAATTATGCGTCTATGAACTAGTGGAATTAGGAACTCATTTGATAATAAACTCGGATGATTTGGTTGGGTTATTTAAGTATCAATCTTTTCATGATCATATGCCAAAGAATACTGATCTCGAGCGTCTAAAATCAGCGCAGTATGATTATCCTTTGGATAGTTAAATTTCTCGTAAGTTTAATTGGTCTCAAAGAAATTCCTTTTAGTTCTTGGGATACAAATAAAATTCCTTTAAATTGTTTAGATTGGGCTCATTAAATATTTTATGTTTTTCGATAAAAGCCTCTATCTCAAGAACCTTATTAGGCAGGGGCCTTAAATTATCAACAACAACCAATTAAATAAACAGCAATACATTAAGGGGAGCTCTCTGTATTGCGGGGTATCATTCGTGGCGATTCACAGTAAAAATTAGATAATATATTTATTTATGATTTAAAAACAAAGATCCATTTTATTTTCATTTATCTTTTTGTTTTTAGTTTTAATTTGTTTAACACAAAATTAAGTAATTTACATGATGTTCATCTGCATAAGGAAATAAACATAAATTCATATTTTTAAACATAATAAAAATTTGTTGAAATACAGCATATTAACACACAGTTGTTATGCCAAATTTATCCGTTTATGGCTAAAAGTCATAATGTTTTGCGTCTGCTTTGTGAAGCATTTTTTATTCAGTTCATTGTTTATTTTTTAGTTTTGCTATTTCTCTGCTTTTAATGTGAATTATAATATTAATAACTTTTTTGTTAATTTTACTTACTTTTTATTTTTAAAGTAAGAAAAAATTGTACAATAAAAATATATTGTTAATAAGAGAATATAATTTTTGTAGTTTAATGATGTCTGTATTTAACTGCTTTCAAAATTGTGGTAGAAACTATTAAAACTCTTGTTAAATCGCATCAAAATTTGACAGGATTTTTATTCAAAGAAAATAATGGAAAAAAAGGCTCATAAAAAATCTATTATAATCGAATTAGGGTGACAATTTCTAAACAATATAAGAATCAAATATATATCTATGCAAAAGGTATTGATAAAAAAACTAAAGTCAATTGATTTTGTCATTTATTTGTATATGAATAAGGATAATCATGCTGTGACATCTCCAGTTTGCTGGCTAATATTGTTCTTTTGCTTTTTTATACCGTACAATTTTTAGGTCTTACATATCATTTCCAAAGCTACAACAAAACTTTTTGCTAGTAAAGCATTCATTTATCTTTTTACATTTTGAAGAATAACTTTGCAAATTTCTGTTTTACTCTCTCGTTGTTAGTTTTTACAAGTAAAGTTATTGAACAGACCTATAGTTTAATAGCAATTTCTCCTGTTTAAGCTTTAGATATGTATTATAAAATGTGACCGTTATTGGAAAAGGTCACCAAGTTATAAAATATTGTGTTAAGTAATTTGTTTCGTCTTTCAGTTATACTTAATTTTAGAGAAACAGTTAAAAATTTTGAAAATGAGTAATTTGCTGTTCTAAATTGTTGAATAAAAACTTAATTATATCTTTAAAATCAATTAGTGTTGAGGAATCTTTGCTTAGCTCTTTAACTGTCACAACTGTTAATCCCAAGTCTGATACCGCATGATTTACGCATTTATAAATTATTCTTAAACGACCAAGCAAGAAGTTAAAGGTGGATCGTTATACAAATTTAATTTTGTCGATTAATCGACATAATTTGTTCAAATTATTTATTAATCGAAATGTACAATTTTTCTAACTCGAACAGTTAATCGACTTAAAATCCTCCGATTAATCAAGCGATGGTTGACTGGATGTTCTAGCAGTAATGTATGGTGAAGGAGAAATTACATTATTACATTTTCAAATATTTGTTTGCAAATACTAGCTATTTAATTTAAAGTATATGTTGTCGTATAGAATTTCTTATTTATCGCTATAATTTATACGCAAAAGCGATTTATATTTTAGTTCTCATCGTTGTATATAAAACGAATTGAAAGGTAAGATAAAAAACAATAAAAAAAATTTTTTTGTTTCACTTCTTCGCATCTTCACTGCTACGTAGCGAATAAAATTATATAATTAATTGATTAAATTTTTGTTCTGTTCTTATATTGTATTAATGTATTCAACCCAAATTTTTAGAGGATGAATTGTGTGTTGCCGAGTAACATCAGTCTTACTGGCTCAGAGAACCCATATGTGTGTCGAGCCAGAAATGTACCCACAAACACGTAACTGCTTTTTGCTTTTCTTATTAGTAGCTGTTACTGGAAGTAGATATTACGACATAACAACTTACCTCTTACTGCCGGTACTGGATGCTTTTTATCACATAGAAAAAGATATAACAAATGTTTGCAAGATTTATTATTTTATTTTCAAATATTTTATTTTAATAAGGACAAAAAAATTTTTTTTTTTAACAATAATTTTTCAACAATTTTTTAATGATTTAATCTGCGTACTATAAATTTTTTATTAGCTTGTTATATACATATATAAACCATTGTTAGTAGTGAGAAGAACTTTCCACTTCGCTATGCCAGTTTTCATAAATATCAGCAACTAAAAAGAAAAATAAGCAAGTTAAATTTAATTTTTTAACCTGAGTCTCAAACAGCATTTAGTTTACTTACAAACTCTTAAAAAAGTTTTTCATTTAAGCTTTCTTTAAAAGTATACATTGCCCGTGATCGAGATAATGTTTGTTTGCTGTAATGGTACAAATATCGTCATCAAATTATGCATTATTATTTCTTAAGAAACACGCCCCAATTGTCGAAAGACATTAATCTCACCTGCAAGAAAAAATTGTAAAAGGTAATAGCTTTATATTTAAAACTTTTTAAACTGGTATTATAACCAACTGATTAATTACTTATTTATAAGTTTTTTCTTAACAGATTAAATAAAATAATTTTAAGATTTTTAAATTATTAGTTAGAACATGAATTAATTTATTTGGCTTAAGTTAAGCAATATTATCTGCAATGTTTTGTTAAAAAAACACTTAAAAAGAATAAAAATTGCATTCGTGACTAAATTGAGGGTTAGAAGACATATGTGACAATTTAAAAAGAGGACAAGAAATTTTTTTTTTAAGGAAAAAAGTTAAAATTTGATATCTCCAGAATGTGATGTAATACTTCTGGATTGCTACATCTATCTATCCACCCCAAGTTATCCACATCTTTTTACAAATTTCGTAAAATATTGTAATTAAGAATACGAGAAATATTAACAAAGAATACAAAAATTTCTATTTTTTTTTTGCTTAATAAAAATTTAGAAATTAAAAAAAAGGAGCTTTAATTCTTAAAACTGATTAAATAGCTTTCTCAGAATAGCACTCTTTAAACACAGAAATCTTAGAATAGCTTATAGAGCGCCTGGGATTACTATGGTAAAAAATTGTTTTATTTGATCACACCGCTTAAACGATTCTGAAAAAGATAAAACTTTAAGGACAGCAACCAAAGTCAATTTCCATATAAAATATACTAACATGAATAAATAAGTTTTATAAAATCAAACACACAAAGCAAAAATGCTGATGTCACACCAACAATTTTATAGTTCAATTTAAAAATTCATTGACAAATTGTTTCAACAACTGCAGTCTACGCGTTACCTAAGCTAGGAAGCATTCATGATATTACAGCTCTGCTTTTACCAAATAATAGGACTAATTGCTTTACAACTAATGTTGAGTTGTTAAAATCATCAACCATCAATCACTATCATGACTGATAGGCAAGTTTCTATTTATACCAGTATTTACCGTGTTCTTTCCTGGCTGTGATAAAGTCCTATTGCTATAAAACATAAAAGTTTCAAAGAAAAAAATATATAATTCAGAATATATAAATTCAAAAAAAAAAAAATGCAAACAAAACGTTCTGCCGTTTAATAGGGACTAAAAGTTCGTAGGCAAAGTATGCCAAAGTAATAAAGTTGATGATGGAAAGTCATTAAGAGTAAGAATGTTAAGTGGTAACAACCAAGTTCAGTATCATATTTTATGTCAACTTGAATATTATAATCTCGCTTATAGTACTTGACAACCAATAAAAAATGTTTGATAGGCTGATGATGGCAATTTAAATTGTTCCTGCATACAGCTACGTGGTGGCTTTACTGTTAAAGTTAAAAAGATTAAAAGGATTAAAACTAGTTAATAGTGTTTTTAAATTGACACCTGCGAAAGAAAGATTGCTAATTGCCTTTATTATGGTTACATTTGAGTTGGTTGCACCATCAGTTATGGTAAAATATCCCAATTCTTCTTTAGAGAGAGAACAGTTTAATCAATTGTGTTCCAAAATACAGGATAAATAGTGAAGCTAAGCTTTTTGGCATTAAAGTACGATATCATGCAAATAATAGAGCATTAGATCAGTGGCATTGACAAAAACAATTATCACCTCTGGCATTAATTGTTGTTTATTTAATAAAATTATCTGTTTTATTGACCTAAAGCGATTACGCTGGAATTATTAAAGACGATGTTGAATGAATTTTTTTCAAATAAAATTTATAAAAAATTTTAGAACGAGATCTTTAAATACAAAAATCGCACAAGTAAAAAATTGGTTAAATTTTTCCTTCAAGTCGATGTCCTGCACTAAATGCAAGTTTTGAATATTCCGTAAGTTGTTGGCATACCTGAAAAAGAGCTGTCCAACTGCTTGTGTGTTTTAGGATACCACAATATTTGGTGCAAATTATTAGCCGGAGGTACTATTGGATCATACTTTTGAGCCTGGTCAAGTGGTAACTGTTACTGCATTTAGATTTAATTATTAATAGCTATCTTTTTATAAATATTTCTCTCGAGTTTAGTAAATTTTGAAAGACTGCATTTCATAAATTTTCATCCTAAATCATTTTTTCAATGTACTCCTAGATTATAGTTCATATTGCTTAATATCTCCTGCTTTAATTTTTTCATAGCCTTTGGTTTACCGTTGTATGCTTTACACTTCAAATAAGTGCATGAGGTAAAATCAGAAAATAATATTTTTGTTATTTTATGGCTTATGGAACCGAGTTTTTTCGACAAGTCCCTGTTATTTATTCCAAAAGGAATGTTGAGTAATAATCTCTTATAAAACACAACATTGAATATTATCGCATTATGTTAAAAAAAATTATTGCCGAATTAAAATTTTTTCTTGATTATTTAATTTTTTTTTTGATTTTTCACTACAATATTTTTTTAAGTACTTTATTGTTATGGAGCCTTAAACAAAGAGGCGAGAAGCAAAAAAGAGAAGAAAATAAATTAATCCTCTAGAGCACTTGGTGACATGCAAAAATACAATAAAAATGCAAAGAATAAACTCAACAATTGAATGAAAAACAACAGAAGCGAAATCTGAACAATAAAACACAATAAAACTTGCTGTTCAAAACGTCACCTTTTTGTAATTGAAAGAAGGTCTACACCTACAGGCAAACACTTTCGGTGCTCTCAAAGAGTGGACGACATAAAACATAAAGTAAAGAAACACAAATTCAGTCTTTATTACAGTAAATTTCCTAACTGATGCCTAACTTTTTTTATTCTTTCAAATGTACAGAGTTTTTTAGGAATATTTTTTAAATGAATCATAGTAATTTTGTTTTTAATCAATTTGTTTTTATATTTTTTTCGAAGCCACGTTCAATAATTTAAAAATTTGGTTTGAAATAGGCTTAGTAAAATATTCATATTAAAGTTTCGCTTCCAAGATAAGAAGCTTAAGCAAATTAGAGGCTCTTTCGTCTCTACATATTATTTACTATTGAAAAGGGATTACATTTCCTCATAGATTTTAAAAAAACATTAAAGCGCTGTCTTAAATTTTATGTTGTATTTACCGACTTTGAAATTTATTAAATCCATAAAGATTTTGGATGCACTGAAGAATCTTCAGTAGACATAAAAATGCTTGTGGAACAATATTTACTTTAATATGATAAAAAAATTTGTTGTCCATTTAGATCAGTCTTTATGGCTCTGAAACTCTTTTGGTACAATGTATGACAGTTTTTTAGAGTTTTTCATATTCTTCTTTGGTGACTTCGGTTCAGTTATATTGTGCTACTTTTTATCCCAATTAAATTAATAAATCACCTGGGGGTGAAAGCCCCTCTCGATGGCCATTTCGCTGACAGTTTTCTAAAAGTTTATAATGAGTTCAAATTAAATATGGACAGCTATTGTTGTCTTGTCTTTATTGTTAGTACAGAGCTGACTTTATTTTTAAATGTTTTATTTAATTTTTTTTTTCATTTTAGATGATTTCAAAACCTTTTCGTGCTGGTTTTAAGAACTAAAAAAAAAACATTTTGTTAAAGTGGAACGTACTCATTCATTTCGAACGGAGTGGTAACAAAAATTTTCAAACGTCAGCAAACAAAACTAAAATAAATTCTCTTTATAGTAATATTTATATTGAAAACAAAAACAAAACAGTTTGTAATACTATAAAGGTTAAAAGTTTTCATTTATTTTCTTATTACAAAATGTTGAAAAAAACATTAAAATAATTTCATACTTTTTTTGAAAACAAAAGCAAAATATAAAAAATTGTTTTTGTTTTTAATATAAATATACGAAAGAAATGTTCGTTCGCATGCAGAGAAACCGGCAGTTAATACAGCTGAAATAAAAGAATATGAGCGATGAAAATTTTTTATAAAAGGAAACGGTGAACTGACGAAAAGTGCTCAGCAAAGCGGTTCTTTATTTAGTTGTGTGATTCTTTCAATAGCGCCCATTTGTTGATAAAACTGGAGTCATTATGAAACCAATTGAAATTTAAAGTTTAAAATTTGAAAATCGATAGTTACAAGTCGTACTTAGTAAGAGACTGAATAAACTATTGTATTATTTCTGGCCCATTACTGTGGAAATTAAAAAAGGTGATAAAGGACTTAAAACCTGTCAGTTTACTGAATATTCCGCCTTTAACATAAGTTTTTCATTAAAGAAGCAAACGGGAAAACATTTCCTGAGGGCATGCAAAATAAAAACTTTTGCTGATTCCTATATCCAAACGAGTATACTTAAAACGATGTACAGTAATTCATGCTTAACAAGGACGGAAGAAGAAAAACCTTAATTGATACACAAAATGTTGAGAAATAATAATGTTAATAATGAAACTAAAAATCTTTAAATTTTTCTTTAATTTACCTTTCAGGTTTTTTTTTACTTTATCTAAAAAACTTGAGTTTTCAATAAATTGTTTAACTTTTAAATATGCAAAATTTATTTAAAGAACTTTATAAAGGTTACTTTTGTTGCTGGGTATTAAATCTAAACTTATGTAGTTGTCAACGAGGGAGGTGAAAGGAGTAATATTTTTTACACAAGAAATTACACTCGCTGTGCATACTACGGTCACATTTATAAAGCAGCATGTCATAAACAATTGTTTGTAAAAAAATTATGTCTTTTAGTAGATAAACAACCGTTACGATACCGGTTTTAACAAGTACTAAAATTACTTAAAAGATATATTGTTGTTTAAACCCCGAAGCAGAAATTTTCTTCGTGCTAAAATCCATACAGAGTCACATGTAAACAATGTAATAAAACATTTAATTTTGCAGTGTTCTGAAACCTGTACTGTTCTCACAAAATCTCAAATGTCTTTTTAGTTGTAACAAATTTTTGTCTCTTGCTGACTTAAAGTAAAAGTCATAAAAACCTACTATTTATATAATATAAGCATATGTTTTAGCAGCCAAAAAAAATTGCTGCAAAAGTTTTCACCAACTGTTGCAGAGCTATTGAATTTTGTAGTTTAACATCTTTTATCTATTTAAAATATAACAGTCTCTTTGAGAGTTCTAAAATAAACATTACAATTTTGCATAAGGAGAGTGTTAATTGATAACATTACATTAAGGACATTTTTAGTACTAAAACTATTTAATATCTCTATTCTTAAATGCTTGCCCAACTAACTAAATAACAGTAGGTCTTATTTATAACCTCTCTTTCTCTCTCTATCTCTCTGTTTATCCCTGGATATGCTACTCATAACAACAGAGTTTTTCTCCCTGTTGTATTATTTATTATTAAGGTAAATTTACTTCACCTTTTTACACGAACACGTCTGAACATTAGACTGAAAATGCCCATGAAATTGCAATTGCCCCTCATGCGTAAAGTATTCAAAAACATTAAGTGTGAACCAGTTCTATTTTCGTATTTCTTTTGCTTTACTTTTATTTATATTTGAAGCATTTTTGTAACTGTTTTTGCCTGTGTTCATATTATTTTATATTAAGATTTCATATTATTATTATGAATAAGAAACGGAAAATAGTTTTGGTTTTTAAGCATCTGAAAGTGTGTCCAAGAATTTTGTTTTTTTTTCTATAAGCGAAATAAAGCTGATTTTTTCTTTATATATTTTTTAATATAAAAAAAAACCCTTTTTTTTGGATGAGCCTAATGGGGCTTTTCATGCAGATTCTAGGTCTGGGATGTTACTCCGTATTTCGATTCGAGAGAAAACATTTGTATTTTAAGGGCTTAGAAATTCTAGTGATTTTTTTTCGAATCGGGAGACAGAGTAATCCCTCTGAGCTCAACATTTTTTTTATTTTAATTAATTTGGGATTCATGAAGGTATTGGAAAATAATAGTGATTAAAAAAAATATATAATAAATGGATAATTGCTTTTTATACATGAGCTTAATTGCTGTTGAAATTTCAAATCACTCACCACTTCTCTAATCGAAGGCCCACCCTTCTTTGATCTGTATTTCACTAATTTATGTAAATTTTTGTTCCAAAAAAATAAAATCAGAACCACTTTTATATATGACTTTAACAAAATTTTCAAAAAGTTCTAAATTAATATGTTGAAGTGGCAAAGGAATATATTTCGGAAAGTCCAAAGAATTAAAAAGAAAACATTTTTATCCAAAAATGACTTCTTAATGTCTGGCCAATCTTTTTTTAAATAATGATATTTTTCTGTTTCTGCTATGGGACTTGTAAATAAAGCAGCAATGTTTGATGTAGCCAAGTTTTCAGCCTTGTAAAACTGCAATTTCTTCAATTTAGTGAGAGGGTAATAAGGTATTAACGATTTAAAAATTAAATAAACAACTATTTAGTATCTACACATGAAGAAAATATACGTAATAAAATAAATACAAATGCAGATTTGGAAAATTACCACGAAAAATATGCTTAAGTTTACTAAAAAACGTCTCTACAACAAAGGCTTTGTAGAACTTTGTAAATTTTCTTTCTTAATAAATATAGAAAGTAAAATTCATAAACCTAAACTTAAGTCAAATAAAAATTATTCATTTGTTATGATACCAAAATAATTGAAATAATGTTTTTAAAACCTTAAAGCTTAAAAAAAACAATCAAAAAATGCCTCCCTAAAACAAGGTCGAAAAAATTTAATGTAAAAAATTTAATTTAATAAATGTTTTAGGGTGTGAAATATCATAACGTGTCCGTGGACAATACGATTTAATGCCTGTCAATGTAGAGTCATAACATTCATTGGTATCATAGATTTTTTCTGTGGTATTCTATGTAAGAAATATATAATGTTTTTCAAAGCTGGCTAGCAGAAAAGATTTGGTAACCGAAGCCGGTGTTGTTTATACTATAAAAGAGAAAATCTTAGTACCCGGGTGGAGGCCGGCTAAGCAGGAAATCTTTGGTAAGCTAGGCCGTCCATACTAAAAACGACATAATGTCCGTAGACATTATGAGGTTTTTAAAAGCAAAGTAATGTCAATAGACATTATATTACTTTTGAGTGTGACATGAAATTACTGGAAATTACTTCTTTGAACAGAATGACATGCTACCGTTGTAAGCATTTGTATAATTTTTAAGGATATTTTTTAACAAAATATATCGAGGAGGGACATAAGTAAAAAGTTTCTTTTCTAACATATTCGTGTATTTCTGAGGTATATAAAAACTATATTTTTAATCGTGAAAATTCCATGTATTACTAGCCGTTTATCTCAATTAAACTGTTTTTGAGTTATGAATTTCTTGCAGCAAACACGCGATATGTACTTTACACAAGGTGTTGTTTTATGTATTTAATTGTTCATAAGGTAAAATATTTACGAAATTTTGTTCGTGCACTCAAATAAATGAAGCGAAATAATTTTAAATGCCCCTTTAAATTTGCTCATTCATTGTGTAAAATTACAAAGTTTTTATTCGAACAGAAATTTGAAAAATCTTTCAAATAGAATTGATGTCGTTAAATAGAGATTTTAAAAATATAACAGCGAAAAATATCATTTATTAATAAAAATTTTACTTAATTAATATTTTAATATTTTATTAATAATTTATGCAAATTTCTCGTTCAATTTTCGACGATTCAAAAACCAAATTTTAAACCTCTTCACTTATTACATGATATAAAATTTAATTAAAACTTCAAAGTTTGTGAAAAAAAATTAGTCCCATTTCATTAAAAGTTTCCCTTTTTAGGTTTTTGCTATTGTTTTCTTTTACTATTTTTGTTTACTTTAAATTTTAAAGTCACTTTATTTGCTGCTAATGTGTTTCATATTTTATTCAATAACATTCTTTAAAGTTGTCAAAATGCAAAGACTAACTTCATTATTATTGTGTAGTAATGGCTCTGATGGCGGTAGTGATGACCTGTTTTTTTCTGTTATTATTCTGGAACTAAAAGCTGTGTAACACTTTAATGGATTTGAAATTGAATTTATACTTTAACTTCTTGCTGAAAGGTTTTCTTTTTGCTCTCGCGGGGATTAACTTTACATATCCTTTTATATTTTTAACTGCAACAACTCCATCGTCAACATCGCCATCACCATTTTCATCATTATTGTTATTTTTATTATCATCATCGTTGTAGATAAACCTACAAATATGATGTTATACGCAAAAATAAGACTTACTTTAAAAGCTTTTCTATATAATGCTATTTAAATTTTTTTCCCTTATTCTCTCGTCAATAACTCTGAAATAAAAAACACAACCAGAAGCCATTTTCAAAAGGAAGTGCTTAGAAAATTTTATTATTTTTCTAGAAAAAGAAAGTCTGTGGGGAAGATGTATAAAAATCTTATTACAATTTTATACTTCGACTTAAAAGAAAACTAATAATGAAGAGAAAAACAATGTAGACAATATACGCTAGTTTTAAGCGGCCATTATAAAATGTTAAAATGAAAATTTATAAATTAAAATTTTTTACTGATGCAACATGAACTTAAGTAAAAAAATGATTGTATATTTTGTTTGAAATATTAAAATAAGTAGTTTTTTCTTTCAGTGGCGCATTTTTTGTAAATAAAGGTTGTGATATTGCTGTGTTAATAAATAGGTGGAAAAATTGTAAAAGTAAATAAAAACTATGTACCTTAAATCCATGTAGTATGACAGGTGTGCGCACGTTATAATGTTTTTACCCACGAAAAACATCAAAGTTCATGCAAGTTTATCAATAGGAAAGCTCATGAGTTAATATTTTAAATTATTAAAAATCTGAGGAATACAATATATCAATTAACGATACCTTATCTATTTAAAGCAATTTCTAGGGAAGTGTTCTACGAATTTGTAAGCTTACAACAAAAATAAAAAAATCTACAAATTTATATATGTTCACCTTTTTCTAATAAAATCTCTTTTTGAATTTACTACTTTTTTAGCTTCAGTTTTCCAAAAAAAAAAAAACAATCTTTGTCGCTATTTAAAATGTTTTGTTATTTATCACCTAAAGATTCTTCCCATTTCAACACATTTCAAAGGCAGTAACAAGAACAAATACCAAATGAAAATGTTGAACTTACGATGTAAGCAGTGACGATATTTTGCTGATTTTTTTTTTTTTTTTTTTGTTAAATAGTGATATAGTATGAAGAAAAGACACCAATATTTACACAACAAATAAATGGAACAAAAAATTTTCTTAAAATAGGAAAAAATGGTTGGAATAAAGAAGGCTAAAGATGATAACTTTTCATTTTACGACCTCTTTCCAAATGGTTTATTTATTACCCACGCATACATATAAACAGTATTTAAATATATTGTTTTGCAGGTTTTGCATCTATTCTTTGTTTCGTCTTAAGGTGTTGTGTTATTGAACATTCCTTTTCTTTTTTTTTTTTTTTTTTTGGCAAGTTAACCATTCTTAATTTTTTAAGCATTTCTACAGCCCTTGACATACACTGGAAAAAGTTTTTATTACCTACTAAAGTTGTTTTTGCTTTGTTTCGAATATCAATCCAACTGGATCAATTTTTAATTAACTCTTTAAATGCTTCTGTAAAAATTTAATGCATAATTTAAGTTATTTTTTTAATCAGTTATATATTTAATTAAAGCAGTTGAAAGAAATTTTATAATTAAATTAATTATTTGAATCGTTAATAAATAAAATAACTTGGGATTATTTAAAAAAACGAAAAAAACGCCTCTTCTTCTTAAATATATAACGAATGAATAAGTTTTTTATCTGGAATATTTGATACTAACAGTGGTATTCTCGATAAGAGAAATGATTAAATTGTAGAGCTATTAAAACATGTCTTACGCTTAAAGAACTTCATAAAAGAGTTAATACCGCAAATAAAAAAAACTTCCTGGAGATAAGTTGTATCCTCCTTTTAAATGTTACTTTGGTCCCATGGTTTTCAAATTAGATTAACATTCTATAAATCGTATTTCATAAAACGTATTTTAATTTCTTAACTAAAGTTAATGGAATATGACATTATTTTGTTTTAACAAATAAAACTTTATATTAATTTTTTTCTATTTAGTATATTCTCAGTGTTTTCTCTTTTTTAAGATTCTCGCTTTTATTTTCCTAAAATTTTTCTGTTGTTGTTTTTTTTTTCTTGAGGTATGTGTGAGAATGGTGCTGATATGATAATGATAGTTTTCTAAAGCCTTTCCATTCATTTTTTGCAATTACTTCACCTAATATCACTTTTATTGAGAAAAAAACTGAAATCTTACACTAAAAACCAAAAAAAAAATATATATTCAGAATTCCACAAGAAATTTTCACTTTGTATATTTCAAGGCATTGTTTTTGTAAAAAATGCCTTATAATCTCTAAAAAAAATCTTTTGAAAACTTTCCACAATCCTAAAGTAAATTAAGAAACCTAGTTTCAATTAATAACATACTAAAAAATTATCAAATATTTTAATCTTAAACAAAACATCTCTATTCAACCATGAATTTTTTGAAGCTTAGGATCTATTCTGGCTAAAATCAAATCAAAGTTATTAAGTGATTAAATTTTTTACTTAGTTTAATTTTTTAACACAAAATTTAAAATTTCACTAAAATAAAACGTCTACTGCGTTTATATTAATACCAATCGCTTTTTCTTAAAGGATATTTAATTCGTCATGAATGAATATACCACTCTTATTTGCTTAAATTAAGATGAGTTCTACAAGCTTTAAAATTTATTAAAGCTATCAGAGGAAGATATATCTGCGAGTTAAAAGAAAATTATTTAAGAATATTGAATTTGAATTAATTTTATGTCTGTCCCCAAAGAGCGAAACTTCAGCTCTTACTTTTACTTAAACTTTTTTGCCAAAAATTGCCAAACAAACACATATTCATTTACAACTGTCAGTTGCAAGTGTTAATGACAACTTTGTAAAAACATAAAGAAATCTTAAAACTTCTTACTCTTTAACACTTTACAAATTTATATTTGTAATTGAAAGTAATGTACAAACAAATAAATTACAAAGTGTACAAAAAAAAAAAAAAAAAAAAAAAACAGGATTATTAAACTATAAACAATCCAAAAACTATTAAAAAACAATTGTTGATGCTAACAGGATTTAAGAAGAAAGTAACAGTTTTAGTTTAAATGATTATTTATTCCTTTGGTTATGGAAGGTTTGTATCGCAAGACAGATTATATGACGAAAAATGAAAATTACTTATGTAACGCTAAAACGCGTCAGTTTGTGATATTAGAAATGAAAGTGCTGGGAAAAAAATTAAACAGGGCAAATGGATCTTTATAGATGTTAAAGCTACGAGTAAAAAAGTAAAACTTCACATAAAGTCATACGGCCCATAAGATTTTCCCCAAAGATTTTTTAATTATATCTGTTCCTCATCACTACCCCTTAACGAAGCTGTCTTGCAAAAGTGATATTTTTATAAATTTTTTTTTTAAAAGTGTAATGGATCCAAAGCTACCCTACAAAAATTACGTGTATGACTGGCTCCTAATATTTTTTCAGGCCGAACAGCTTTGTAGAATATATAAATCCTCTATCTTAAACCCTTCAAGTCATCCCCCTAATTGCACCTTTCGTTTTTTGCATAATGATAAAGAAAATCGTCACAGATGGCGACATGAAGCCAAAATATGCCTTCCTTCAAGCAGCTATAGGACGCATTTCAGTAGTTGTTATTATTTTAGCAATTGTTTACCCGCTCTTTTCAGATATCTGGATCTGTAACTATTAAATTTGCTGAGAAGCGTGTGAAAAATATTGCTGCCTGCGGTATGGCACAATGTCCCCAATTTTTCTGCATTAATTCTTTTATCAACCGTTAAATCTTTGTGCATCCTTAAAGTCACCTTTATGAACTCGCTAAGCACTTCTATGGTTGCTAATGCCGCTTCTATCATCCTTCGTTCCTAAATTCCTTGATATTATTCCCATGCATTTTCGGTCACCATCTTTCTCGGATAATACAAAATAAAAAAACGTTTTTCACAAGCGTACGACAAAATGTATCCTTAAAAGTCACCAGTTATCGTATTTTTTATGGTGCTGTCATTGAAACGCAGCTTTGCTACTGTTAATATTAAACAAGAGAAACTGAATAAAAATAAAGTTTATGTTACACAAAAATAACTGTAAAATGTACCTTTAATTTTGTAACAATGTTAGTGGTAAATACGGTCAAGATTTTTTGTAAAGTAAAATATTTCTTTGGTGATAAAAAGAGCGAACAAAAACCGTTTTTATAAATTTAGTTTACATCAATTTTTTATATATTTTTTCTTGTACTTCTTATTTATTAAAATTAAAAAATTTTAATTGTAAAGATCAAAATTTGCTGCAACTGTTTTAGCACGATTATGCTGTAGCACATATTTTATATACAAAACATATTAAATTTTAAATTAATCCTCTAGTTGCTTGATCTTAAAATTCATGGTTTTAGTTTTTTACTTGCAGTTGGCAGATACTTAGAATTTACACAGAGTATGTACAAATATGTCCGATATAAAAACAAATGTGAAAAAAAATTACAAAATTAAAGGGTATTATCATAGAGGCTGTTATTTTGACGAATCCGGCCTTTTGCTTTGTTTCCTGTAAGGAAAATTACAACTAAATTAAAAATGGGTGTCCTGATGGTAATTTGGTTTCGACGTATATTATTTTATCTTTTAAATAGTAGGAGGCAGACACTTTGAATTTTTAAGAGCAAATAAAAATAATGAAAATGTAAAATTAATAATGGGAAGGTTGGTCATACATGATAAAGTATCTTTTGCCTGTGAATCCAACAGATATATTTTTTAAAACGTAATTTAATTCATCAGTTAGAATTTTAAAGTATATTTCACGTTATAAATTCTTAAAAAATTCAATATTTTGTAAATTGCTTAAACTAGAAACTAATTAGAAACAATATGGTTTCTGTCAAATTTAAAAAAAAAAAAAGTAAAAACAATAACGTGTTTACCGCACACAAATTTACTACATATTTTAACGGCTATAAGTGGTTTACCCTAGAACTCAAACAATGACTATTTACAAAATAAATCTTAATTAGTTGCTTGACACAAATTAAGTTAACTAAAATATTTTTCTTTCTTTTTATCCCCTCCTAAATAATGTTTTTTTTAGTCTTTATTTATTTGAATGAGTTCTAGGAAAACAATTATTTTGACGTTTCAAATAACCAAAATTATGAAAACAATTTTGTTAAAAAGTTTCCATTTTTACACATTTCTTTTTTACTGGTTTTGACTAAATTTGTGTGACACTTAGTGACAAACCAACTTAATTTTACAATTAACTCGCTTCGGTAGCAAAAGTAAAACTCAACAACAAAGTTTTTTTCATTTTGTCTGTTTATGTAACTGTGTACACAATTTACAACAAAGAATAACAGCAACTTGTCCTAAAAAGCGAAACAAGTCTGAAAGAAAATATTATTTTCTTCCATGAAAAGTTAAGCAAGTTGTTAATTATTATTGAAATATTTGGTTTTCTTATGGAAGTACAAAAAACCTAAATAAAATGCTTTACAAGAAAAAATTAAGAGAAATAAAAATTTTTTTATTGTTGTTAATTTTCATTTCATCCTGCGGAATTAAGTTTTTTAAATCTTTTAAAAATTTTTAGCGAAACAGGCAACAATAGAGAAAAAGGGTCTAAGAAACAATTTTAAAGGAACAATATTATTAAGAGTTAAGCTGTAATAAACATTACGGCATCGGTCAAAAGAATTAACCTGCAAAAAAGAAAAAAATATAGTTTAAAATAAAGGGAGAATATCTAAATACGTTTTTTACAATATGATGAAAGCACTAAACTTCAAATAGATTTTTTGCATTACAAGTTTAAGAGCTGTTTAGTCGATATATGTATGTAGCATTCTTTTAGGAATATTCTCCTAATCGAAAAACTACTGACTCTTCAAACAATAGCGTCTAAGCGCTACTATAGACACATTGTCACTTACAGTTTTTCTTTTTTTTTTTTGTAGGTGTAACATATTTATGGTACATATTTTATTTATTTTAAAAGTCACTTAACTAATTTTTATCATGAACTTTTGAAGATAAAAAAATAAACTGCTTAAGGAGTTTCAAAAAAAAAAACATTTTTTTTTTCATTGCTGTTTTTAAGTTACTTTTTACACAGCCACGTAGACTGCAATTCTGATCTTTCATAAATATACTCTCTAACACCCAAATCCTACAACATGGTTTTTTCAAAATAGTTTTTTTTTTTGCATTTTTATACCGTATTTTTTCGAAAGAAAAAATTTTTCTATGTTGAAAACGGTAATATTTGCGGAATATTATTTTTAAGACAGGATTTTTTTCTAAATTTTCTGATTTATTCTGCTAGGAAAAGCCAGTTTTCACAAAAATAAATGCATTCAACCTTTTAATTTATTTCAAAGTTTACTTAAGCTATCAGCAAAATAAATCTTCTTAAAGTTATTATATCTCATCGTTCTGTATATTGTATAAACGAATAAGGATTATTAAAATTATAAAAGGCAAATTTGTGTTAATGCAAATATTTTTTTAGGACTTCAATAAAAATTGACACAATAGTTTTTATATGTTTGTAATTTCTTAATAGTTTTAGAAATTGAAGCTTAGGCGGAATTTTAATTATTTATTTATAACAGCGCTAAAATAGTTCCATAAACAATTTTAAAAATTATAATTTATTAATTTTCTAACTATTGTCTAAAAAGCAATTAAAAGTTAAAACTTTGTTTTATTAATTTTTTATTTCTATTTTTATCATCATAAACAATTTGTTTTTGAAGAAACGCTTGTCTTAAACATTTTCATAAACAATGACAGCTATTAGGCTGTCCCAAAGTCGATATACTGACCACTTCTCTTTATTGCATAAGCATAAATGCCTGACACAAAACTTAATTAAAAGAATAAATTTTGTTATTTACTTTATATAAATATTTTGAGATTAATTTTTTACATACAATTTTTTCTGTAACATTGAATTATTCGAACATATTTCTGTAAAAGTTTCTAAGAAAACAGCCTGTATTAATTCGAGGTTAGATTAATCTTTACTCTTCTAATAGAATTATGTAGAGTCAAAATATTATGTTAATATATTCAGTAGTAAATAGTTCTTCAATAAAGTTTTTTTTTTGTTTAGTAATATTTTGCCAGCAGATTTTAAGTAACATAAATATTAAACATAATTTTATGATTATTAAAAACGTAATTTTTTTTAATAATTTAATTTCCTTGAGTGAACTTTTATGTATTTATTTCACTTAAACACCTGAGCTTTTTCATCATGTCTCATGTTTACGCAAACCAGCACACCCACAACGAATCTTACTTGTTGCTTCTATTGCTTTGAAAATAACGAACAAATAACTAGGGAAAAAATTATTGTGCTATCAAGGTTTTAAGGTTATAAGGTTTCCAAGCAAACATGTAAATCGTTTTGAAAATAAATAAATAATTTCGTGCATGTTTTAAGTTATAACGCGCTTGCAAATTTAATCAATGATTTTGTAATGATTTTGTAACCCATCCAAAAATCATTTAAAACCAATTTGCAGCAGCTCTTAGTAACTCGAAATATCTGTAGAGTATATCGTGTGAAGTAAGACTTTCTTATCTTGATGTTTCAAAGTATGTTTCGATTAGCAGTACAACATGTGATATAGTACGGTAGTAGAAAAAAACTTATGATTTCCTCGTTGCCATTTTCTGCAAAAACTTAGCTCATATGCTCGAGATCTCTTCATATTTTAGACTATTGTAATTACGATGGGATAAAAAACACTCCTCACTTTAAAATATGCTTCCTTCAGCTACAGCTTTTTAGCTTTGATATCTAAATGTAAAAAGCAGTATTCACTGTGTCCAGGTCGACTTAATTTAAGTATTATTTTAAGGAAAGTTCGTAAGAGCTTTTCTTAAACAAAATGTAGACCACTCATACTTTAGGTTAGTGAATCCGAAATTAGTGATAGATAGAATAAAAGTTGAATATCTTAATTAAAAGTCCAGTTAAATAATTTATGCTAAAAATGTATATAAGATTAAACAATCATCGTTCTAAAAAGTTACCTTACTAAGGATGCTAAAAATTGGAAAGGATACAACTACTGGCTTTAATAGAAATTTGCTACTATTTTTCCTAGCATTAATAACTAACGCTTATATAACTAAAGACGTAGAATCTGTTCGCCTAAATAGTCTGACACTAAATATTTGCTTTTAAGAGAATGCTGACGGCTTAGAGATGTTTTAAAGTTCCTAATAATGAGAAGTTCTTTGATAGTTCAGTAAACCCCAAATTTTCTAGTTGCTCTTAAGAATCGACGAGAAGGTGTTTTGTGTTAAAAGACTCTGTAATCTTTTCAGTTAATATTTTTAATTTATTTCGTAACCTAATTTTTAAGCAGAATGTGCGTAAAAGTTATTCAAATTAAACAAAAAATTAAAGTCGTTAACAAACAATAAAATTTTGCTGGGCAGGAAATAAATTTACATTACTTTACTATTCACAGGATATTCAACGCATATAGATTTCTTCAAACAATTTCTTCATGTATAAACACACGGTTAAAAATCGAATAAATTTTTTATTTTATTTTATGCCGCAAAAGTTTTTCATAACTTTTTTATTAAAAAAATTTTGTTGTTGTATAAGAATGTTTGTAGTGTCTATGTATGGATTTAATAATTTTAAGTGGGTTTGTTTGTATCAAATAAAAGCATTATTAAGTTAATCAAGAGTTTAAATTAAGGTTAAGAAATATATTCGCTTAGTAAAATGTTTGTTTAAATTTTTTTTTTAATTCCATAAAATAGGAAAATTGTGAAGGCTGCTAAATTTTTCTGGGGGTAGTTTATCATTCCCGAGTTAAGCCTATCTACGCCAGTCTGGGCAAGAATGATATATCGTGCCCGCAAGATGACGTTTAAATGGACATTCAACATAAATTGCTTAAAGGTATCATGATGTCATTAATTTAGTAATTTTAAGCGGCGAATGTTAAAGTATTTTAATTTTTTTCTTAGATCATTAAAATTTTAATTTTTTTATGTGCAACTTTTGCTTAATTTACTTACGGTTCCATTCATTGGCATTGCATTGCTTTTTATCTTGCTTTTCATTAGTTCTTCTTATTCACTAATTTTTCTTCACTTTCATTTCCTTATTATTGTTAGGAAGTTTTGCTCAAGTTGTAGATGTTGTTTTGATAGTGTGGGGCAAAATTTATTTCTTATTGAAGTGACAATTAACACAAGAACGTTTTTAGAAATTTTGTTATTTTAAAACTTTACCACGACATGTACTAATAATTATTGATAGAAAAAGGTATGTGATTAACAAAAAATATTTTTCTTTAAAGTTTTAACTGCGACGGCTACTGTTATATTTTAAGGATGAAGCATTTAACAACGAAACTCACTTTTTTCCCACCCTAAAAAATTGTATGTGAAGTAAAAGGGACCAGTTTTAAATATAACTTTGTTCGTACCTTTTAAAAAGCTATTTAGACTTGTAATGCTTAATGCCTGCTGAACTACTTAAAGCCGGAAAACTACTTCCGTTTGCTAAAATTGCGGTAATTTTTTGTGTAAGAACTAAACAAAATAAAACAAAATGAGTATTTACACCCGCCTACAAGATTGTAAAACTGTTAAAAATCAGACTAAATAACAAATAAAAACAATTTTCCATTTTTCTTGCTTCAAATGATAACATAGATATTGAAATCATAGTACGATATTTAATTATCATTTATTTTGAAATTATAGATAATGATCAATCTTTATTTTCATTTTTAAGAAACGTCCGAGCAAAACCATTCTTTGTTTTCCTACAGTACTTGTTTTATTAACTCTGATATTTTAATAAATAATGTTATTTTTATTTTTTTAATTATTTTCTTTTTTTTATCTAAATTATTTTTCCCTTTTTTTCAAGTATTTTTTTTGCAAATTTTTTTGGGCATCTTCATTTGCATGTTAAATAGAATGCCTCATTAATGTAGATTCATAATACAGAAACTTTTAAAAATTGCAGTGTTTAATTTTTGTAATTAATACCAAAGAAGAGAAAAGCAAATAAAGGTTGCACTGAGCAATAAATTTATACTTGAATGCATTTTGTGAATCTTCTCTTGAACTAGAATTTTTACATATACATATTAATACATATTTATACATACATACATACATACAACATATTATAGAAATACCTGACAAAAATAGACTTTTATATGCAAATTTTACTAAAAGCCAACTTACAATATAAAATTTTTCATGAAACTGTCATGAAGTTTTTGTTTGGGGATGAGGCAGGAGAATTAGGCAATATGACATGTCTTAAATTTTAAGGGGATGTTATTTAGCTTTTGTTTTGTTTAAATTAATTTGTACAGCTGCAACTTAATTTAATTTTAAAAAAATTGCATCAAAAAATTGCATGGCTTAAATTTTGAGTAAAATGTTGGCCTTAAAGCTACAAGGAAATAAAATTTTATATCACTTTTGTGTGAAAATGTTATTAAACTTTTGCTAAGCCTTTTTATTCTGTATATATATAATATAAATTATTATAAACTTTGTCTAAAAAAAACATATAAATTTATATTATATATATAATATATTTTGTAATATATTTTTTAAGAAAAAATATTTATAGTGAAACGAAAAATTTCCTTAGAATGAAACTGCTTACAAATTGTAAACTGTAGGTTAGTTTCTTTAAAATTTTGTAATTTGCAATTTTTAAAATTAATTTTATTATTACTTATATTATCCTTGGTTTTAACTTTGGTGTGCGCAATATTGCCACATTTTAATTAACGTTTGGAGATGCAAAATTTTTAGGAATAAAAAAATCGATCAAAATATAAAGTATCAGAATGTGTGACATGCATTTATATATAAAGTAAATAAAAATAAAGTTAGATTAGTGGCTAAAATATTTGTTTTCCCAATAATTAATTATCGACTATCGAATTAAACGAAAATATCTGATATAAATTTTAAATTTTACAGCTTAAATTCGTCATTATTAAAAAGAAGAGGAGAGAAATAAAAAGAACTGCACAATATACAGAAGTTTGACACGATTTAAATTAATTTTTAGTTGTTGGCAAAGCTTGCATTTTTACGATCATAATTTGTAAGTTACATACTAAAACTTATTGTAAAACAAAAATTAAATATAATTTTTTTTTGTTCTGAAATAAATTGCTTGTTTGTCGTTTCTAAACCGACAGAGAACAGCGAAAAAAAGCTTTGCGTTATTGGTGAATTTCGGGTAACTAAATAAATATTGCTTGAGAATGAACGATTCCTCCTGTTTTTGAGGTATCAAACAACGAATATGTAACGAATATAGTGATTCTAAACGACTGCATTTTATTTTGCTAGTGTCAAGTTTTTCCTGTGATTTTGAAAAATAAATAATAATAGGGAATTTTCTTCAAAAAATTATGAAATTAAAATATACATGAACTTAATACGGATCGATATTAATTCATTTGGTTTTTCCTTAGGAATTAGAAAATATGCTAACATTTTTTACAACCACGAAATTGTATTTTTTACCCAACATAACTAAAAAATGCAACCCTGCACTGTTTTTACAAAATACACTTGGGCTTATGCTTCTATTACACAGAATTTAAAAATATTTTTAACAATAGTTTTGAAAACTCTGGACAGATGTTTCACAGAGTTATGTTGGCAATAAAAGAAACGATTTTCCGATCATAAAAATGACAGATGATAAATTTTTATGATGCAGAAAAATAGAAAAAATTTTAATCTGAAAAAATATGTAAATAATAAAAACAAAAAAAAAAATTATTATTCGCAACCCCAAATAGAAAAGTAACAGAGAAAAAACTAAAAATGGAGGTGTTGTTTTAAATGATAAACTAAACTCGTATGTACAAGTTAAAGAATTGAGCGAAAGCCGAACTGACGCAGTCACGGAACTAAACTAAAACTGACAAAAACTCATCCAATCTATTTAAAAATAATACTAATCACACTTAATTTACTTGGAACCAGTACTAGTTTATGAAATCTACCAGTGTTATAAGTTGTGCAGTCAATAAAGAAATGTGTAAATGTAAACTGACAGAGTGACATAGCAACATCTTGACTACTTCACTACCATAATAAAAAAAAAATAGATAAGCGACAAACCAAAAACGAATCGAGATACTGCAAGAACATAGATTTTTTATTATTATTTAATTTTAAATCTCCGTTCCTTCTTTTTCTTTAACCATAATAAAATTTAAAAGTGTTGAACTAATGGAAAGAAGGAAAATTCAACAGAAAATTTTAAACGAGTTTTCAATAATTCTGAAGTAAAAGAAACATCCAACAAAAATCAAGACTGTTGGAAGCAACCAAACACAAAAATTTTAAGTAAAGCAAACTATTCAGTAGACTAAATAGACAAATTTATTAAGCAGGATTTAGGAGTTGAGAAAAATATTATTTCAGTTTCACTTCTTTCTTTTCTTTCTTTTTGTGTTAACAAAAATTAAGTCACTTAAATCATGTAAGATTTCTTGGTCATATATTTAATGCTGATGGGCAATTTTTAATAATTTTGATTAATTCAAATAAATAAAAAATATGTTGCGGTTGAAGTTATGTAAGTCGGATACAAAAATAAAACTATATTACAATATGATTCTAAGAGCTTAATCTTAAAACAATCATAAAAGGAAAAAATGGTGCCCCAAGTTATTTTATTTTTAATATGCAAATAATATATTTTTTTCCAACATGATGTGTGGTAGAAATAAAGTCATGACCTTAATTAAAAAATTTTCCCTGAGAATGTATAGGAAATTTCACAAGAAGAAATAAACTGGACTGGCCATATTTATTCTGGAACTGGCGGACAGGCCTTTTGAAGACTTATGATTATATTTTGTAATTTAAAAAAGCGAAACTTAAAGAACGCAAGCAACAAATTACTGTTCGTTAAGTAAGAGCTTAATTTAATATCATTTTGCTAATAAGCCATAACATTTTCCAATAAAATTTTAGTTTATTTTTTGGTTGCAATGAAGAGTAAGCTTTGAACTTTTTCATTAGTTTGTAACCAAATAATCATTATTAACTTTAGCTTACACTGTTTAAAACAAGATGACTGTAATATATTCGTATGAGAAATTTGCCGCTTAAATAACAGAAATGAAGTACAGTTTATAGAAGCCTTTATTAAGGTGTCTGCATAATTTACTGCATATTTCTTCGGTGGTCTGTCGTAACATCCATGGACATAATGTTTCTGGACATTATGTCACTCCCTGCTACCACATAATGTTCATCAACTAAGAGTTATAATGTCCATTCATTTAACAGGTGTATTTTATGGTATTCTATGTAAGAAAGATATATCGTTCTTATAAATTGAAAATCTTTGCTGAGCACAGCCGGTATTGAAACAAACTTAGAGAAGAATATTGTTGCACTATGCAAAAAATCTGTTGTAAGCAAAGCCGTTGTTGTTTTAAGTGCAGACATAATGGCGCTTTCATAAGTGATATTATGTCCATACTTAACACGACACAATACCTATTGACATTATGACGTTTTTCAAAGCGACATAATATTGATGGGCATTTTGTCCGTGGACTCTATGAGATATTACCATTTTTTCATGAACAAAATCTATCAGTTAAATGTAGAAATACTAAAATGGAAGACCTAAAAGCACGACATAGTTTTTGATATATTTTTCAGAAGGTCCTTTCATACAAACGTTTTGAAATGGATTTCCCGTTGTTTACTTTGCTTATTTTATTACAGTCTTATACATTTATTAACAATAGAAACTGCTACATTTGTACATTAGTAACTGATAATATAGAGCTTAATTTAGTTCTATCAATTATTTGTTGTTGACAATTAAGGTTTTTACAATCGTTGCTTTAACAACAAAATAAAGCTTTGTTGGCAAAATTTATTCTAGGATAAAACAAAAATTTGCTTCTTTTTTCATTTATATGATTTAAATCACTTTGCATTTTAACTATTATTTTTTTATCTTCTGATTTGATTTATACACTACACTATTACTCGTAATAGGAGGAAACAAGCTATCGAGTCAATAAGTGGAAAATTTGAAGGCTCTCACCCGCTTTCACTTTAAGTGAAATTAAAAAATTCTAGAGAATTGTGTTAAACTCTTCTATTTAAGCAGGAAATTTTAGTTTTCAAGCTAGTGTTCTGGCAAGTATATCAAGAGTAATATACATGAAAAATTTCACCAGAAACAACCAACAACTAAATTTATTATTTATTTTAATGTAATTACAAAAAACTTACTTCTAAATATAATCATAAACTGTGCAAAAATCTCAAACAAAATTTAACTGAATCTGAAAATATGCTCGTTTATTATTTAAAATAGTTAAATAAATTTCCTTATAGGAAAAAAATATTGTCGTTATTTAATTAAACATTCTACTCTTCAGCAAGCACGTCAGAAGTAAAACTGCATGAAAACTTGAAACCAAAGCAAAAATAAAGAACTTCAACAACAAAAAACATAACAAGTTAAATAACTGTTTATTATTTAGTAAATGTTTCAATATTTTTAACACAAACATTTAAATTATTTAAAATCTCTCATGTAAAATTTTTATTTCAAGTGTGCTGCAATAAACTCCAAAGCTGGCGTGTGTGTGTGTGTCTGCCTAGAAGTACCAAACCAAAAGTACTTTAAAAACTATTTGCAATAATAACACTAATTGGCAACTTTCACTATAGTCAATGTTGCATGATGATTGTTAAATGTATAACAAAATGGTCGGCTGGTTGGTTAGTTGGTTGCCTACTTGTTTGCTTTTGGCTTAAAATATTCAACTGCAGATTAAAAAGTTGTTGGCAAATTTTCCCTTCTCCGTATTTTCACATTATAATTGAAATACAAACTGATTTTACTAGGTATTTCAAATATTAATCATTTTAATCTTGGTTTAATAGCTTTAAATACAATACGAACGAATGCTTAGTAAATTGAGAGCAGCTGCCACTAAACATTCATAACTATGTGTGTTTAATGTGTGCGGGTGTGTTTTGCATATAATTTAAATTATTTGAATAACACTCAGATACTAAATTTGTAAATAAAGTTTAACTATTCACGTATGTATTATAATAATCAGACAAATTTGTTTTGCAATCATTGAAATGTTTTGAAAATTAAAGGAAATAAATTTCAATTAGATTTAAGGTTCAAGGGTTAAAAGAGTTTTAATGATATTAAAAATTCCCAGCATAGATGGTGCCACAACAACAAAACAACAACAAAAGTTCATGTTTAAATAAAACACTTAGTATTAAACTGTATGCACTTAATCACGAACATTTTTTTAGTCGAATTTAACTTTTAATTAAAAAAAATACCAAAAAATTAATTTATAAAAATTTTTTACAAGAAAATTTCTGGTCACCTGCCACATTCTGGACACCTTCAACCATTGCTGGTTTATCAGCATAAATCAACAACTTGAGGTAGACCCACAGGAAATAATACAGAATCGCAAATAGAATGGTATTGAGGGTAAATTGACAGTTCCATTTTTCGATATCAATTTATCGCTTAAATATGACTGCAGAAAGTTAATAGTTGTGGCGCAATATTGCTTTACCATACTGATGAAATTATATACAAAATGGATCAGCAACTATAGCATAATCCCCAGCTTTATTGTTGAAGAAATGACGCCATCATACTCTTATCCATTCCAAGGGTAAATTTTGCTAGATGTGAGAGATCGCTTGGGGTCTTTTGGATTGGGTTTAATCTGTATGCGTCATTTTAGGAAAAAAAAATAAAAATAATTAAGTTAATATATCAGTATATTTTCAAACAATAAAATATAGTAAAATTGCAGGTCTGGGCCAGAGTTTACTTCTCCAATTTAATAACAAAAGCCACATAGTTCATAATACTTCGAAATTTTGAGGAAAAAAATAAAAAAAATTGTTACTTTACAAACTTATTTTTGGTAATCATTGCTGACAATTACTGAGACAAAAAATCACAAATTAATTTGAATGTACCAATGATGCATATTAATGCATCATCATATTACTATGAGGTAAACTTTAAAGTAAGTTTTCTTATAAAAACACACATCTCTTGGGCTTAATTCAAAAATATCAAATTGTGTTTGAGAAAATTTAAATACAACACAAGTTTCGACATCAAAAGCTTTTTAACATTGATAAATAGGCTCAAAAAACTTTCTGCATGTTCCACGAGCAAAATATTAAAAAATAGATAAATAGTAAAACGACGAATGTTTATAATCTACACTAATTCGGTAAGATGAGATCTACAAAGAATCCAACAATTTTTTAGTTCATCTTCGTCCTTTGCTTATTTATTACCATCATTTTTAATTCCTAATTTTAAAAAGTAAAAATATACAAAATTAAATTTAAATTTTTGTTTGATTAAAAAAAAATTCTCAAAATCATAATTTTATTGCTATAATGCACCATAAACTGAGGAAAAAACTTATAAAGTTTTTTTTACTTTTCTTACAATTTATTATTACTGTATGTAAGATACAAGAAAAGTAACTGTCATTTTAAAGAAGAAAAAATTTTAACTCAGGTCAATAACATACATGCATACAAACATGCATAAAAAAATACATAGGTAGCTCATTTTTCAGCCTTCAAATGGAGACATTTGTGTAAAACTTAAGTTACTTCGATGTGTTACATTATTGATGTTATTGCTATAGTTTTATGCAGTAGAAGTTAAAGGTGGCATTTATTATTTTCTTAGTCTTGCGAGTCATTCGGTAGCACTACAATGAGATAAAAAAAGAACACATTGAAATACACTAAATATTACATGTTACTGTCATATAGACTCTGTGATAATTTAAACATCTTTCCATTTTTATGATGCAATAATGTGTGAATATACAGACACAAGTGTTTATAACAAAAAACTCATGGTATGAAGTATTTATTGTGATCTTGGTGAAAAAGATTTTCATTTAATTCCGAGTAGAATATTAAAAATTAATTAAAAAGATATTAATATGAATAAATAAAATATAAATTTCAAATAATTTTCATTTAGTAAAAAAAAGAAATTTTATGCAATGAAGATGATAATGAGAAATAACAGTTTTGTAGATTAAACGCCAAATAGTAGCAATATTTGTAAAAAAACGAAACTTAAAAGTTTTGTGTTTGTTAGAAATGTAACAGAATATCAATAAGAAAAAAAGTATTTTTGAACTGATATGTCGAATTAAAAATTTTAATAATGTGACAATTAAAAAATCTTAAAAAAATTATAGGAAATAAATATTTTATAGTAAATTTTCTTAGGACTTTATTACTTTTTTGAATAGGACTTTTATAACAAGCGATTTTAAAGTGGTTTGATGTGAGATTCGTTTTTTGGTAAAAATGAATTTTTTAGGAATTAAATTCAAAAATTTCTCATCTGCAACAACAAAAAAATCATAGAATACAAATATATCGTTCACCATTTTAAAATATTCACATAGGTCTTCTCTTAATCATTTTTTTAATGTAAATCTTCGTTACTTTTGTTTCTCGCAATTTTGCTTAGAAGCCAACTACTGCTACGTAAAGCACAATCAAGGGGTATTTATTTAAAAACAAAACTAATGAATTTTATAAAAATATGTATTGAATATAAGCTGTAGTTTTAGTTTATTTCTTCGGCATAAAATTTTAGCCATAATTAAAATATGGACTGAGAACCACTAGCAAGCAGCCTTTAGCGATGTTTAAAATCATTTTAAGTGCAATTTGATGAAATTAATCTAAGTTCTTTTAATTTCCTTATGATATTTGTTGTCATTCTAAGCACATTGAGACCAATGAAATATATGATGAATTGAATATGGAAAAGCTAGTTTTTTGTATCAGAACTAGGAAATAAACTTATTGAACCTAGAATAGAGAGAGTAGTGCTTATGAACACTCGATTTTAATTTTCCTACATTGAAATTGCCAGGAAAGACAGATCTGCAGAAAAATTAGTAAACATGTTTAGTTTTTGGCTAAAAAACTACTATTTTCTATAATGGATGGTGTGAATCTACAAATGGATGAGCTCTTAATATACGTAAAAATGCGCAGGTATCGGAAATGAATTCGCAAATATTATTAAAGCACATTTCATTCTGGTATCGATTAAACACAACCGACATTGCATTGATGTGCAGGGGAGTGAATATTTTTGGGTACCCTACTGCCACCTCTTCGTCATAACTGCACGTAATCGTAAACAATTCTTATTTATAAATTGAAGATGCTGATTTAAAAAAATTACACTCTTACAAGTCAAAAAATATTTGTATTTAGAAATTTGACATTTTATTCAGATCATCAGCTCAAAACTTCACATTCCTTTACTTATTATATTTTGTTTTGCAATACAAACAACCAAATTAAATTACCATAGATTTAAATCTTTTATCTCTTAAAAATTTAAAATTGATTTTTTCTCTATAAAATACTATGACTTCTTAAGTCTCTTTCTTTGAAATACTTTGTCAAAAAAATATGTGTCAAAGTTATAATCTATAGAGATTTAAAGTATTTATTATCATAAACTGTGAAGTTTTGTGTTATTGTTGGCATTTTCTTTAAGACTCTTTACTTAAAAATGACAATTCTACAATAAAAAAGAGTAAAAAGAGAAGGTACTTCATTCTCAATACAATAAACAGTGCTTAGCAACTAATGCAGTTTCCAACCAATGCATTTTTTATTAGCAAGACAGGTGCACTTAGATGACATGTTAAGCTTAAACATCTTTCAGCTTATTTAAGCTTCTTTAAAAATGAAATTGAAATTGTCTATGAAGTTGATAAAATCAACTAAAAATCTATAATGTACTGTACATGAAAGCAAAATATTATTAAAATAAAAAAAGAAAGAATTAGCGAGACGAAAAAGGTTTTCTTAAGAGAGTTTAGTAGCTGACAATTTCAATAAAATTTAATTCAAATTTTTAATGAATATCAAATGCTGAGGTTTTTCTTCACCTTAAGAAGCTAGATTTTGAAATACATTTGAGCTATCCAATAATGGTTTGTACGCTGCAATATGTGTAATTATGTGAAATCTCTTATTTTGTTGTTCCTATTAGATATTTTGAAAGGTGTGGCTTTGCTATCCTTATATTTTTCCGTTATTTTTCTTTCTCTTATTCTGCATTCTGGAGTTATTGTAGAAGTTTCCACAAACTTAAGCAAATAATTTCCATACTACAATACCTGAAAATAATAAGAAAAAATTTAAAAATTTACTATTGCCTTGCAAATAAGAAATGCAGTTAAAAGAAAAAAAAAAATGGGGCAGTAATTTCAAAAAAAAAAAAAATATATTACATTTTTTGTGGACTAGTATTATAAACTTTATTTGCTTAGAAACACTTAAAGATTTGATTTGGGCCAAGGCCAATTTAAGCCAGGAATTTGGGTAAATAAATTAAAATGGAGTGTAGAATTAAAGAATATAAGATTACTATATAACCAATTAACTACTTGTTAAGCTTACAAATATTTATTGGAAAGAAAATAATGTTTGTTTAGTAAGAATATGCTCGCTACGTTAGCGAATAGGCTGAAAAATTTATGAAAAATTTATTAAAATTGATGACAAAATTATACTATTTACTAGTAGATTAACTGAATAAATTTAATTTATTTTATATTTAAATTATCTCTCATATGTATTAAAATGTATAGTTAGGAAAAAAACCCTTCGATGCAATCCGAAACACAATCATCATTGCTTATTTATTTCAGTTGCTGTCATTTTTGATTAAATGACCTTTTGCCAGTGTTATGGAAAATATTTCTGTTCCTAATCGTTGAAGCACTGAAGTATGTGTCTTTAAAATTATAAAATATTAACAGTTTAAATTCAAAGGCTTCAAATTATAAAGTTAGCTAAATTGTAACAAGGAAATTTCTTCAACTCTACAGGATTTTATTTAATTAACGTGCTTTTGTTTAGCCTAGACTTAAAAACTAAATTAGATAAAAAATAGTTAAATTTTACAAAATTTCTTTAATTTCTTCTCTAATAAATTAAAATATAATTTTGTGAATTCCAGGAATGGACTTTTAGCATTGTGTTTCTTTAGGATGTTAGTTTTGCTTATATTATGTGTTGTTCGTTTTATTATCTAACAGAATTTTCCTTTGTTTCCTAACTATCTTTAGGAACAATATTTTATCGAACAACATTAAAGAAAAATTTTTCGTTAATTTAAATAAAATATACTTATTATTATTATTTAATAAAATATATTATTCAGAGTACTAAATATCAATGTCACTATTTTGTAAATTTAACTATACTTACAATTTTATTGATGAATATATGGAATGCAGTAACATGAAAAATTAAAATATAACATTGACAAAATTCTATATCGCTAAAAGTTAAAAAAGACGAGATTCGCGTATTGGACTTTTTTCCTTTTTTGCACTTGATCTAGTTTGGAATTTGTAAAATCGTCTAAAAATTATAACCTGTTAAAATATATTTCATTCAAAAGGTACAATTATATATAATCATAGGTTCTTGTTTGAAACTTAACCAAATAAATATTTTGCTCTACTAAATGAAATAAGGTAACATTACCTGCTCTCAAAACACACACAAAAAATTATTCAGCATTTTTTGGAATATAATTTTAATTACTTAAGGAAATATCAACATTAATTTAATTTAAATAATTTAATAAAAATGCTTTCAGCGTTTAGACAGCAACTAAATTAATTTAATAACGAAATAGCAAGCGAAAAAAAAACAGAAAAAACCATAAAATTATAATTATATATACAACTTAAACAATTGTGTTATGCCAAAATAAAGCAAAGTGGTTTGATTGAAGTCAAACCTTGCACGAAATATTAATATTTTTACATTAAGGATTTATATTTCTGCCACTGCATTGTAAAAATAAAAAATTAACCAAAAAATAAACCATTTTTAAATATTTCTCGAAGTGACACAAGATTTTTTGTTCACTCAATTTATTATATTTTTAGTAGTCTGTAAAAAATATCGATTTATAATTATTATTTAATTAAAAATAAATTATATATGTCTAAATGAAATAAAAGATAACAAGTTTTGATTTTTGTTTTTTTTCAATTAAAAAAATATAATTAATAATAAAAAATCTTTGTTGCAAATTAATTTAAAAGTCTAATCGATTCGTTTGTAATGGTAAGCTAAACTAATCACATAAATCATAATTATTTAACAATCAATTGTATGGCGTAAAAAAATAAATAAAACAGTTAAAAGTTTATATAATTATTTTAATGAAATTCGTGCAAACAAAGAAAAAGTTTTTTTCTTTACTCAAACAAATGGCTGATGGCTGGCTAAACAAATGAATTGAAACAATTAATTGGATGTTGAAAATTTTTATTAAGTAGTGGTTACAGTTCGTTTGTTATGATTTTTAAATTATTGTTTGTTAACGGTTAACTGCCACTGAAAACAAAAATAAATGGTAAGATTTTTAGAATGTTGCAAAGTTCAAATTTTTTTTTTGTGTTCGTGTCGGCATAGCACACACTTTTGTCAAAACTCTTTAAATTTCTTATTGCAGTTTGATGGTAGTTGGCTTAAAATTTTAATTTTAATAGCACGTCCTCCAAAATTAATTGCAATAAAACAAATGATACGCCCTATTTAGTAGCAGAACTATTGCGCGGGCATGAATGGCATAATGGTGCTTGTTCCGGAGAATGTTGTAAAAACTCTTTTTATCCAAATTAAAACAATTGTAAATTATAATTATTATGATTTTTGATTTTTTTTTTTTTTTTTTTTTTGTATCACAAAAAGTCATGGAAAAACGTTTTTTTTTTTTTTAAATTAAGCACATTTTGCAAATGAAAATTTCCTTGAATTTTTCGAAAAAGGATTCCTGAATTTCTGCTAAAGATTGGGGTTTCGAGCACTTGAATAGTGCAGAAAAAATAACCTGTTAATAAAAAAAGTTACAAAGTTATCTGATGGGAGTTAGTAAAAGGGATCAGAATTATCACAAGCCATAAATGTCTTCACAAGTGCATTAAAGATTAAAAAAATAATTGTAATGACTGCGACACAACGCAACTCTATCTGCCCATTAACATAGAGGTTGTTTAAGTTGTCAGTATGTAGTTTTAGGTATAATGAGATAAATGTTTATTAAGAATCCTCTCTTTAACAGGCGATTTTCCACAATTAAAACCATTTTTAGTCAATATCCTTTGCCAAGAAATAATATTAAGATATAGATTTCAACACTGAATAAAAAAAATTAGCAACAACATTTTAAAAAATGTAAATCTTTATGTATAAGAAAACAAACTCCAATTTTCATACAGCTACTTTTAGGCTGGTAGTAATAAAGCAAGGATTCGAATTTATTGGAGCTTAACAAGTTGCTGCAGGTATAAAAATATTAAGAGGATTTTCATTTCCAAATTTAAGTACCTTAATAAAAAAAACTCCAAAGGCTTCTGCCGTAGCTAATTGTATTGCCTTACTTCGTCTTCTTTTTTTGACTTCAGGAACTATTTTAAAGCAAGTAAATTTATTTCTTGTATGTTTTTGAATAGTTCATGAAGCCAAGACACTACAAAAATTGCAAAAAAAATCTAAGATAAAATTAATTTATTAACAGTAAAAATAGAGAAAAAATAAGAAAAAAATTGTCCTTAACGAAGTTCGTTATCTATTAATTAAAAATCATATACAAAATTTAAATCAGCTCTTAGTTTTCATAACTTATGCTTGTGATTATTTTAATCCGAAAGGTTTTGAAGTACTTTCGGCAAATGCAGATTTAAGTTAATAAATACTGACCTTAATTTTAGCACTTTGTTACGTAGCAAGCAAAAGTTATACTTATTATAATTAATTTTCCTTTTTCTCTCTGTGCTTAGTTCATATGCAAAAAATGTATGTAGATTTATTTATCATTCGTTTGATGCAAATTCTATTCAAAATGAAATCCAAACATTCAAAAATATTAAAGTATTCACAGATTACTAAAAACATATCAATTTAAACATTCTGTGTTTTTGTCATACATACATATGTATATACATATATAAGCCTGATATTGGTCAATTTTTCATATCTTTATTTGGATGCAATAACATTTAACTTAAATATCACTTTACTTTCAATCAGAGTTTCCCCCTACAAAATCATATATAAATGTTTAACAAAAAGTTAAAAAAATGTTGTGATACCAAAGGCTTTATAACAAAAGAGAGCAAAACTTTGCATGATGTAATTTGACTTTGAAAATATGATGTGGTTACACTGAACGAAATTTCATGGGTAATATTAATGGAAGTAATTTTTAAAATCATAGCAATGAAAATAGTTAAATCAAAATAATTTTTATTCAAATTTATTTATATTAATAAAAAAAATAATTTAATAAAACAAAAAATAATTTATTTTAATTAAAATAGCATTTTCACATTGCAAGAAAACAAATGAAGCTAACTAATAAGTACATTAACCTAAAAAGAAGTGAAAGTGAATAATTTATTAGCGTATTTGTTCTTTATTTTACCAAATATTTTTTTTTAATAAAAGCAACACAAAGAAACTTTAATGTCATTAAACAAGCAAAAAAAGTATGCAAAAGTATTAGAATATTCATAGTAGAGAAATGAGTTATAATAACATAAAATGAAATTAAAATTAAGTCTTTTCTAGACGAATGTAGAAATTTGTACATATTTTCATCTCTAAAAAAGGAAAATAAGCAACTGCGTGCGTTTATAATAACTGCTACTAACCAGGATATTCTGATTGTGTGTATTTCATTAAATCATAACTTTAAGAAATACTAGCAGCGCCCACGACTTCGTCCGCGTATCATTTCTAATTTTTTTAAAATTAAAAATGTAGCAAAATGTGTTTTTAAATATTTGTTGTAAAGTTCTGTAAACAGTGTTAAAAAACTTCTATTTACAAAAATAAAAAATGCTGACAATAGTTTTAGTACCATTATACCGGTAATATTGAGTGCCTTTACATTTGTTACTCTGGTTTCTCTACGAAATGACATATTTTTATGAAAAAAAACTATTCTTTATTTGAATCAAGGTTCTAAGGGACTTCCTCACAAAACTTTATACGAATTAATCTAGCAGTATTTACGTAATGCGTACACAGGCAGACAGATCGATAAAAATTCTAAAAATTACTATCTTCCCCAACATTAAAATTTGCAAAAGTTTTCATGCACATAAATGTCCCCGTTACTGTTTTATTACATGTATATATTTAAAAATGTAAATAGTTTAATTTTATTGATGGTTTTAGTGTGCTGAAAATTGCTCCTTGGCATATTTATATTCAAAATATTAAGTACTGTACTTTACTTTTAACATACTAACTATTTGGCTCTCTATCTTTCCTCTATTCTGGAACAATACTTCGAATTTTCAAGGTAAAAACTTTAGGCTTAAATCGACATAAAAAATTAAGCTTAATAAGTAAAAAATGTTAATTTTAATTTTATTTCTTATCATTATAAACATTAAAAACAAATAGGAGAACTTCATATGTTTATTTAAATTTAAAAAGTTAAAAGTTTTCTTCACCTTGAATATAATTTTAAGTATTTCTACCGCGTTTTTATTTAAGATTTTGTGTGTTTACCATTTTAAATGCATTGCTCGTATACGTGTTGTGTAAAGATGTACATAAAGACGCTTTTAAAATCATATATTCTTTAAAAATTTTAGCAACTCTTCAAAAAACCTTTAAAGTAAAACGAAAACCTGCTTACATACATAAGTACTATAAGACTTTCCGATGTAATACTTAATGCAATCGTGTGTTTGTGTGTATGTGTGTAAAAATATGTCTTTTTTTAATTCAAGCTGTTCTAAAATGCATAGAACGTTTGTTGTTGACTCAAGAGCTTGCACTTTGCTTTGTTGCCACTTTTGACTCTAACCTGCTGGCGACATGTAGTAATTTTCAGCTAAAATTATTTTTCTTATTCTGTTTTTTGAGTGAGAATTTTTTGTGTAAGAATTTTTCTTTGTATTAAATTTTTTATTTGTTTGTATTACTTAAAGGGTGGAATAAATGAAACCGACTCTTGAACTCAGTAAACAAAAATATTTTTACGAGAATTTTTCTTTAGAAGTTCATCATTTAATTGGAACTTTCAAACAATAATAGATTTTCTTCAGACGGTTATCAGATCTTACACTTCCCAGATCTCCGTATTTAATTAAATTTTAGTTCAAGTGCCTATTATGTATTTATGAAGTGTAATTCTTATATCTAGTCCTACGCAATCATCTCACTACATCAAATATAATATTATAAATATTTGCAATATTTTTTATTCCAAAAGTTATTACCCTTGATATAAAAGAATTAAATTTTGGGTTTTTATTCAAAAAACCATTAGCGACAAATATAATAAAAGAGTACAATAGTTTGAAAGTCACTTCAAAAATAATTAAAAAATAATAAATAAAAAATAAAAAACAATATTTAACTATACGAGAAGCCGCCATGTTTAAGGATGAAAATCTATAGATGTGGAATAAGGGTATGTCTAACCTTGTCATTCCATTTGTAATTTCTACAGCATCCATTTCCGATCCAAAAAGAGTGGTGAAGGTTATAACTAAGGTGTTGTAAGAATTATAGATAGTTTAATATAATCCTCTAATATTGTATTCAGGTTATATTGTGAAATTTTGATCAAATACAGAAAACAAAAATTAATGTTAATTTTATTTTTGCAAAATAAATGAACACACCAGTTTATTTTAATATCTAGCTTTTTGTGTAAGAAAACCAAAATCTCCAGGATAAAAAACAAACTTTTTTGGGATCAAACGTATTCCATGTGTTTGAGTTTTTTGAGATATAAATATTTTTTAACAAAGGTTTAATATATTGTGGTAATACTTATTAATTTTTTACTATTTCTGATTTCATCCTGATTTTAATTTACCTTATAGTTTTATGAACAATAAATTTAAATTTCTTACATGGGCCTGCAATATAAATTTCTGCAAGTTTTTGCTGCTGTATGATGCTTTTTTAGCTTCTATGATAAAAAATTAAGTCAAATCAGCTGTAAAGAGAAGTAAGAAGCGAACGAGTAACAGAACAGAAGCAGAATGATGAAAAATTATTTTAACAGCTACGATTTCTGCTATGACATTGACTGTTCAAGTGTTATTTATGAAATGGCGACATACAATAATCCTTGACATAATTTTTAATAATAATTTTGTCTTTGTTTTGGCGTATACAAGTGATAACAACTATTCTTTGCATAATTTTTTAAATCCTTAATCTGTTCTAGTAAATAATTAATATCAGATAAAAAGAAATTCTGAACGTTTTCTGCAGTGTGATTTTTATTTTATTTCATTTAATTTTTTTTTTAATATTCAGTAAACGTTGTTTTGAGAAAAGATTTTACTTTTGAATTTTAATCGCATTTTATTCAGAAAATAGTGAATGATACTCAATACGTATTAAAGGGAAAGGGTAAAAAATAAAAATTTCAAAAACGTTTGATCACCTTCAAAGAGCTTAAAAAAATAAGAAAATGAAAAAAGGAAAAAAGGAAAACACTGTTTGTACAAAAAACTAAATGAAATATCAAGTTTGAAAAGAAAATAAAAAAAGAACTATAAGAATTACTAATGTTACAAATAATTTTTTGGTTATTAAAAAAATATAACCTTAACATACTTTTCATATTTAAAACTTTTACATTGAAGACGAAGAAAGATTGCATTGATTGATTTGCTATACTAACCATTATTTCTGCCCAAGTCTTATGTCCTTTCACAACGGATTTACCAATTCCGCCTTTAATTGTATTTTATTTAATAGATTTCAAAATAATTATAATTTTAAAATCGTTATTAATTATAAGATGATAAGCCATTAAAATAATAACATAAATTTGTAGAGAGTTAAGATTTTAGTTAATTTCAATAGTTTTCTTTGCAAGAGTTATGTGTTTAATTTGGCAATTTAAGAGTCAACACCTTCAAAGCCTTATTTGCACATTTTTGCTTGTACATTCTGTTAAATAAAATTTTTCTACAACTTTTCCAATTGCTAAATTTAATAAGAAATCTTGATTTGGCACATGAAAACTTGCTTGTGAAATATGCCATCTATGACGTTTCTTATCAGCCTTTCCTAAGAAAATGATTGCTTAAAGATTTAAAAATTAACACTTTAAAAGATTTTTTTTTTTTGTAAGTTTTTCGAACAAATTTCAACAGCGAAATTAAATAATATATAAAAAACTAGTAACAAAACGATTTTAGTTTAGTGTACAAACCAAGAGGCATACGATTATAAAGTACTCCTGCAAAAGAAAAACATTGTTTCAGAAAACTTTCCTATACATTAACCGTACGATTCATAACCAGCAAAACTCCTTTAATTTCATAACCAGGTACCCGGGTACCCGAAGTAGGTTGTTTTGCGTTTATTGAAATAAAATAATATTTTCCTGTAAATATTTTTGTTGTTGATTATACTTTGCGTTCTCAACTGTACAAATTTGATATTTGGAAAAAAAACTGGTTTCTGTTCGTATATAAGAACCTAAAGAAACACAAGTAGGCAGAAACTGGTTTTATGTAAAGGTTGTTTATTTGCTTATTTTGTTTATTTTCGGTACCTACTTGCTTAATTGCTTTTGAATTAGATAGCAGATGTTCATTTGTGTCGTAAAATTAAAATATTTCATTTGCTTCGCCAGTCTGTGTTGAATATTTGAACAGTGAAGTTGGTGAAAAATGAGCCGCAACGACCGATATTTGTCTACAAGGGAATACTGGAATTTGAGTGATGAAGCAAGAAGCACATATATTCAACGTTTATTTGAGGAAGTGACTCAAGATGAGGGCCTTGAAGTGGACCCTGTGGAAGACCAAAATGAAGGAAATGTGTCCTATACTGGCGAAGTTTCGGAATCAGAGAATGAAGATTTGAATGTTGACAACGCAAACGAAATTGCAGCTGCTATTGACGCAACAGAGGAAATTTTCTTTGATGATGAAGGTGGAGATGATGATATGCAAGAAGATGCACCAACAACAAACCCAGAAGACTACATGACTGCACGTGACGGCACACAATGGCAGCGAACACCACGTAGTTGCCAACAAGTGAGAAGCCACAATATATTCAGAGACCGCTGTGGTCCAGCGCGGATTACTGAAAATATGACGCCTTTGCAGTGTTTCAAAACATACCTCATAGTAGAAATGGTGGATATAATAGTGCGCCACACAAATAGAAAAGCGCATGCCACATATAATGCGCACAATGAAGAGAATCCCAATAGACGTCAGTTGAAGTGGAAAGACACGACAATCAACGAAATTTATGCGTTCATTGGAATGGTTTTGATGGCTGGCACAAATCATTCTAATGACAGAAACGCAAGATATTTGTGGACGTCACAGGCTCACCCAATATTCCGCGCCATCATGGGAATAAACAGGTTTTTCGATTTGCTGCGTTTTATGCGGTTTGACGACCCCACAACACGGGTAGAGCGACAGCGTCAAGACAAAGCGGCGCCAATTCGCGATATTTGGATAATGCTCAATGCAAATCTTGCCAGATATTATGTGCCATCAGAATATTTGACCATTGATAAACAATTATATCCGTTCCGTGGTAGAACCAAATTCACCCAATATATACCCTCGAAGCCAGCAAAATATGGCATAAAAGTATGGTGGATTTGCGATGCCAAAAACTCATATCCACTTCATGGCCAAATATATACTGGCCAACAAGAAACTGGTCGTGAAGTTGGTGTTGGCGAAAGAGTGGTGAGAGATTTAGTTGGGCCATACTACGGTAGCGGACGAAATATAACAATGGATAATTTTTTTACGACGCTGCCGTTGGCTAGGCAACTAAAAATAGAAAAGCTCTGCATTGTGGGTACACTCCGCCGCAACAAAGCTTACATCCCTGCGGAGATGAAAGAAGACAAAAAAAAAAAAAAAGACGTTGGTTCAAGTTTATTTGGCTTCTACGACAACGTAACACTGCTCTCATATAAGCAGCGGAGTCCAACTCGGTCATCCTTCTTTCTAGTATGCATGATGATGCAGAAATTGACGAGAATGGGAAACCAGAAATTATAAATTTTTATAACCAAACAAAAGGTGGGGTGGACGTAATGGACCAAACGCTCCGAGAATACACGACCCAGCGACAAACAACTGCACGATACACCACGACGCGCAGGAAGAATTTCCTGCGTCAACTGGCAGAAAACCTCTGCATTCCTATTATAGAAAATATAATTTCAAATGTGCAAAGCGTGCGCCAATTTTCAACAAAAAATGCAATTGAAAGCATCATCGGAAGGCCGTTGGAGAGTGTGCTTTGTGCTGCAGGTCCGTCAACATCTCCGTCAGCACGACAAAGGGGCAGAAAAGTACATAGGGGCGTGTGCTACATGTGTAAACTTCTTCCAAATAAGCGCAGAAGAAAAACTAGAAAAAATTGCAGCATATGTAGCACGCCGATATGCGATGAGCACGCCATAACAATTACTAAACGCTACAATTGCCACAATAACAACGATAGTGATTCGGATGAATCATAATATAATATATATAAAATATGATAAAATAAATAAAAAATACATTTATTTCCAATAAAAACAACACAAAAAAACGTTTTTTCATTTACATGTCAGGCATTTACATAGGAATTGCATTAGGGTACCCGGGGACCCGGTTGTGTGTTTATATGGGTAAAACATTTAAAATCATTTTTTAAAGAAAATATTGAAAATATTTTGAATTTTTTGTATTTAAACCTTAGTTTAGCCAAAATCTCTCATGATTCGGAGTTTTATGTCCATATCTCAAAAATTATAGGCACAGCAGCACTTTAAAGTCAAAAAAGGTACACGGGTACCCGGTTATGAATCGTAGGGTTAAAGACTACAAAGTAACTAAAAATTTTGAAAATCATTTTTGTATATTTTTAAATTAAAAATGAAATAATCTGCAATCCCTTTAATTTACAATTAAATTGATATGATCTACTCTATAATATGATTTTCATCTAACAGTTATATTTTATCTGATTATGACCAGGGAATTTAATGAACATAATGTATTGCAAGTCAAATATAAATTGACAAAATAGTTAATTTGATATTCAACATCAGTGTTAAAAATTGTAACCATAAAAACAAATTGGAGACCACATTAATGTGACAATGTTGATGATAAAGCACTGTATTGTGTTGCCGGAGTGTCAGTTTTAATTATTAGCTACAACGAATTATTAAAACATTATCCAAATTTGCGTTTGGCAAGAAAATTTAAATGTTAATATAATCAACTACATGACGCTAACACCCGATAAATATATACAAATATAACATAGTAATTGCTTTATTTTTAAAGTAGAGTTAGTTTAATCAATGGTTAATTATAAACCGCAATTTCATTTGAAGATTACTACTTGAACTTAACGTTATTGCTGTGGGCAGTTAAGACTTCATTTTGTATATAGCACCTACAAAAGAAGAGTTCTTCTGTACAAAAATTAGTCATATGTCTAAAAATATATTCTTTGTTTTCTTCGATAGTTTTTATATATTTAAAATAAATATAATTTTAGTAGTAACCTAAGGAAAAATTTTATTTACAGCGCTCATAAATATTTTAAAAGACCAATGTTGAAGCCATAATATTAAATCTCAGTTGCATAATTATCTTATACTTATAATTGCTGTTATAATTTGCGTTTGCTTAAAGTCACTTATACCTTCGCAAAATATATTAAGCCATTTATGAATTGCAAAATAAATTATTGTTTTTCTTATGACTTGTGATTATGTTGAAACTATTTAAAAAATTAATAGAATTCGACCAAGAATAAGAAATTGTTGCTCTATTATTTGTTTACTCGAAATAATTACGACTTCAAAACATACAAAAAACAAATAAAAATATTTTTAAGACAGTCAAAAAAAAAATAGTTTTCACCCAAAAAAATTAAGGGAGGGATAAATAAGATTTAAATAAAAAAAGAATCATAAAAAAATCTGTGTAATAAAGTGTAAAATAAGGATGTTGCCTATTGTTAAAAAAAATATATATGAACAAAAAAGCTAAAAGTTAAAGGAAAAACAGTAAAAGAAAACATCTATAAATTAGCGAGGCATTAATTTGATATGGGTAAATAGCAGAATCCAGATTGACAGGAGCAACAGAAACATTTTCGTAGCAACACATAACAACAGGTATTAACAACAATGACAGTAATAATGTGAAGCAATTTTCTATAGCTCAACAAAAAAGAAACACCTATAATACAAAAAATTATAATAATAATAAGTCATGTAATCATTAAGAATACACATAGAGCGTAACGCAAGGAATATGTGTGTCACAAGGTAGTTAAATTATTCTTACAAATGACAAGACAGCAAATTAAAAAAATAAATAATACAATTTAAAATCTAGGATTACGCAAAGATTAGCATCGTTTACATTAGCATACCAGCTTAGATGATTAACAGTCTGTGTTATAAATGAAATACCATTATAGATCATTCAAACAATTTTCTAAGAAAAATTAGCAAAAAAAATCAGATAATGCCAGAGGAAGTTAAAAATAAATATAAATATAAATATGTAAGCCTTTATTAGTGTAATTTTGAACTGCTGAATAAAAAATTTTTTTTATTTTGATTTTTCGTTCTTTTTTATGACATACTTGAGCTATATCGAAGCAGAAGCAGTAATAGGAAAATATAATAGATTCTTAGTTTGTAAAAGAAAGGTTATAATAAGAAACCCTAACAACTCTGTAAAGAATTAAAAAATTAACCCACACGTACAAGATCACCGTGTTGTTAGTTGAAGGCATTTTTTTTTCAAACAAATTCACATACAAATTAATATCAACTAAAATGAAGGAAAAACTTTTTTTATCTCTTTCTTCTTGTTAATGTGAACCAAAAAAAAAAAAAAAAAGAGCAAATTATACGCAATTTCACAAAATTCCTGTTGTCTAGTTAATTGGAAATTTGTTTACACATTTTTATTCTATATACGAGTGTAAATATGTGCGTAGCAAATAAAAGCTAAAATCTTAACTTTTGCCTTTAATAAAAAAATATGCTACATATACAAGTTACAAACATACAGTTCGTAAATAAAAATAATTTGTTCCATTATTAAAATTTAAAAGCCCTTATTTTTCAAGAAAATTTAATTTACCTTTCTATCGTTTGCAGAAACTCCAATAAAAATTTTATTTGTTTTATGATTTTTCTTCCTTAAAAGAAATTGAAATTTTTTGCTTTTGATTTACTGCTCTTGGAATCTTGTTAACATTTAGGATTTAAGATAAATAAGCAGAATTTACTTGTAAATGCAAATTAATACCATAAAATATACTGACTTGAAAATTAATTTTATTAAATAATTTCTATGTTTTTTTTTATACAACAAGATTTGTTAATTTTTTGGCTTTCGATATTTATTTTAAATATAAATGTATACTTGACCTTTTTAATTAAGTTTTTCTTTCAAACTATTTAATAACTAGGTCAGCTTTAAAATTATAAATTGTATTTTTATATCCTAATATTCCAATATTTCGCCAACCCGTTGGGTGATATCGTCAGGTAGGAATAATATTTGGAGTTATTTTTTTTAGATATTGAAATAATAGAAAACTGAAATTAATATTCTTTTTCAAAAACTGAATTTGTATTTCTTTAATTAGAAAAGTCCCAGGTAATTGACAGCAAAAGCTTACAATAACTTGTTGGGATACATTAACATAACCTCTTAAATCTTGGGATTAAAATACTCGTGGTAAGAAATTAAAATTGAAAGGTTGACAAATCAGAAAGCGGTTCTGGTTTAACTGATTGTAAGATATCTGAATTTTTGGAATATACTTAAAATTATTGTTATTGACAATTTAATATAAAAAATATTCGAAAGAGAGGGTCAATAAAAATGTTATTGTAAACGTAAACAAGTTGTTCATGTTAACTTATATTAAAAACAAAAATTCCTGATATAATGTACATTTAAAATTTTATTCTCAATTTGTGGTTACTTTCTTGTTTCTTCGTTTTTTCATTCTGTTTGCAAAAAAAAAAAAACACCGTTTTAAAATTATTTTTAAATACGGGTGGAAAAAATGTTTCAAAAAAGTTTATTTTATTTATATAAAAAATATCTCGGAATTATATTTAATTGTGTATTAATTTTTTTCTATTGTGTTAATTTTATTTTCATTTATCACGAATAGTTTTACTAACCAAAAGTTTCGATAATGCGTGGGATTAAAAATTCGAATAGACATTGAATTCCTTATCTGTTTAGCTATTGTGTTCACAATGGGCTTAGTTTTTTTCGCGATTCACAAATCATTACTACTAAGACAGGCTGCCTTATGAAGTAATACAGCTCACCTTGATGCAAACCGCTAATGAATTTGTGGTGGATTCATAAAGAAAAAATCATAAAAAAGAAGAAGAAAGACTGATAGAAGTAAAACAATTTACTATAAAAATATAAAAATAAACAAATTACATAATTAAATTCCGTACATATTTAAGTCCATCCTAAAATTTTGACCTTCTCATGTTATACTTTTAAAAATTGTAGAACCAGTACAGAGAAAAAGTTCGTAAAAACTACACTCAGTGACAAAATAGTGATAAAGTGACAGGTCCTTTTCATATCAAGGAATCAGCTTCGAGAAAATTCTTTCATCTTTAGGGTAAAGCTATTTAAAGTATACTATCCCGTTAAAGCCTATTATAATATAATAAAATACAGATTTCAACAAATGTAATACAAAGTAAAGTTTGTATAAAGTTACTTATGTTGATGCCACTTATTGTTCACCTTTGTTTTATTAGGAATTTTTGGTATTCAGCTCTTGAACGATTATTATTCTTTTAATATAATTCAAAATTTTATTTACTGTATATTCATGCATATACACAATAAATTTTAAGTTGTTCGCATGTTGGCTTGTTGATTGTTTAAAATTAAATTTATATTAAAATTGGAAATTTTATATGTATATTTTCGATTCATTAAACAACATATTTAATGCCAATTCTACACTAATATTTTCTGTAAAATTTCATACGTAGAAACACGTTATGATACAAGCAAGAAGTAAATTATAAATTAAAAATAATTTAAACATGCAAAATATGATATAACTAATTCTTAATTCTCGAAAGATTTAATGTTTACTTTTAAGCACAATGCGTTGTAAGTCTCAAAAATACTTAAGTAAAATTATAATGTGTTTGCCAACTTTTAGCAAAACTTAAGATTATAGAAAAATTTTATGGTACAGTGAATTATGCAGAATATTAAAAATTTATGTAGACTTCTACTTCTGGCTACATATTATTTAAAACTCATAAAATAAGTTTGGGAGCTTGCCAAGCTCAAGACTATTAAATATAGACAAACATTTGCACATACACATTATACTGACTGTATAAAAAGTAAATGGATTCTTTTCGAGACTATCTTATTGTCCCTAAAATTTTTAAGTTAAATCTAGTACTCTAGATATTTTGTGGCGATGACTCTCACTAAATGTACATAGCTGTACTTTTAAAAAATACACAAAAAAGTGTTTTAAATTATTCAAAAATATCTTCTAAATTTAGGTTCTTAAATGCTTAATTTAATTTGCTTAATTAAGACCAAATAAAACAAGTAACAGTACCATAATTGGCTATGCCAAACCTTATATACCCTTCACCATATATGTAAATCAAATAGACATATATTGGGGTGACGTAAAACTAAGAAATATGAAAAAATAGCTATGTATTTCTATACAAAAAATTTATAGGTTATTAAATGTTTATTATTTTTTTAAAGTCCTCTTCAAAAGCTTTAAAATGATACTCATATTAATATCTTAAGAAATATGGTGCATACTAGTATTTTTCTAAGAAAAGTTTAGAGGCGTATAGTACGGAAAATGTAGGACAGAGCCAATATTTTCGCTTGATGTTTTTTTTTTTATTTCCTGTCACTTCATTAATTTTTTTTTATTGGAGTTACTCCATTGTTCCAAGTATTATTGAAAAATTAGAAGCAGGTGTTGTGTTTTTTCTGCTGCCTCAAAAACCATAGACCGATTCTACTCATTTTCAATAGCAAAATTTTCGAAATTATATTTAATCTATTGGCATTTTTGAATTTTTTCTAGCTCATCTAATAGTTTGGCAAAGTTGATTTAAATATTAACACCGATGATGGATGGACAACGGTGTATCAACTTCGCTATGCATAAAAACTCAAAATACATATTCTTTATGGGGTAAAAAATGTACAAAATTCGACACCTATATTAAAAACAAATGGAGGACTTACAATACAATTTTGCATTGAAGTTTTATAAATTTTAGCAACCAATGTTATGATATCAACGGTTATGTTGTTATTAACCAATTTATAGCAATAAGGGATCTGCGTGACGGACGAATAAACGTCAATTTTCATTTTAGTCTTGAATTAACAATTTTCTTAAAAATATCATTTTGCAAATAGAAGTGTAAAAAACGAAACTCTTAACAAATTAACTTAAAGATGTTTGGATTTTTTTCATTAGGTTTCGTTATAAATTCTGTTTCTCATAGTTTATTTTAAGGGCTTAATTTGTTTTCTTGGTCTTCCATCTGTTATCTTTTAAATGTTTATTTTTGTGTATTAGATCACTTTTAAAAATATTTTAATGTGTTCTATAGGAAAATTTTTAAAAGAATATTGTATTTGAGTAATAAAAATTTGCAGCAGTAAAACAAAACCTTATAAAAATACAATTTGTATATTTAAAATATTATAAATATAAGTATATATTTTTAATTTATAAATTAATTTCTTAACAAAAAAGAATTTCAATTTGTGTGCTTATTTTTATCTATGAAATGTGTTTTCTACTAAAATTTATTAAATACATCATACCAAAGTCAATAAGGTACAGTAAATTTAGACAAATATCATTATTCTTTTTTTCACATTCATCAATATTTATCTTTTGAATAAATTCTACAATTTTTTTATTTATTTTATTTTTATCATTTTTGGTTTATTCATTTTTATTGAAAAAATGATAGATTTACCAACAGCCAAATTGCAATACAAATATAGCTAAATGAAACTTTAAAACACAGGCTTAGATGTAACTTTTTAATAAATCGCACAATAAATTAACAAAAGTTATTATATATATTATAAAAAAGATAAAAGTTAATAATACTTCAGAAATTACAATGCTAAACCAAAGCCTTGCTTAAAAACCGAAAAAAAATTAAGGGCTCTATTTATTCTAATGTAATATAATATCAAAAAAAAAAAAACGCGATGTACTGAATTTAATAAACTTAACGGAGACTGCTAAAGATGAAAAAAATGAATTTAGGTAAAGCCACTCCATTTGAACAAATGCTTTTCACTTAATAACTTTGCATATGACCTGTGTGTCACCTTTGAATAGACCACTTTGTCGGGATGACATTAGTATCAAAATTTTTGTTGTTGTTTTTTTCAACAGTAGCCAACCTGTTTCATCTTTTTTTTAAGTTTTCGCTTTATGTTGATACATTATCCTGTACATATTAGAGTTATAATAGTAAATATTCGATAATAAAAAGATGAGGTAGACACATCATACATGTTAATAACTTTAAAAAAATTTATTAATCTTCTGTAATGAATTTTTACTATTTTATCGAAATCCACGCAGTAAATGGATGAATTTAATAAGCAAATATTCTTCTGAATTTCCAAAATAGATATATTCAATTTTTAGCTACATTTAGCTTAGTAAATGCATTTACATGATGTTGATTCATCTGTTGATTCCCCTTTAAACCATGCGAAGTGATAGACTACTTTAGAAGGTTGTGGTTCAAGATTAAGTAAACGTTTGTCTTCTGCTTTCGTGATATTTAATATAAAATGCTTTTAAAGCAGTATAAATATGTTAAAGATATTAATGTAATAAATCTTGGAATAAGTAACAACGAATAGTTGCTATAAAACTACTAAAAGTCGACTTTTAATTTTACGAGTATAGTTTTTGTAAATCAACAAAAAAAAAAATTACAAAAAATTATTTGGAAAGGTGGAGGGTTTTTGGCTCCATTAGAATCAGTAAGCTTAGCAGAAGTGAATAAAAATTATAAAATATTAAAGCTAAATATCTCCTAAGCTATTAGATGTAGCCTTTAGCAATTGCCTGAACTAAATTCCAAAATCCCTCAAATTTGGCATCGGCTTTTTTTACATCAGAGGTGGCGCCTTAAGTATGTAGATACGACTGCACATCTGCAATACTCGAGTAGTCGCGGGAAGCCTTAATGTAATATGACTTGTTTTTTAAAAACTACTGTATTATTTCCACTTTGGTTAACCTTAACACCCACTGTGCGATAGTTTAAAACCAAAGTAATTATTCGAAGTTTTTGTTTTGGTTATTATATAATTATAAATTAAAAAAATTACATTGAATTTGAAAGAGTTGTAGTCTTCAAAAGCTCCTCTTAAATGCAGTAGAATGAGGTGAAGTTTATGGACATCAGTTTATGGTTTCTGTGAAGATAACACAGCTGTCACAGATATTTTAAGAAATACCGACAACAAATCTTTTGGTATAATCATTTATAAAGATACTAAGGTGTTTCCCACTGTTTTGTCAAAAATCACTTATGCTATAATTAGCCAAAATATTACACTAAATAAAAATACTGCCTACTTTCTTTGCTTCATTTATTCACTCTTTTAATTTAAGTATTATTTTACGGGTTTCTGACAGTTTAAAAAAAGTTTAAAGAATATATTTTTCTTAGGTGAAATACTTTTTATTTACTTTAAGAATCCTTTGCAAAAAACAAACATGACTATTATGAAAGATATTTGCCTTCTTACGTTTTCTTAAGCTTTTTGCATAACTTTTATATATTTTCGTTAAAACAAAGGAAGTCAGCCTTGGTTAATATTTTTTTTTTTCATTTATTTCATATTTGTTTTTTTTTTTTTTTTGTCTTACAAATTTCATAAATGCAGTTTTTTTTATAAAGAAATGCTATGAACATATGAGGAATTATTTTTGTCTTAAAAAATAAGATGCGAAATATTTCAGAGCACATCAGAAAATGAAAGAAAGGATAAAGAGAAAAACATTTGACATCCCATGTTGCATTCCACAATGAAGGAATATACCTTAAAAAAATAATATTAGAAAGAACGAAAAACAGTCTTGTAAACAATATTTTACGTGGTAATTTTAATCAAAAATACATTCATTATTTCTAATCATAATTTCTTTTTTTCCCATTTGAATGTATGTAAATTATGTGGGATTATCTGCGATTTCTATTCTGACATCTGAAGCCTTCTTGTTTTAGCTTTACAAGAGTACAAAAAAAAAAAAACTCAGTAATAATAATTACACTTGATACAAATATTAATATTTAAATTATTGAATTTTGTTTCTTTGGCTGTTTTTTATTAACAAAATTATTATATGTTGTTTAATTTTCATAGAACAAAAAAAATTATTTACAAAATTTGTTCAATATTGGGCAATAGGTGATATCGAACTTACTTCAATGATTTTTGTTTTTTTTTAAATTTTATAGAAATTTTTTGTTATAAATTTTACTTTTGATGCGACAACACCATGTTCTTTTATAATTAAATATTGATAATTATTGTAGTCTCGTGCAGCAGTTATCCGATATATAATACAAGGGGTGTTGTAAACATAACGCAAAATTTAGTAGAAGTATTTAACCTGTTCTTATGTCTTTAAGTTGTTTGCTTTTATTTATATTTTCCATAATAACTTTGCACGGTATTTTCCATTCATAGACACAAGTACCGCTACCGATAGCATCTTTTATTTAGCTTTTGTGCATATCGTGTAAAACTTAATGTACGAATTAAATTTGTTATCCTATGTAATGGTTGATCACTTAAATCCACCTTGAAGAGCATAACTCCCTTAAGTTCAAGGGTCTTATCTATAGTTCGCAGTATTTACAAACTTTTATTTTAGCATTCTTTATTGTATATTAAGAATAGTCAAAACTAAATTTTCTGAATTAAGATTTCGAAACCAGCCTTAAGTCTCTCTCTAATTGGGCAAAAGGAGCCACTTGTACAAGCCTGAGGCAGCGTAATATAACGCTTCACCTCCCTGAGCCCTGTCCGAGCTTTTCTGTGACGAGAGGAAACTGCGTGGGCTTAGTATACAGTTTCTTGAAATAGTCAGTAGATATCATTTCAGCTTAGTTTTTTATTTAATTAACGTACGTTCGGCCACTTATCTAAACTCTCTATCCTCAATTATAACCAGCATCCTAACATAACGTCAGTTCGAAAAAAACTTATCCAACCTCAGCAGAAGTCTGTTATAAATAGACAGTTGCTTATACAACTCTATACCCGAAGCAGCGAGCAAATAGTGAATTGCTATGGATTTATTTTCCGATATCATCTTTAAGCCGTATTTTTTTAAAGTTATAATATCGAAGTCAAACTGTGCTTTGTAATTTTGTACAATATTGTAGATTGTACTTTACATATTTTTTTATTATTATTATCTTTTTTAATTTTTAACTACCAAACTTCTTTTCTTAGAGATGGTTACGTCTCACAGTACAACTGGTGGCAAATTGAAAGCCTGTCTTGAGTTGCAACAAACATAAGTCGTCGACGGCGGTAATATAAAACAATATTGTTTTATAAAAATAATCAGTTTGTTCTATTTTTCAGTAATAAAGCAAAAAATAAAAGAACTATTAATCACATTAAATGCCTTCTGAAAGCAAAAATATGAAAATATTTTGTATATTAAATAAATTTGAAATAACACGGTCTGTTTGTGTAACTTTGTTTAGTCAAAATTTAAAATGACAAAAGATTTCAAAAATTCTCTGCAATAATATAAACAAAAAAAATTTTTATTTAATTAAAATGTTTTAGAAAGTTATTATGAGGATTTTTGAAATAAATATTGAGAAGTAGCAAAGCAAAGAAAATTTAAATATTAACAACAAATAACTTCTTTTTATAAACATTAACTTATTTTTGTGTGTTTTGTTAAATTAAACATGCGTAATCACCATTGTCAATAAAAATAAATGCTTATTTAATAAATATATAGAGGGTGTTCGTTTCAAGAAAAGGATCTGAATTCGAATGTGGAGTTCTTTTTTACTTTTCACCACAGTTGGAACAAATTTGTCGTTCCTTTTGTAATTTATACAATATCCATTTTCAGCCACAAAATGTATTTATATTTTTATGTTTTGCTGTCTCTCCGTCTTGAAGCTAACTTTTCCAAGGTACTAGAAAAGCTAGAGAAAATTTAGATACGACCACCCATTAGACACAGTCGCAAAAATTTTGCTATTGAAATCAGCATGATCGATCCATGTCCATTGTGATAGCGGGCAAAACACCACGGCTGCCCTTCATTTTCATATCATTTACGATAAATATAGTTTATTGAATAGATGAAAAACATATCATATCATTCTGAAATATATTATAACTAAATATGCTTGTTTTTTAATATGAGCATTCAAAAATACAACTCAAAATAGTTTTAGTTTTATACATTAAATTTTTTATAGAAAAACTAAAGTTTTTGTAATTTAATCATTAGAATTTTTAGATTTTATCAGTTTTCAATCTATTTTATAATTAACTGCATTATGTGATGATACAAAATATGAAAAAAGTCTCTTAACTTTTCCTCATTAAAAATCTAAAATGAAAAATGTTGTTATTGACACTTGATTGGCAAGCAATGCAATTAGATTTGACTGTTGCGAGCATTATTGTGAAACAGCCATTAAAATCTGATTTTTTTTAAAGATTTTTATGCTGCTTTTTTACTACTGATATACATTGTAACGGCAACGACAGGGTTAGGTCATTAAAATAATATTATATAACGAAAAAACTGTTCAATGTGATTCTCAAATTTTGGTTAGGCTTAGATTCATTGTAATATGTAATAAAGTGAAAAGAGAAAAGTAAAAATAAACGCACACGAAACGATATACTTTTCCTGGGCCGCTTCATTACTTCCGAAACAAAGTTTTATCTCAATAAAAAAGAGAATAAGAAAAGAAAACATATTTTAAATGAACAAAAAAAATGTAGATGACTACAAATGATAATTTAATGTCATGACAAATGCCACTACTCCTTTTGAAGGCACAAAAGAAATCAAACGCAGACTAATTCAATTTATTTTCAAGATCCCTCAAATTGTGAATTTTTATGTTGGACTGCGTTTTTGTGCATTCTTATCAATTCGTTTCTTATTTTGTATATGTATTTGTTTGTTTTTCAAAATCGTCTCTTCTTCCTAGATGTCAGAGTAATTGTACGAGTAAAAGGTTTTAAGTTTTTTGGCTTATTATTAGTTTTATTTTCCCCTTATCCTGCAAAATATTATTTTTAAACACACCATATAAATTTATTTGTTATTGCTTATAAAGCACCACTGATAAATGCATAGGAATGTATGTGTAAATCCTAAGAATTTAAACACACTTTTGTGTTTATTTCGTGTTTGCTTATAATTAAATAACATGCACTAAATTATTTACTCATGTATAATTTCAAAATATGTCATCGCAATGTTGTTGTTATACTTATTGAAACTGTTTACGTCGAGAACACTTAAAAGCCTTTTTCTTTACGAAAAGACGTTATAAATGATTAAGAGCATTTAAAAGGGGTGCATCTAATATAATAGCAGATTTTTAGCTCAACCTCCCACAGCGTAACAATTACGTTAATTTTGTAATCATGTAAACTATTTATAAAACAGAACTAAACCGAAATGAATAATTTAATATTACAATTAATGTGCTTGTTGCATATAATAGTGTATTTGTTCTAACAATAGTAAGGCATGATAATGAATGTTATTAATAATTAATATTAATTTATAGTAATGTTAATTTTGCTGTAAAATCATATCATTGATAACAAGTTGAAAACACTAAACTCGCAAAAAATTGAATTGGGATATTATTTATTTTATTTTTTTTTATTGAAAAATAATTTTAATAGCTTTGTTTTCTGTATATCATCCCACAATAGGTATCTCCAACTAATTTTGTTGTTTTTTTTTTATTTACTTTTAACACGGTTTAGCAACAGAGTAACAACGTTTTTTTTTTTTTTTTTTGTCTTCTCAAGAGCACAAAATACATGTTCAGAGTTGTCAACGATATACTAAATTAAAAAAATAGAACAATAGTTTAAAATATCTATATTTGAATTGAAAAAAAACGACAATCTAGACTATAAAATTTTATACCTGAAACGGTATTTACACCGTTATTATTTAATTTTAATTGGTGAGGACTAAATTAGCTTTGGAAACTAAATATTTACTAAATTAATTAAAAATGGGTGCTTTCACACTTGTATCTCTCTACGAAATGACAAATTTTTATGAATAAAAGTATCCTTTACTTGAATCACGGATATAAGGGACCTCTTGACACAATTTTATTCAAATCCATCCAGGAAATTTTTCGTGATGCGTACATCACAAACAGATATATGTGTAAAAAATTACCTTGTTAATGTTTTATTATCATTTTACACTGACAGTGCAAAAATAACCTCCAAAAAACAAAAAATAGGATAAATTTTAAGCCATTTGAACTTAAAACTGTTATGGAAAATAATATGTATGTTATCTAAGAAAGCTAAGACCTAATGTTTTCCACTAGAATATTTTGCTTAGTGTCTTAAATAAAAGCAGATTTATATTTAAGTTTTACATCTACAATCTTTTAGAGCGGTGTGTGTTAGCAGGGTAAAAGGCTATGATAGCTAACACACATAAAAATATATTTTTTTGCCTTCAGTTTTTTTTAATTTTTTCATATTAGACATAAAGTATACAACATTGTAACTAAATCATTATTTTCATCAATCGCTTATTTAATGAAATAAAGGGCTTAAGGTTATTCAACGCACTTGCTGAAGAAACGTTTGCTAATAGTTGGAGTCTCAACGGAGTCGTAGAGTACGTTAGTTTCGGTGAATGCGTAAATAAAATAAATTGCTAGTATAGTAGATAATTAGACCCAAAACGCAGTAGACTAAAACAAATTTAAATCTTTTTCTTTGCTGCAGATACATGAGTCTGCCAATTAACAACAAGAAACTGAAAAGTCACAAATTAATCTTACTTTACTTCGTTATTTACTTTTTTTTTTGTTTTTTTGTTTATTAAATTTCGAAATAATTTATTAAAGTTTATGTGTTCTATTAACTTTGTTTTTAAATAAATCATTTTAAGAGAAACATCACAAAGCAGTATGTGAAGGCAAAGAAATAAAACAAACAAAAAAACAAACAAAAAATATTTATAATGTCAATTATGAACATGTGCTACACATTATCCAAATTGCTGTAATGCCTTTTTTTGAAAATTTTTAGATAATAAGATTTATAACAGTTCAAAAAACAAAAATAATAAGTCAAAACAATCGTAAAGTTTGAATTTTTGCAGGCACAGCTTATTGCAAAAGTTCAGACTTTACGATTGTTTTTTATTTAATTCAATTGAACTCAAGAAACTCTTTTTGGAAGCTTCAGAAATATTTAAAAAATTAAATATCTTAATAAACTTAATCTTGTAGAAATTAAAGCACATCAAAATTTACTTCGTGCTTTAGAAAACATGACTCCTGCACACCTTGACTACTTGAAAGTCACGAGCGGATGTTCCGAACCTCACATGTGACAACTTGGTTTATTGTTGTAGACGTCGAGGTTAATATGCGGCTAATCAAAAAATAATACATTTTTAAATTGTGTATTCAATAGGTATTTCATTGTGCGTAAAAAGCTAAATTCTTTATATCCACGGAGAAAAAACGTTCTTTAAGTGAGTTGCACACAGAAAAGAAAAACAAAAAGAATATTGTTTATTATATTTTATTCTTTCAGTATTGCTCTACACCGTCAGAAAGCAGAAAACAAAAATATTTAGTAAAATAATTTATTTCTGGTAAAAAAAAAAAAAAATTGCTTGAAAAAATTGGTCAAATTAACCCATAAAGTTCAAAAGCTAAAAGACAAAAAATTCATACTCATAGATTTTCATAAATTTTCAATACTCAGAAAACATTCAAATTATTTAAATTTCAAATATTATCCAGTGGGCATTTTCTTAAATTATTGCTCTTATTCGATTTTTTTTTAATTTTCTGCGTGATTATAATAATCGCGGATTTTTAGTATCAGCCTTAAAGAGTATTCATTATGTTTTACTGTGACAGATTTCATCTTGAAAACTTCAGACGAAAAACATTTAACTACCAATTCCTGAGCCCAGTAACTATTGTGTTCCGCCATTTGTAGGGCTTTCATAAGAATCGTAGATATGGCGGTCATTTTTGTATTTTGCGTGCTGTTAATTGATTTCTGCGTTAGTGTAAAGCAAAATTCGTCCCAGATATTTGTCCCTAAAAACAACAACAAAAAAATAAGAAAAAGTATACAATAAGAAATTTATTCATTTATAACCATTTGGGCGCAATTAAATATTTCGTTGCGGACCATGTTCTGATGATTGCTGCAATTCTCTAAAATTGTTTTCGCTTGCTTGGTTATTTTTGTAACATTTTTATCAAATAAATGTTGTTTTTGTGTTTGTTTTTTGAAAAGTTTCAATGTATTTTGAGTATTGAAATTAGGTCTGTTTCTTTACTCTTTGGGTAAAGTTCGTGAAAATGAGGGCAAGTTAAATTTTTTCTCATAAAGAGACAAAATTGTATAAAAGTACGGGAACACAAAATTTAAATTTTAAACACAAATTAAAACGTCATAGTGTTTTAACTGTTTCAATAAAAGAATCAATTTAAAGAAAAAATTACAAAAAAAAAAAAATATGAACAGTTCTTACAAATTTGTTGCGTTTGTCAGTTCGCAAAGAAGCATATGTGCGGCCTTTTGAAAATTTTGCTAATATATTTAAATATAACTCTCATATAACAATTTCATTCAAATAATTCGAAATGCTATTCCTCTTTTTGCATTTAAAAATTTCAAAAAGGAAACTACAAAACTTAAGGCCCAACTATAATGTGCATAAACGAGCTTGAGCTTATGTCAAAAACCCAACGAAAAGCCTGTCAAATGCTTAGGTAATTCTTTAAAGATTTTTATGTGATTACAATGTACTTACGTAAATTTAAACAATAATTTGCCACAGTTGCACATTCATGTTTAAATCGTACTTTCCCATACATATATATATTTTTAAATAAATAAAACTTGTAAAGAAAAAGGCATCGAAAAAATATATTATATATATTTAATAACATTGATTTAAATAAATGTACTTTCTTTTACTAGTTTTCAACAAAATCCAAAAAAATGGCATGTTTTTTTATGTATTTTTAGCCAAAAGTACCAAAAGATGCAACGGTGTCACTGATTTAATTTAAAAGCAATTAAAAAAAAATTATAGCGAATTGTTATAATAAAAACGCATCATTTTCACTCATATAAACCCTTCTTTTTTCTACATTTTCTATTAAATTAAAAAAAAATCTTTTTCAATGTCGCTCTCCACTGCAATTTTTTCTTTATTGATTTATGTATGTATACACCAAGCGCAATCAGCTGTTTCTGTACGGAATGTACGATCAGTTTCGTACTTTGCTTAAGCAAATGACATTTGACGAAAATTTCTCTCAAGTACATTATAGTTTACCACATTTGATTTATATGTATTTACACAGTTGTATAAGTTGGCATAAGCTTGTATATGCACATTATAGTTGGGGGTTTATTCTTCTAAGTCGAAATCATGTTCAATAAGATCTAGGATGTCGTCACAATCACTAGAATCACTTGAACTCTCTCTACTAAATCTGCAACAATGTTTTCTAACTCGTCTTTATTTGCCATTATAAATTGTCTTTTATATTAGAATAACTATTTTACTCTGTTTTAAGTATTGCTAGTAATTTGTTTTTATTTTGTTTATGTTTTACAGCTGTTTCACAAATAAAAATAACTTGCACGAAGAAAAAGTTTGGGCTGTTTCGTGCAAAAAGAAGAACTTTATTCTCTCAAAACCGCTCTCATTTACCCAATTTTTAAGTACGGGAACGCTTTTCGCGCAAATTGGGATCCCGTGGGATCCCGAGTAAAGAAACAGACCTATTATTTATACATATGTATGTTCATGTATAACATGTTTGAATTTTTTGTCTTTGTTTTTTTTGAAAAATTTTTTTTTTTAGTTAGTTTGACAAATTTTTTCAAATGAATTTATAATTTGTATTTGAAATCACATAATTTAATAATTTTTTTCCTCTTTTCTGAAGATGCCACCCAACGGTGTGGCGAAATACTGAAAAAATAAAAAACAATATTTTTGTTATTTTAAACCTGACCTAGTGCTTAATTAAACAGAAAAGAATAAAGAAAAGAATAAAGGTCAAAAAAACATTTAAATTTCATTTTATTTCACTAAAGTTTTTAATATTTTTGTAATAATGTTTAAAGTAGGAATATTTTTTTCTTTACTAATCACAATTATCAACGTTTAAAGTTTAGTAGCAAAAATCTGAAAAAAAATTAATATGTAAATGAAAATAAAAAAAAAAAAAAAAAAAAAAAAAAAAATATGCAAATATTTTTGTAAGGAACTAAAAGTTATAATATTAAAAATGTTTGCTGTTTTGCTTTAGCAACTAAACGTAAATGAGATAAATATATCCACGAGAACTGAATTAGGAAATATATTTTGGAAAAAATTATAAAAGGGAATTTCTTTTTTTAATAGCAGCTTAATAATTTATTCAAAAAATTATTATTTTTGCATTGTTAGTATTAACTTAGTTACTTGCGTATTCTAGAGTAAAATTTATTTTTACTAATTTTGCTAGTAAAGGAACTACTAGGGGCTACAAACGTGGCATAAATTGTGTTAATAGAAGGCCATTTTATCTAGAGAAAGTTTTTTTCAATCAGCAAATGATAATGTATTTATATTAAAATGCCACTATGCTGACCCGCGTATTGAGTAACCTAAGTTGTTCGAAACTCAAAATTTTATTCAATATACAGGCATGTCACGCATTCCGATCGGAATGGTTTTAATTTCGTATTAACAATTCCGATCGATTTTGTTTTATCTTCTTCAGATTCCGATCGATTTTTTTATTCCTGAAAAGAATTGAATCTCCACTTTTTAATTTAAATGCGGTAATATTTGGGACACGAAAGTAAACAACAAGGCTAATCTAAGAAGGATACATCATAAAAGTAAATTTAAGAAACGCAAAAAACAATATTTTAAAGAAACCAATTTCCACTTTGAAATATGAAAGTGGTTTCATTCCAATTTACTGAGTTGAAACCACTTTCGATCGGAATTGAGTTCTGTGACATACCTGATAGAAAACAGTCTTCATAATTAACATTAGGAAGGGTGCCGTATCATTAATGGGCCGCTTTTTAATTCTAAATTTTATTTATTAGATTTTGTTCAGCTAAGAAGCAATACAGTCTTTGTACCCGTTCCTATTCGCTTTTCAGCCCACCCCCCTTTGCACAACAAAAGTAGCAAAGTATGCACAATGTTATAACAGATATAGTATTACATACACAAGAATTTGCCAATATATATAAACTCGTGAAGATCAAAATAATATTGCAAGCATTGCATTATAATAAAATATATAAATATTTGAGCAGTCAAGCATCCCACAATTGAATTATTACAAGCCTTGTAAACACTGCTATCGTAATTGTCAAATCACATAGTTTCAATAAGCGCATTTGCTTTGGATATGACAAAGTATCGCATGAACTGAATTATACATTCAAAAGTTGAATATAAAAACACTTTACGTAAAAACAAATTATATCAAGCAATACCTTATTAAAAATTGTTACTTTATTTGATGAAAGAACATACTTTTTCTCTGTGCTCAAATTCAAGAATATATTTCCTTAAATATATTTCCTATCCAACTGATGAAATAAAATTTTAAAAACATATTCGCATATTGTTAACAAATATACTTTTGGCTTTCAAACAAATGCCATTAAATAATGTCATACACTAGCCAGGTGAACAGTTTAATATTATATTCCATTGTTGTTATCGAATTTATATCTTTTTGCAAAACCTGGAACTGTCAGCAAGATTTTAAAATAAATGATGTAACAATTTTGGCTTAAAAAATATTCGTAATCGTCGTTATTATGCATATACATATATGTTTATAGTTTTAATCCTTTTTTGTAATTATAATGACAATAAAACCATAAAGTATATGTAAATGTAATCATGGTCATTGCATTATCAGATTTCTATTTAATGTGAAAAATATCGAAAGGGAACAGTAGAACACTGGCATTGTTTTCTACTGTACAATGGGAGCTTTAATTTATAATATCCAAATAAAATTTGCAATGATACAAAAACAAACACACGCTTTTCAATTCATTATATTATATTTTAACTTAAAAGCATGTCATATGCATAACTATACACGTTTGTATGTATAAAATGTTTGTAATAAATTTGTTAATGTATTTTTCATGGCCTGTTACATATACTGCACCAAAGTTCTACAATGCAATAAATACTTATCAACAAAAAAAGACTGACAATGAAAATTGTAAATGACCTGAAACTGCAATAAAACAATAACTATAAGAAAAGTTGTACTTAAAAAATTTTCCCAAAGAAATTTTATAATGGGAATTTTCTATTATTTATTTCTTTATTTTTATCTATTCTTTTAGAGATAGTAAATCCATTTGACATACTAAATGGAAAACAATAACAATAACATTCAACAAATATTTTATATTATATCAACATCAGACTATGGGTAGATTTATATAAAAAAATTTAAATTAATAGGTTTTTACACTGACTAACAACTCGGCGAAACGCATGGAAGTTATTGAAAATATGAAACATTCACTTACATTGACACTATCTACCATTATTAATGCGACGGATTGAAATAATGAAAAACCATTCTAGGAGAAGAAGATGATGAAAAGTTTTTAGTGGACACTAGACTGTTTTTAGGTCACAATACACTGGATTATTAACATTTATTTCAATAAGTATTTATATTTTTAAAGCCGCTATGGAATATTTTGTAGAAAGTTGTTCAAAATAAATAAAAATATAAAATAAAAACATTTTTTTTTATTATCTGATTTTTTATTAAAAGTTTTTATTTAATTAAAAACGCTAAACTTTTCCAAGCTCAAGATCACCAAATAATAAATATTTCTTTTATTGTTTTTTTTTTCAATACATTAAAATGTACCATAATTTATTTATATTTAAATTAAAAAACAAGAACCTCTGTGTGACGATCATTTTTATTAAAAAATATTTATTTATATTTTCAACGCCATTTTATCAGTGATAAAACCAGAATATCGAAATTATTGGCATTTTCTAGTGATGACATTAAAATTATCAAAAGATGTAAGGTGGAACAAGATGAGATAAGAACATCTTTTAAAGATGTTGAAAGATATTGATTTTTTTTACACTGTATATATCTTGTGGGAAGATGTTAATATCTTCGCAAATTGATTGTAGATGTTAGATTTTGATCAGTGCAAAAAGGCTATAGAAGAAGCTCAAGAAATAATATTTTTTTTAGACGCCGTGTCTCTTTAGTCATCCAGATGCGTCGACATGATGTCTTAGTCTCTCGTTTTTATTTTCATAAAACTTTTTATTTCGTCTGTAACTCTCGGCATAGAAAGATCTCGATGAATTAAGCTTTGACAATTGTTTTAAGTTTTTTTGACCGGTATCTTTTTAGTATTTCAAAATTGTAATTAATTAGGATCTTGCTACGAAGCAATAAACCAGCAGCTTTAAGCGTCGATAGATGTATATTAGTACGTTTTTGGGTACCTATTAGATGTCAAAATTGTTATGTAATCTGTATGAGTTGCATGTAAAACATATCTGACACCAATATCACCTAAATAATTAGACACGCTTTACTGCCTTAAGAAACGCTTGCATTTAACGTTTTTTTTAAATATGTGCAATATTTTACAGAAAAAGTTTCTGTCTGAAATATATGATTTTAATAGAATGTATAACAGATTATGAAGCACTTTTTTTAAATTTATAATATAATTCAAATACATACTGTTGTTAAATTATAGTTTAACATAAGATACTGTCCCGAGAGTTTTTTTTTTTAATGATAAACAAATTTACTCTATTTAATTTTTTAGGTTTTTTGATTTTAGTGAAAAGAAAATCAACTATTTTCCTAATAATTCTGTCTTTTTTGTATATTTTTCTCTTCTCCTTTTGCCACTTATTTACTACATATCATGTTTTAATTATATATTTTTATATTTTAAGAAAAAAGATTAATATAAATAAAGTTCTGATTGTCTTATTGCGAATATAAAATTTTTTAAATTATTTAATCATTAAGCTTTTTTGCACCTGTCTATATAAAAATACATTTTTTCCAAGTCCTATTTATGAAAACGTGGTGTGTGTTAATGTTTTCATACTTCAGTTCAATTTATGACAAAGATTTCCATGTTTTTTAATCAGCTTTAAATTGATGGTTGAAAACTTAAACAACGTAAACGATGTATGCATAATTATGTTTCGTTATTGTTACGTTTTATGCTCCATTACGTAAATTTCATTTAAGAAACCCATAACAACGCACTAAAAAAGCAGTTTCCAGATTCTTTACATTTTTAAAATACTTATGTTAATACAAAAGGAATATTTAAAAATGTTCATATAAAATTTAAGGGGCTGTTTTTAAGTGTCCTCTTATAAAAAATATGCTAGGTTTTTGATTATTTTTCATTTAGTATTTATTTTTATTTTTTTATTTGGAAAATTTTCCAAAAAAAAAAATATAATTCAAACGAATTCTTAAAGTTAAAAAAAAGGAAATAATTCCTTTTTTCAACATTTTGCTTATTTCAAACAATTGATGACATAGATTACTGTAGGACATTACAAATAATGACTATTAGTACGTATTTTAGGGTATTCTGGTTTAACTTAAAGAACTATTTTAATCATTACTACCTTTGTGTTTTGTAATCGAGTAAGAAAATGTGGCAATCACAAAAGGAAATCATTATATGGCAAGTACTTTTTTCGGTAACTTCTTATTTTCTTCTGGGTTATTATTTTATTATAACCATGGTAAGGGAGTTTTAAAATTATTAATAAGATTCAATAAGAACACTTCAAGAAAGAAGAAAATCTTTGCTTTTTTGTTTTTGATGAAATTCTGCACATTACTCCCTCTGACAAGGAACCCATTATGGACCTACATTGTCAAATTAATACCCACTTACTTACAGGGATGGATAGTATTACAGTCGCGTCTTAATTATACTGAGCTAGGAGAGGTATTATTTTTCTGTCTCTTATTCTTTCTGTAAGCAGTTTAACTATAACAAAATCAAAAAGTCTTTTGATAGTAAGAGCAATAATGCAAAGAACCTTAGATTCTAGGCTGTTTCGCTTTCAAATAAGTGTTGCCAGACCGTCATTGCCAAAACTATATTGCTATAATAAATTCAACTCACTAAGTCTTAGAATAGTTTAGTAACGCGTAGACTTGTTATTTTTTTTATTTTTTTTTATTTTTTTAAGAGAAGTAGCCCTTCAGGCAACAAGACGTATATAAATATTTTGGTACCGTGTCACATTCTTTTGCAAACGGATAATGGTGCGGTAAGAGAGTTGGTGAAGCCAACATTGTCATCGCCTTTAATACAATATTCGGATAAAATTTGATATCCCATAAACCACTTAAGGCACTTTTATGAAACTGTATAGAGTAAATCGGAGGTATTTTTTAGTATACCAGCAACATTTTTTGTCGTTGGTTGAAGGGGGACTTTTGGGTAGGCCACCAAAATTCAGTACCACGGACAACTAGACCTTATAAATATATACAAAAATGTGCTTACATGTGTAGCTTAGCTTCCATTTTTCTTTTGTCCGCCAAAGTTAAAAAAAAATTTAAGGAATTTTTGAAGTACCGTACCTATTAATCATCGCATTATTACTTTAACACATTTGCTATATTTTTATTAAAAATTACAATAAATTAGTTTTACGTTTTGTTTCATAGCGCTTATAGTTATAAGCCTCTGAATTAAGCAAATGTAAAAAATAATGTTAAAGGTACCTCGGTACCAGCACATTCTTTTAATCCATTTTAAAGCAACCTAGAATAAATACGAATAAACTAAAGATGATGTCAAAAGTTATATCGGTTCCCCCTCCAGACCTATTCGGACGTAACCAATTTTAAATTATAATTAAAAAAAATTATTTTAATAATAATTTGTTTTGTGATGTAGATCGATCACATAGTTAAGCTATAGGAGCTTCCTAAACCTCGCCACCTTGTGATTTTTTTTTAATTTTTTACGTAAAAACTTTAATTTTGTATAAGCAAACTAAGGACCACAAATAAAAATTATAAAATACCTTACAAAGTATCATATTTCTTGGTGTAATGCAAAAAAAAAAGATATTTGTTTCATTCCCAGAAATTATTAAAACAACGGCTTTAACAAAAAACAAAAAAAAAAAAAAAAAAAAGCTGAATAGAAAATTTATGAAATTTACTTTCTTTCATATAATTTCAACTAAAATCACTGTGCATCATTTAATAACTTTGTGTTCCTGTGATTGCTCTTTTGATTCATATAAATGTGATTGTGGATGTAACCGTGGATATTCTTTAATGTTCATTTTTTCTAACTTTATCTTTGTATGAATGTAATCTCGTACATATTTAATTTGATCACATAAACTGTACGTGTTCGTTTGTTATCCTGCGTTTTATATCACTGCGTTTTTTGTGTCCTTTGAAATTCCCAGGATAATATTGTTTACTTGTTGAACACAACTTTGATTAAATTATAATTTATGAAATAAAAGAAACATTTAAAAACAAGCAGTAAAGTACAATTGATGTTTTAATGTCTTTAAAAGGTTTTAATATTTTCCAATTGTGGATTTTAATTATCCACTTAATATTTTATAAAAATAATTATTGCTGAAATTTATAAATATAATTTTAAGAAATTAGGAACTGAACTGTTGGAACTAATGAAACACGCTTCATTTATATATATTTTTAGTTGACTTGTGTAAATTTTATTTGTGAAAATTACGGCCCTTACTTTTTAAATTTGTTGCTAACACTTATTTTTGCGTCGGACATATAGTCGGTGTAATTTCTTAATTTTTACCTTCTATCATGAAATACTAAAGTACATACATACATATAAATCATGTCACTACAGATCCACCCTTTGTATTTTAGATTAATCATAAATTATTGTGTTTTTTCTTATTGCCTTTTTCGGTCCCAAAACAAAGCAATATGCATGGTAATGAAGTCAATATTGGAATACACTTTAATTTAAGGTCTTACATAAAAATAGTTTTACATGCACTATGCAAATTTTATTTGTCTGCCAATTATAGATCATAAAATAACATGTCACTTAGGAACTTCTTTTAATGCACTAAGACATTTGAATTTTTCACAGAAATTTTAAATGTCTATTTACTACGGGTCCGGAGATAGAGTGCATTAATTGATAAACGGACGGATATTTTAGCGAAAAGAAATACTCAAATATTTCAGAGTCCACATTTGGGTGTTAAAAAGAAAAAATGATAAAATTATTTTTTCTTGTCCGTTGTTGTTGTTGAATCTTTCCAATTATGCTTTTTATGCGCTTTCAAAAATGCACAGGTGAAGCTTTGTGTAAACAGTCTTACGCTTCTTTAAGACATTAGAAATAAAATATAAAAAAATTGCACTTCTTTTCTTTGTAATAATTCTGTTAAAGTTTTTGTAGAAAATTTAAATTTTCTTTATGCAATTACAAGTTATGTTTGGATGTTTAAAGATTTTTTATTTCTTTTATTTTTCTACTTTCCCTATTCCGATTAATGTTAAGCGTGTGGCTTCCAAATATATTCCAAGCAAAATGTGATTACAAAAGAACAGAAGAAAATAAAGGCAAGGGAATATTTGGTAGTGAAAATGCGGCATTGCATTCTGCCAGCGTCTAATTTTTTTTGCTTTCTTTGGAATACGTCCGAAAATGAACCAAAGCCGAAAAAGTAGAATTTAATTGATTTATGAAAATCCACCTTTTTAACTAATTTCTAATTTTTAGTCAGTACTACGAAATCACATGCACTAGCAACATCAACGAAAATTAAATGTGCACATACAAAAAAAAAAACTTTTTTTATAAATTATTTATTATTACAAAACTTCGGAAATAATGTCTGTGTTTACCAAATATCTTTTTTTGATCCTTTTTCTTTTATATTTTTTTAAGCCAACTGAGCATCGAAGCGTGGCACAACATGAAAAAAGTTTTGCATAATTTACTTTTACTGCCATTGCATTTTTCTCTTTATTTTTCTTTTCTCTCCATTTTTATTTTCTCTTTATTTTTATTGTGAAAATTTGGTACCAACAGATTTGTTGCTTTTGTTGTTTTCAATTAATTCGATTTTGAAATTCGCTTATGATTGTAAACTAATCCTCAGACAATCAGTGAGAAAAAATTTAATATGGGATTTATGAAAATTAAAAAACAGCTAAAGGAATGCAAAAAGATATAAAGGTTTATGCCAGGAATTTCACTTACTGTCAAAGAACTAAGCAGTCATGTTTTAATAGGTAGAACAATTTTGTTCCCTGCTAAGAAATTAAAAAAGAATTGTTTAAAGCTTTCGTTGAATCTTGCGTCTGTCTGCTTTTGTCTTACTGCTACAAGCTTAATGCATTATTTTATCGAAGACAAATTTCTAAATGAAGAAAAACCTAATTGCAGTAGCTTGTTTAGATGTTTCATGTTTATATAAATAATAAAAAAATATATTACAAATTTTTTTTTTCGCATAAAAAAATTCATAATTCCCTGCAAGAAAACTTGAAGCAGATGATTTAAGAGTAGAACGCATTTGCAACTACAATAGAATTAAAATAGAAATTTAATTTTTACCCGATTACTTTAAAATTCTTAACTAACTTGTTTATTTAGCGTGTTCTATCTCATTTCTGTGTGTCTGTAATCAACACTAGTCTATGTCTAAAATTCTCTTTTTTTAAAGACTTGAAAAACAAACTCAAAAATAAAATTAAGTAAAATTAAAATTTTAAAATAGAAAAAATCGGTTTAAAATCACCCTTAAAACTCTAATTTTAAATCAAAAATACTTAACTAACTACAATGACTACAAGATTTAATTTTTCTCAAAAATTTTTTTTCTTTTCAATTAATTTTCTTCTTTGAATTGTTTATAAATAAATTTAATATGATTTAAGGGTAAAATATTTAAGGTAAAATATTTAAGGTAAAATATTTACACTGGATAACCATGTTTTTTATAAATAAAAACTTGTGGTTAATTTTGAATCAAGCTTTTGTGAAGGATGTTTTAAAATTGAGGCAAAACATTATGTAAATGCCAGCTTTATCCCATAACTATTTAGTTAGTTATTTACTTTTGATTTAATTTATAAAAAATAATTATTTTTAAACTAGAGCTTATATATTTCAACATCACAAACATACCTATATGTTTTAATAAGTAAATTCGTTTACTCAGAAGTTGTTGTTTTGCCTGACCTTTAAAGAGCCGCTTACTGATTCGTATCAGTGCATAAAAACATTAAAAAAAGTAAGTTTTATTCACATTAAGATTTTGTAGTGACTCAAGAATCATTTTCAAAAAAGTTGCGGGTATTGTCATCATTTAGTCATTACAACAAAATTCTATAAAATACGTAAAATGACAAAATAAAATTTGTAAAGAATACGGTTCTCATAACAAAATTCTTTTCTCTGGTGAACAAAATTACAAAAAAAATAGTTGTTTTAATTTCTAGGACTTTCTTATGTGAATATAAATAACTTACAATAAACAGGCACATCAACAAATGTTTAGGCATGCATTGATTTGTTTGTATGCGTATGCAATTTTATCTTTAATCTCTTTAATGCGGATTAAAACATGTTTACTTCTTTAGCTTAAATTATTAAATTAGCACACCAAGCAGCCTTACTTGCACATAATTAAATCTATTAAATTTCCCTACTGAAATTATAATGTAAATCTTACAATTAACACCTACAACCAGTGTTGCCAAAATTCCTTAAGAAAATATAGTTCTTTAAAAAAATATACACGATTCAAATAAATGATGTTTTTGTATATTTTATGCATAATCTCTTTTTTGGTAACGTTTATAGCTTTAAAAATTTATGGGTTCCGCATATGTGGCGTTAATTAGCGTATATAGGCATGTCTTTGACCCGTTATTTACTTGACAATCAGACAGAATATAGATTACAATGTCTGTTAGAATCACTAGTTTAAATATTAAACATTATAAGTTAACGGGTACCACCGGGCATATGCCCATATTTTCGAATAGTTGTAGAGAGTTTAAATTTAAAACAATCTATATTGCTTAGTCCCCTATAATAACAAGTAATAGTTAAGGATTTGAAAATTAAAGAATGCCCCAATTGTTGAGGTTATTTGATATATATGGCCAAACTGCTCAACCGCTATCTACAGACGGTTAAAATTGACAAAGGACCACCATTGAATGTCTGCTACAACTAAAAGTATAAAATTTTAATTTGAAAACTAAAGGATATTCCTATAGTTTATGTGATTATTGTGTATAACGGAACCTTCTAATTGCTATAGCTAGAAAGTGAAATTTTTTAACAAGTCTATAACAAGAAGCAAATCTAAAATTAGAAATCAAAGGTTGTCCCTATAGCTCTTGTAGTTTGATCTGTGTGACCCTGTTTTTGAAACTATTATAGAATATGTCAAATGTGAAATTGGAGGATGTCCTAATAGAAATGGATTTTTATCCGCATAGATTAGCACTTCTTGAGCATTTTGCTAAAAGGCCTAATCTAAGCAGACTTTCAGGAGTATAGAAAAACTGTTTTATATTAACCCTTTCACAAACTAATGAATTTTGGTAAAAAGTCATTGCATATATCTATATTTTATAATTATTGGACTAATATATGAAAATTTTATTAAAAATTTTTAAACTTTATATTTCTGTTAATAGAGTTGACTTGTAGTTGCGTTTTTTCGCAGGAACAACCGGCAATAATAAACGTACAAAAACCAAGTTATTGTTAAGAGTTCACCAGAATCAAAAAGAATATAATAATAATACAACAAGCTTAAAAATTTTAAAAAACTGGCAACACAGCTATTTATAATACACGACAATTAATACTTAATTCATTGTAGTTATTTAAAATTAATATAATTATATTATGAAAGCCACAAAATTTTTAAATATTATTTATACATGTATAATAATCTTAACTGCTTTTTAATTATATTCTTATTACATTAAGATTGCTGATTTATTGATTTTAAAAGTACTATAAATATTTAAAATTAAAAAACATTAATTAAGTGTTTTAGTTATTCACAACGACCTTAAGCCGGACCAAATTAATAATTATTTATCATAAACATTTAATCTAATCATCTCCAGGTACTGGTTAAATTTTCTATTGTTTTGAAATTTAAAATTTATTGACTTGTTGTTAACATTTTCAACTACAAAACTGAAAATAATTAGATTGCAAGAGATTTGCTATTAACATTTGTAGCTTTGCTAACTGAAACTCCAATGGTGTTCTATGTCTTTTATGTGTAAATATTTAGTTCTAAGGTGTGCTATAACTTTAATGACTTCCTTACCGTTAAAAGTTTTTTATAGTGCAAAACATTGTTTTCATTCTAGATTTGTATTTTATGCCAATTTGATCAATTCATAAAGAGAAAAGAATTTAGGTTATAATGATTGATAAAGTCGCACAGGGGAGGAATTTGAATTAAAAGTAAAGGAGTTAATAAATGGGTCCAACCTGAAGGGGCTGCTTTTTTTTTTCTCTAAATTAATTTCTCTAAAGTTCACATTGAGTTCAGACTCTAGGCTAATTAGTTAGATAGAATATGTGTAAGTTCTGCTAATATTTAATAATAAGTAACGCTAAGCCTTTATAGCAAAGCTTTATTTTCAACAATAATAAAAATAACACTAAAATTTAAATTTTGATAGAAAATTGTTTCATTTTATTTTCAGTAAACTCTGCAAAATCATCATGAATAGACTCACGCTTGAACTACGCTATCAAATCATCCAAGTTTACTTTGAAAATCAGTCAACAATTCAAGCAAAATATAGGCAAGCCATCCGTCGAACTTTGGATTGATTTCTTACCACATACTCTCTAGAGGATGTAATAACATCAACATGTCGAAGGCATGTGCGTACTGAAAAGATTATCGCTGCTGTAAATGAAAGTGTTGAAGAAGATCCATATTATTCGAGTTGTCCTCGGTCGCAAGAATTAAGGCTCTGTCCGTCCACCACGTGGAAAATTTTACACAAAAATCTCTGCCGTCACCCATATATGCTAGTGCAGGAGTTAAGGCCACGCTGTTCTAAGGATTGGGCCTTAGAATAGCCCACAACTATACCGTTGTTGTATCGCCAAATTGTGTTCAGCGACGAGGATAATTTTTGACCAAACGGGTTTGTTAATAATAAAATTTGCCACTACAGACTCCATTGCATCTAGAAAAATGCACCGCTTGGTGTGGTTTACACGCTAGTGGAATCATGGGACCTTATATATTTAAAAGGGAGGCCAGATCTCGCGTTACAGTCAATGAAGATCGTTACCGTACCATGATTAATGATTTTGTGTTTGAAAATATACACAAATCATAGTCTGGAATCAGCTTTGTTTTTCAGAATTCAAGAGGTAATAATCTGATACACTTCACGACAGTTCTTTACAGTTCGTTTGAATATTTCCATGTTTATTTATATTTTTTTTATTTTTTCCTTTTGAAACACTTGTCATGTTTTTTCCTAAGTATAGTAAAGACGTGTATCAAAATAATAATAGATAAAATGACAAACAGGTTGTTCAAAAACATGTTCCTGGGATAGGAAAGAGACATTGAACTGATCATTTGGGCTTTGAAGGATATAAATCTGCGTTATTTTAAAGATAAATATATAAAATTTGAAGTAAGTCTAGCCTTCACTTTTTCAAAGTACTAAGTTCTAAAATTTAATACAGATACTTAAAAAATATAAAAGTTGAAGCATTTTAATTTAATTCAAACGTATCTTAAATTAAGTTTAAAAGTTATTATTTCGTCATATTGTCATCTTGTGTACTCTTTTTGAACGACCTGATTATTCATTCACTTCATTATTGGCCATAAATAATTATATTCTTCTTTATATACTTTTTTCTTGTTTTTATTTGGTTATTATTAACACGATTTGTAAAAAAAGATATGCCATTCATACTTAACACAATTCTTTCTAGACTCATTGCAAGAAAAACTTTAGATAAATATTTTCTGTTTGTTCGAAGAATACAACAATGCCGTAATTAAAAAAAAAGTTCCCTAGAAATGCAAATAGCCAGGTACAATAGAACAACACATTTTAATGCAACACAATGTATTATATAAAAAATATAAATAAGATATATTTAAGAAAAAAAAACTGAATGCCACAAAAAAAAAGATGTGAGACAAATGTAATGGATATAGCAATTAAATCTAAGTGCAGATATGTGTGTTTCTTTCATGTTAAATTCATCAATTCATTTGGCCAGGCTTTATACTCATATTTTTCCACAAACAGAATAAATGTAATCCATTTTCAGTTTCTAGTGATATTATCACACTTATTATTTCTTGTTTTCTCATACTTTACTCGTTTCGTAATTGCATCTTACTTGGTTGACAATATCGTGAAACACAAGAATAAAAAAGGAAAATGATAATCGCTATTTGAAAATTGTGTCTTTAATGAAGTTTCATGGTAAAAAATAATAAAGTGGAGAAGAATATCCTTAGTACCAATAAAGCTAGTTTCATTAAAAAGCTAAATTTATGTCATTATTGTGTATATACATAGATACAAATGAAACTAAATCAGTTATACTACTGTTAAAAATGAAAGGAGGTTAGTATGCCACCAACAAACTTCTTGAATAATTTAACAGATGATTTTTGTTAACAAATAATAATAATAATAATTTTAGAATACTACTTACACTAAAAAAAAACCTCATCATAGCTATTCTTGCCATGTAAATTTGCTGATAATTAAGCTAAAGTAAATAAAATAAATATTTCGATTTTACAGGGCTGAAAAAAACCCTTCAATTGTTTTACGGAAAATGAATTGAAAAATTCAACTTCCAAATCCATTTACTTTTCAAATTTTTATAAAGAAACAATAATAAAGTTTTTTTTGGAAATTAAAAAATAAGTAAAATTATCCATCAGTAATATTCAAAGTTTTTGGAACAACATATAAGTTCAACTCTAGAACATCAATTATCAATAGTTCGTAGGATTCATTATAAACTGCAATTAGTTACTTTTTCCTTAATTATTTTAGTCATTTATTTATTTACTACTCCATTTTATCAACAAATATTATAAAATGTTAAAAATTCTTGTCCCAGCTCTTAGTGATTAGAAGTTTTGTATGCTTGACTAAATCTGAAATGTAAACGAAAATATTTTCAAATAGCAAGGGATACTTAAAGTCAAAAATGATATATTTAAGTTCAATTTTATTGATTGTTTTTTTAAGTTTTTTAACGTATGTCTATATATGTTTGTACAATTTTTCATCATGAAATATTTCAGCCACGCAACAATATATTTTGTATGATGATTTATTATATTTTACTATCATTTTTATTACTTTTTTTTAAGCTCCAGGGAAATCAGTTTTCAACACTTAATTTAAGGAATGAGAATAATTTATGGCAAAATAAAATACTCCCAATGTTACACAAAACTAGAAGTTTACACGTGGCATAAATTTTATTACTTTTCAAAGAGTTTAGTGGTAAGAAAAAGTATAACTTAAATATTATGTTTTCTTGCAAAATATCTTAGCAGTAGCATTTTTTACGTTTCTTTCAAAGAAATTAAAAAGCAATGAAATTAAACATTTTACTCCATCTTAAGGCCACGTATATTTTAAATTCTCACTTTTTCTAAAAATATATTAATTGATTATTTAATTAATTAAAAAAAAAATAGTCAACAGCATAATAATTTTAGATAAAAAATGTGGAATTAAAAAGGGAATAGGCAGCATTCTTGATATCTTGGGTTGTCAATTCTTTTAAATCGACTTTTAAAGAAGATTTACTGATGCGCAAAGAAGACCAACATGTGCTTGGTTTTTCGTTAAGAGTCATTGGCAAAATTTATGAAAGAAACAAAAACAAAAAAACTGATTTTATTAGTTATCATCTTTTTTTTGTTTGTTTATTTATTTACAAAATTTAACAAACTCTACTATAATAAATCCTAGTATAATATAATACATATTTACATAAATACAAAGTCCTAGAAACGAGCTCTCGAGTATTATAGATATCATGTTCATTTTTGTTTTGCAAAAATAGTAATTCATTTATATATTAGAAATACAAGGCTATATTTTAATTGTAATGAAAAATGTTAATAAAAACATTACCTATGTATGGCCAAATTAAAAATAATAAAGTCAAAAATCATCTTTAAGTAATAAGTTCTTTTTTTACAAAAATTTAATTTTTTTTACATTAATAAGTTTACTTAAGCATAAAGGAGGTAGAATTTATTTAATAGTATTTATAAAAATATTAAATTTTATAAAAAAGTTTTGTTTTTGTAGATATCTTACTTTTAAATTTTTTCCCATAGAAAACTTTTAAAGGTGCTGTCAAAAACAGTTGCTCAGTTTTATTCAGGCATTTTGTTTACTTTTTACGGCTTTTTTTTACTCAGTTGGAAAATTTGTGTTTTCTTAAATTAAAAAAAAAAATTCTTGCTCAGCCCAAAAAAATATATATATGAAATTATGGCATAAAGTGTAATAAAAGTTTTTGAAAAGCCAATACTAGAACTCCACGTTTCGCCTGTTTGTTCATTTGTATTCAGCGTTTCAAAGTTTACAAAATATACATTTTCGTTTAGGCAACTTTTAACATTTATAAAGTTATTCAATGAGTATGAAAAAATTTCAAAAAAAAAAAAAATACAGAAAAACTTAAATAAAACCTTATTTCCAGTTTTTATTGCCATTTTATTAGAAATGTGCATTTTAATACGAACATTGCAATGAAAACAGTCATATTTTCGCAGTGAATCCCTATTAAAAAGAAATATTATTAAAATATACGAGAGGTATCTTACTTTTAATTACAATTTTAAAGCCATTTTTAATAACTTAGAAAAACCAAGCGTCAAAATAAAGAATTGATGGTTTTTAATAATTTTTCCTAATAGTGACGGGCTATTATATACGTTTATTTAAGTTATCAATGTAGAATATCACACTCTTACCAAAAATAATATGACATCTAACATCTCACTCGATTTGACAGCTTTTGTTTCTTGACAAAATACTTTGGAATTTACAATTACTTCATTTTAACTATACCGTGGCGAATTCATGTATCCTTAGCTTTCAAGTTTATCTCACCAATGTACTGAATGAAGAATAAATAATTAATTAATGAAATTAATACTGGCTTCTGCAGATACGCGTCAGAATCACAATTTTTAATCACTAGTTTTTAATGAAAATACTAATCAGTGCAACTTGTAACGTAATGCCCATAATCTTTATTTCACCTCTAAGTTCCTCAGATATTGTTAACAATTATCAACGTAATAAATAAGAATCGAATAATGAATGATCTGATTAATTCTTAATCATGAATAATAAAATTGATTTTCTGGTAATAATTACAAATTTATATTTTTGTTTATTCGCTTATCATAGAGCTTATTAAAAATAGGATATTTGATAAGCATTTTGTAATGACCTGTTCCACCTTCTGATTATCGTGCAACCCTACCAAAAAAAATTTTATGCGCAGGCAACAAATCTGATTTCATTTTGTAACAAATGTTTTACACATTATGTTCCTATTTCAGAATTGAAGCGTTAAGAAAGAATTTATTTCAACTAAAGGGTTTATAAAGTAACTTCCATTCCTATTTCTTTTGTAGACTAAATATTTTAATTGATTTATAAAAAAATTCAAAATACATAGAAGGCTTTAACATCTGATACAAGCAAATTTTTATTTACAATAACCGATCATTTGTCGTAAAGCGAGAGGTTGTGCCATTTATCTAGATCTTTAAAAATTTCATCATTTTAAAGATTTAAAATTGTTATGCTTCTTTAAATGAAATTACGATTTGCTAAAGAGATCACATCATCTTTAAATTTTTGTTTAGATTCTTTATACGTCCACTAAGAGAAATGTTTCCCAAAAATCGTAAGTTATTTCAAGTAAAAATGACTAATAACGATCTTTTGTCAAAGCATACATGCTCAATAACTAGGCCAAAATTGGCTTACCATCGTACATTTGCCTCAAGCCAACTTCTTTTTTGGTTTTCAAAAGGCATAAAAAACTATTAGGTAAAGTTTTGAATATATAGTTTTTCAAAGGTATCTACATAAATAAAATCATAAAAATGGAGGCAAAAAAGAAAAAAATTTAATAATAAAACTTAGAAATAATAACTAATGAAGATGTACAAATTAATTCGTTGATATAGAAAAACTGTTACATAAAATAATTACAATAAAGTACCTAAGCATATACCAAATAAAAACCAATTTATACTCTACTGTTTAATAGTTTTTAAACAGTTGACCTCAAACAAGATATGTTTAAATGTTGGCTCACAAAATACACAAAAATATATTTTAGTTATAGTGGGAGTTAAACCACATTGCAGACGTAATTGCAAAGATCATTGAATTGTAGTGGAATAGGCAAACCTCGTCTTGTTTTCAGTTTAATGGCTTTTTCTTTTTTTTTATTATTTAACAATTGTTTAAGCTCATTACAGATTTAGGAAAAAAATTTTTGACGGCTTTTTAACACACACATTGGTTTTTATTATTGCTTCAAATTGAAGCATGTAAAATATTCCCAATCAAAAAGTATTTTAACTTCTTATTAGTTGCTTTAGTTGAAAAAAATGGTTTGTTTGCTTTTTTAAAAATTTAATACTCGTAAATTTAGTCGCTTCGAATTCTTTTATTTAACAAATATTTCTTTCGTTTAACGTTTCCTTTTAAGTTATTATATGCTCACACTTTCTAACTTTACTTTTTAATTTTCAACTTAGCATAATTACAAAGGTGTATTTTTTTTAAGTTGGTTATATTCCAGTAAAAAATTTAAAACAATATTGTAACTAAGATTCAGTATACTGTTTTAACCAAATTTTCATTTTAGATGCTTCACAGACCTGCAGGTAATTACTTTTAATTTTAGTGCAAATCTAAGGCAAAAATAGACACGTATATCGTAGCAAATAGTACAACATATATAAGAAAACATTGGTAAATATGTATTTTAGCTAGCAAAAGTAGCTTTTAAATATGAGCAAATGGGATCCGAAACAAACATTGCTTTAACATCAAAAGTTTTACAATCTATTAAAAAAAACATGTAGTTTTATTTACAAAAAAAGCAGAAAATTTCCGTTCGACGAAATTTTGTTTGTGATGTAACAAAAAATTTAAATAAAATTAAAATTACGCTACAACATTTGTCTGAATATCCTTTTTGGATGTGAAAGTTTTAACAATAAAACCATGTTGTGTTGCGATAAGAGGCTTAAAACTTATAACAAATTTCATCCATTTAAACTTTTATTTTACACTTTAATTTAAGGGTGTTAAGTTTATTTGTGAATTTTGATGATTTTTGCTTACAATTATATGTTGGAAAATCCCACATACTGTCTAAATTGCTAGGCACCAGAAGCATTGAACAAGCCATAAGCAGTAATAGAAAAATGGTAAAGTAGCTGCAATAGGGTATCAACTCTTACAATATTTATTAAAAAAAAATCTGAGAAAAAAGTACAAACAAAGTTTTATAGAGGGTAAATAAATTTACCAGAATAATTTCGTAAATTTCAATCCTTCTCTTAATTTTGCTACAAATTTAACACAGCTGCAATGCTCTCGACAGCGATTTCGTTTCCTAATTTGAAAATTTGAGTTTATTATTGCATGCGTTAGTTATAAATAAGGGGAGTTCCGTAGCCCTCCTTGTAGCTCTCTATAATTCTCTTAAAATTTAAATTTACAAAAATGTGTTTTAAAGGATTTATTGCAAATATCTGTAAACAGTAAAATTTTTATGTTTTCATACCTTTCGGTGAAGACCGTCGTCACTGGTTGCTTATTTGGTACGACTGGCGAGCGCTTTCGATGTGAGGACATCATTTTCAACCAGTACTAATCAAAACGCGGCTTGAAAATGATGTCCTCACATCGAAAGCGCTCGCCAGTCGTACCCAATAAGCAACCAATGACGACGGTCTTCACCGAAAGGTATGAAAACAGTATTATATTTATTGGCGAAATAAATCCAATTAACGTACAATTTTCCATCTACAAAAATTAATTGTGGTAACAGCTGCTCTAGTCCCACCGGTAAAATTGGGTGCTTTCTCTATGAAATATTTTATTTTTCCAAAAAAAAGTATTCTATATTTGAAACAAGGACTTAAAAAAAATAATCATATGGATTATTTGTTGAGGGTTGTTCAGTTGAGCTTATTTTAAAAGCATTAAGCGACTATAATCCCCACATATTTTTGGTCATTAATTAATTTCTTTTTAGCTACATGCAAATACATAAACTAAACCGCAATTATGACCAAAGCCGCATACACATAATGTTACAATTACAAGGCAAGGTAAACACTGTTCGAAAATTTTTCGATTATTCGTTAATATCACTGCTTAAACCATCAATACATGCACATGCAGTTAAAAAATTCTAAATGTGACTTTATTTAAAAACATTGACGTAATGACACCACGTATAATTTTAAAACGTATCTTTAGTCACTCGCTAGTTTAATTTTGTTAACTCCGTGATATAATAATCAGCGTAACAAATTTTTGAGCAACTGTAATGGAAACTGAAAAGAGAATATATTTTATTTCGCTTGCAAATGTCGAATATGAAAATTTCTGCATATTTTTGACCGACTTAAAAATTATAAGAAAATCAATTTTTCTTCATTTCTCAAAAATCAGTCATTTCTGAACCGGTTGTGATTTTTACAGATTTGTTCCATGAAAAAAGCTCATTTTTTTTTTTTTTTAATTAAAAATTGTGCTCATACAATACTCATGATTTTTACATGTCTGTTGCACCGCTGGTATCACTTTAGATCCAATAAACGGAAAGTAATTAAGAAAAACTTGAAAAATAAAAAGTGTGTCTACAGGGAAAATAATTTGACTTATGTGTATTGTCCTACCTTGGGAACCGTTATAGTCAAGCACATACAAATTAGAAACTGTGTACTTCTACGTCTGCTATTACTATTATTAGTGTAAACTTTAAAACGAAAGTGTATTCTCTAGCTCAATTTGAAAACTTATTATTTTTTCACCTGGATAAACAAAAGCTCAGCTTAAAATAAACTGATTAAAAGTATGTGCATAGAATAAAATTCATATTTAATTAAAGAATTCATAAAATTACTATTTTATTGAAGTAGGATCTTTCACATCATAATTAAAATCAAAATAAAAATTTTTGAACTATTTTCTTGGTAAACAAAAAACTAAAGAAAACACTTAACAAAACCATTTATAAAAGCATGTAAAACAGTTAAAAACCTTCCAATTAAGTTCAAACAAATGTTTATTACAATTTTAAAATTTTCTGTATATTTTTAGCTTTGATGTTTAACGACTGTTCTGAAATAATAAAGTAAAATTTGTCAATAAACTGTTGAGTACGAAAAGAGTGTTGTTGAGGCCTCCTTCGAATTAAATTGAATGCAGGAGTTCAACACAATTAGAGAAAAAGTTGACAAACATTGCTATAGCTTAAAAATTAGGGTGCAGATACAAAATTCAGTACAATTTTTTATCCGAGAATACAAAAAGGCAGGAGGAGTTGCTTTTTTTTAAACAGGAGATTTATTTCAGTTATCCTAACAAATAATTTTTATAATTTTTCTTCAACATTTAACATGTAAAAAAAGGCATTATTTTTTAAAAGAAAATAACAATATTATTGCTATTATTATTTTAATAATGACTCAAATTGAACAAATGTTTATTTTGTAGCTTAAACCTTTTTTATTAAGATGTCATTATTTGTGAAAATAATTAGGCGTTTTGTAGGTCAAAGGGTTGCTTTTTGGCTTAAGCTTGTTAAATTTAATGATATACATTTGTAAACATTTGCTGTCATTTTATTTTCATTAAAAATTTGTGGTCCTTTATCGTTTAGTCATGGCATGTTGGTGGTAATCTTTCCATACTATCAATGAGCTTTACAACCCATTAATTTGGGTCAAAGGCGGCAAAAAAAAAAAACATACAGCAGCAACATGATGTTTGTAAACTGACTCGTTATTACAATTGAAGTGTATTGTTTTATGGCATTTCTAAACTTATGCAGTTGTTATCGTTAATATAATAAATTATTCTTAAGCTTAATTTCATTATTTATTGTAATTATTTGTAAAGGAAGCTGGATGGCTACAGCTCTATCAACAGCCTTGTATCTATCTACAATCTACAATATATATGTAGATTTTTCTATTTAAACATATTAAATAAAATTTCTTGTTTTTAAAATCTGGTTTATTCTGCCTAATTTTTCATGCAAAAGCATAAACTTAAACTTTAATTCTCTTTTAATCATTTGTAAGAACATTCGAATTAAAAAATTAAAATTTCTAAATTTTTTGTATAAGATTCTATTAGGAAATCTAAGCAGAGAAAAATACTACCTCCTAAGAGAAAATAGTGATGGCATAATTCAAATTCTAAACAATGGCAAACATTTTTTATGTTATAAATAAAATATATTTTAAGCATTTCTATTAATAGTCTGTTTTTTTTCTTTACTTATGTTCCATATGGCTGGTGGCAATGCTCAAGTGGGTTTTAAATTGAATATAATAACTTTAGTAACATACACTTCAACTCAACAACCAAGTGCTTTCTGTTCGGTACATTATTCAGTTGAAATTAGTGCAGTAAAAACTTATTGTGTAAATAAACAGCAAACCAGTTTAGTTTTATTATAAAAAATTTATTTTTATTTTTAGCGGCTAGAGTTACTTAAATATATAATTCCATCCAATAGAGCTCAGTATAATGACTGTTATTAGGTTTTACACCTTTAAAAGGAGCACTTAAAGTTTAAGGAAGCAAACGTTTTTATGCTGTCAGCACTTTTGTGCTTTGTGGTTACAAGCAACACAAGCAACACTTTTTTTACATACAAAACCATAAGGACGTTTGAAATAAATTTAAATGTATAACCTGTCATTTCCACTAAACCCTAAGATTTAAAAAGTACAATATTTTTATTAGTAAATAGAGTATGAAACACATTTTAATCTTCAGTGTCTTTTTTCAAATTGTCGATGGAACTTCTAATAATTTTTTTCCTAATTCTTTATAAGGAATACGATTGTATAGTTTCCTTTTTCTTGTACTCATGTGCAAAAATTACTTAAAAAGCTGCAAATGGTTATTATTTTCATACTTTCCTAACCAATTATTATTTCCTTTCCTTATTTTATGTAATTTTACATAAAACTTTAAGAATTTCTTCTATTAAAAAAATTTTTATTATTAATAAATATTTTTTTTTTTGCATGTGAGGTAGTAGGCTGTTTTAGCTTTTACAACCTAAAAGACAAATTGATTACAAAGCTATATAAAATGTCTAACCCAAATTACGAATCTAATTTGCATGAGAAGTGCCACGTATATCTGAAATATTAAAGAATTATATAGCTCGAAGTTGATAAAGCGATGTCCGTTTGTCCATCCATGTTCGTTAAAAAAAAAAACACTGGAACCGATCAAAAACTACGAAAATTTTTCTATTAAAAATCAGCAAAATGGTTTTACGTCCCTCGAGGAAGCGATCAAAATGAAAAACCTGCTTTTAGTTTTTCCATATCATTTCTACGAGGGCTGCTATATATATTTCTGGCCTGGCAACACTGAGTGCTGCCAAGTGCAATCGGACATTTCCATTGGAAAGTTTGTCATTTTTAAGCATAATCGTACTCAAAACGTTTTGACGTGCGACCATCATTTGCGTTGTTTACAGTGACATGAAAAAATTAATATAGAAAAAAATGGAATTAACTCGTGGACATTTTCGTGCCATCATTTTTCACAACTTTCGACGTGAATTATCACGACAAGAGTGCATTAAAAATCTCTGTAAGGTGATGAAGCACCATCCTATAGCACTGTGAAAAATTGGTATAATGAATTTAATCGTGGCCGAAGCTCGCTCAAAGACGAATTCCGTAAAGGTCGTCCAAAAACGGCTGTTGTGCCAGAAAACATTGATGCCGTGCGTAAACTCATAATGCAAGATCGACATGCGACATACTAAGAGATAGAGACATCCTTGGACATTTCTTCCACGAGCATACATTCGATACTGCATGAACACCTGGCCGTAAAAAAGGTTTGTTTTTGTTGGATCCCACACAATTTAAAAGTCGCTCAAAAAAAGGCTCGTGTCGATTGGTGCAAAGGCATGTTGCAGAAATATGATTGCGGTGCTTCAAAAGACGTTTATACGATCGTCACAGGTGACGAATCATGGATCTTTGCGTATGAGCCCGAAACGAAACAACAATCGACCGTGTGGGTCTTCAAAGACGAGCAAAATCCAACGAAAGTTGTTCTTGGAAGAAGCACTTCGAAGCAAATGGTCGCCTGTTTCTTCGGCAAAACTGGTCATGTGGCGACTGTTCCGTTTGAGAAACGTTGGACGGTCACTTCTGAGTGGTACACTACAATTTGTTTGCCTGAAGTCATCGGAGAAATTCGAAAAACCAACAAGAGAAGACGAATCATTGTTCACCATGACAATACGAGCTCTCACACATCGGCTCAAACCAGAGCGTTTTTGACCGGCCAAAACGTCGATGTAATGGGTCATCCGCCGTACAGCCCTGACTTGGCACCTAATGACTTCTTCTGGTTTCCGCACATCAAGAAAAAAATGCGTGGTCAACGATTTTCGTCGCCAGAAGAAGTTGTTGAAGTGTTAAAAAACCATGTTTTAGAGGTGTCTCAATCGGAGTGGAAAAAGTGCTTCGACAACTGGTTTGAGCGCATGCAAAAGTGTATAAATCATGCTGGAGAATACTTTGAAAAACAATAAAACCATTTTCGATTATTTCACTATTAGGCCAGAAATATATAGAGCAGCCCTCGTATATTAGTAACTTAAATAAAAAAAAAAACAAATACATAGGAAAATACAGAGTTAAACAAAAAGAAAAGCATTAAATGGTAAAATTGGCACTCGACCATAGTTTCCGAATTATGGGACCTTTTGAGGTTTTTATTAAAAAGCTTTTGAAGAAAACTTTCAGGAAATATGAACATTTTAACCTATGAAGAGCCGTAACATTTTGCTATCTTATTTTTTAATTTTTTCCCGTATATATTCCTAATTGCTTTACTTAACTTAACTAATTTACATATGTGGTGAAGAGAATAAAAGATTCTGCATAACCGAATAATTGTATTTCAAAAAATAATTTTTCTGTTTCTATTAACAATCTGATATTAATTTTTATTAGCTGTTACTTTAACAAAATGAAAAAAAAAAATTTAAAACGCACTCCACTTCATTTAGCAATAAATTAAAAATCCAATTATGAGCTTCATTAAGCTTTATTCGTCTGGTTTTATTTCCATTTTTATACGCGCAATGTTTTTATTATTACCGTCTTAAATTCGCAAAACACCTTATCCTGGTTTAACGAAATTATTTAATAACTTTACAGTATTCTATTTTTCTATAATTTTGAACTTTTCTGAAATTTAGAAAATTTCAATTTTGGATTGATCGCAAAAAAATAATGTGAATAATTTTAATTTAATTCGCCACATATAAAAAACATGCAAAGAAAATAATAATAATATTTGGGTAAAAAATCATGATTTTGGATAACCCGATTTACTAAAACTTGAAATAATATGTATGTGTTTGATTATTTCTTTTTATGTAGAAAAGTTCATAAGACACTCTTATAAATAACAAGTTTTTATCTCTATAGTTAAAGAAATGAGTTGTTTTATTTTTGGAACAGAAAAAAAATATTTAAATGTATTCTCTGTTTCCTTGTTCTAAACTTTCTTTTTTTGTCTAAGGATTTTACTTTTGCTCACGTATAAAATGAAATGATTTTTCATTTATGCATGAGTAAACGTGAGAGCTTGTGTATCTATATGCAGAAATAAACGTTTATTATGTGCATCTGGCTAATCAACAGGTAGTCATTTCAAAATATATATCCAACTTCATTTGTACCATTTCGTAACAAAGCACATGCAATTAAATTCAACTTTATTTACATTTTATAATTCTTTAAGATAGAAATGGAACTCGACCGGAGAAGTTAATTTTTAGTTAATCATTTATTTGATTTCCTTTCATAGATTTTCTCTAGATTTTACAATAAATGTATGATGTACTGAGAAAAAATTTTAACATTCAGATTGATACAGCTGTATCTTAACAAAAAACTAATTTTGTTTGAAACTACGCACAAGTTTTGGTCTCGATTAGCAACTTTCTCGACAAAAATTTTTCTTATGTTCTTGTCGGAAAATGCTTATTAATATGTGTCATATGTAAGCTGACAAAGATTGATAAAACTGGCTTCAAAATTATCAAATTTATTTACGAAAGAGTCTTTTCAAATTCATAATTCATTTTGTTATGTCATTCGTAATTTTAAGCAAAATTACATTTAATACAATACAAGAATTGTTACTTGATGTAACTAAGAACAAAAGAATTAACAACAAATCTTGTGCTCAGTCAAGTCATAGCTATATTTTGTTCTCATAAGGCAATTAAAAAACATGTAATTAGCGACTTTAAATATTTGTAACAAGCGAAAAACTAAAAACCACTTAGGTTATTTTGTTATAACAAAATTAAATCAAACAATTCACTGTATGAGTAGTGTACACAATTTTGATAAAGCTTTAAATATTTCTCAACTTTTATATATTTGTCTTTTGTTATAACATGTGAAAAATTCTTATAAAAATAACTTTATTTTTAATAAAAATATTATTTGTTTATTTGTCGTTCGATAGGTACACAAGCAATAGCGAGTTGTATGAATTAAAAAAACAGAACTTAAAAGACAGCTTCATTAAGTTTGTAGAGAAAAGATTTAATCTTATTTAAGATTTAACAAAAAGTTTTCCCAGCACAACAGCTTCAGCCGTTTTGAGGTTTATTAAAATTGACGAAGAAAAATTATAAAAAAAATAATGGAATATTTTTCCGTCTTTGTTTTTATTTAAATGCAAAGGGTAAAGAAAAATTGATGTAAAATTTAAACTTTGTAAAAACAAAATAGTTACTATACTTAATCAGAGAACAGAGCTTTATTTGTGAGGTATAATTAACTTCAGTTAACTGCGTTTAAGTTGCAGTAACTTTAGTCCTCTAGTCCAGAGGGGGCCAGAGGCTCGCTTACATAAGCTTTGACTACAAATTAATCTACGAAAAGAACTTTTAATACGACCTACAAATTTACAATTATTAGAACTACTCTTATTGAAGCAAGATGTCGTCAACAGCTTTATTAGCATTCAATGAGATCGAGCATACAAATGGCAGCCAATTTAAATCTTGCCTTAATTTTATTCAAGGAAAGCAAATATATAAAAATTTATATAGTTTTGCACTTTAAGATGTTTTTAATTTACAAGGAGTATAGTTTATACTATTTAACACCTTTAGAAATTAGTAAAAAAATTTATATATTTCTCAACAGTTGATACCAAATATTTGCCAAATAAGTTTTGACTCATTTTAAAACTATTCTATTGCGAAAATGAATAGAAAAATAAACTTTTTAAATTATCTTCAGTAGAAACCATCCTTTAAAATATTTTTTTAGTTCTTTTTTCACGTTCGTTTATGCACTTTTTCAATAGAGTTTCATGAAAGCGAAAAATAAATAGAAATAAATCTAGCAAAATAGAAAGTTGCTTTCCTAAGCGAAAACTATTCAAAAAATACTTTTGTAACTATTTAATAATAATTCTTTACTCTATCCACATACATTATGAATGCATTGCTTGAGAATACTCACACGACCATAAGCTAACTGAAACTCATGTAGCCAAGCATACATATAGAAGGTCAGTATAAAAAGTCATCGTTTTAATTTCTTTTTTATCGGATGCCAGCTAAGAATTCCTAGTAGAGCTCTACGTAAGTTAAACTGCTCTATAACACGCACTGGAGTTAATCGAAAGTAAAATCTGTAAGAAGCCTGCAAAAAATTACACCCATCTCATATTAAAAAGGAAAAGATTTTTTCTCCAATCGATGTTATATAAAAAAGGAAGTTTGAGGGAAAGGAGTGCGACTCTACAAATATGTACTCGGAAGGAGAAATATCCCTTTGAGAAGTTTTGTATGAGAGGTGTAATTCGGTTGGACAATGGTTGGATTAACCTTAACAGAAAGCGGGGGTTATATGGTCTGAATAATGAGAATCATTTCGAAAGTAAAACAAATGATTACATATATATAAAGGATAAACGTAAACGTTAAGTAGCATCAATTAATATTTTTAGTCAATAAGGTAACTGAAGAGGATCCGCGCATCTCTTAATATTTTTTCTATAATTAAAATTTATGTGCTGTTTCCGTTTTACAAGCAATAAACAAGAAAGTCTTAGATCTTACGGCAGCTCCAGCATATTGCGTACTGGATGTTTTTTCGAGTATCAACAAATTCACAGAATGTTGTGTATTGGGTGGCAACAAGGGTGTGTTAAAACAGTCATTGAAATAAATGTAGCTAGGCGCACAGACTGTAGAGTAGAGAATAGTTTTTATTCATTTTTATTGAAGTTTTTTAAAATAATTATCATTAAAAAACATATTTTTTCTTATGAAATCAATAGATATTTTACTTAAATAAAATACTTATTAATACCAGCTCTCAGTAATGCTTCAGTGGAGAAATTTGCATTAAGATTTGTTTGAAGTTCTTTATCATGAGATTTAATTGTAAAAAATATTTATTTTAATTTAAAATCTGTTAAACAACGTTGCAGTTTTTAAACTAAAATATAAAATTTATAAGAATTTGTTAATTTTTAAAGAAAAATTATTTTTAAATTGTTTAAGTAAATTTAAAAAAATATAAAAATATTAAACACTACAAGAATATAATGTAGCATTTTCTATATCGCTACATTTATCTTTTTTCAATTTCTATGAATTTTCTTTGTTAGGTTTTTTAAGGTCCTTTTATACACACTACGTATTTTATTTCAGTATAGGGAAGTAGAAGTACGTGGAAGCATAGAATTAATTCGTTGCAGTATTTGACCACAAGATTATATTTCTTCTGTTTTCTGCATAAAGTAAACGAGCATGTTAGTTCTAGTATTGTAAGAATACAACATCCAATAAATGTGTATGTATATGTATATTTATATTTATATCATATGGTTGATTATAATGTTTACAAAATTTTCTATACACAAGTGTGGTTATGCGTTTCCTTTAATGTGCTGGAAAATGTTTTTTGTTGAACGTGTGTCTGCATGATAACTACAAAACTTTTGATTTTGAAATTCTATATGTTCGTTGCATTTCGAAGTTTCTGTAGTTAAACAAGTATAAATTAAGCGAAAGTTGTCTCAGAAAATTACAAGATAATCTATAGAAATAAAAACGAAAATCCCAAAATATTAATCAAAAAGATGTAACATTTGGAAGAATGTTTTTTTATTTTGAACAACTAAAATTATAGCTAAAATATATATAGAACGAAAGATTCTAAATAATAAAATTTTATGTCGAAATGTAAAAAGTTTTAAAACTTTTTTTAATTTACTTATTTGGAGTAGTGAATTTTAATTACTTTTTGGCATTTGTTACAAGAAAACTTAAAATACTTGATAATTCACCATTAAAACTGCTAACACTCCTTGAATATTGCTCGAAAAAACACACAAAAAATTATTAAATTCAAAATAATGGAATTATCGTCAAAAGATGATGACGGGCATATGCTCTCAGTAACTGTTTCTAACGAATATCAGTGTGAACGTCCAGGTTTGGACGTATATGACGTATAATGCGAACATTAGTGCTTAATTTTTAGCATAAAATTGTAACTTGGCATCATAGTAAATATTAGAAAGGTATCAAATCGCACTACCTTAGGGACCAATTGAGAGCTTTTTTTCTTAAAATTAATTTAACGCAGCTTTAAATTTTAATAAGTAGATTGCTGCGGTCGCTGTATAGCATATAGCGCCTACATGTTGAGACAACTCCTGAACATATCAATTATACAAATATTTTTTATAGAAAATATGATTGTTAATTGTGTAATAATGATCTCCTCACAACGTACGCTAATATTTTATTTAAATACACAAGGTCCAGGGGATGTAATAGATCCGAATGGAGCAATTTTTTTTATGATTGAAATGCATCGCTAAATACAATTATGCATCTATAAGATGTGAAAATAGAAATTTGCTCTTGGTATTTAAATAAGTTGCTAATCTGAAGACCAAATTTATTAACAGATTGATCCAATCGCTACCGCTTACTTGGCTCTTCAGAAAACTTCTCACTTACATTTTAAATAAACTAAGGATTTTTGTCCAAATAATAAAGCGAAGACAAAAATCAAAGTTTAAGCAAAAACAACAATAATCAACATTGAATTTATTTTTCTTTATCCACTGTATAAGGCTGACTTTATATAGTTAGCAACTGTTAAAAAATATTAAAAGAATCATTTTTGTTTTCGCAAAGGCCCTTGAAAATAATATTCCCATGATTTAAAATTTAATTATTAATTTGCAAGTTCCCAAAATATGATGCACTATCGTACTTTTCTATTAAAAAGTTAGAGACCCGTTACTCGGAATATATGGACGAGCGCCAATTTTTATTATTTATGTTTTTGACTTACTTTAAATTCTTTATTAATTATCAAAATAATATGAAAAATTAGAGGTAGGCGTGTTATTTTTCCCGTTGCATCGAAGGAAATGGAATGATCTTGCTAATTTTCAATAGCTATATATTCCAAACTTTATGTGATCGATTGGCACATTTAAATTTTCACTATGGACAGACGGACATTACTCAATTGACTTTGCTCTGCATAAGAACACAAAATATACTTTATGACATCGCAAACGGATATTGTAGAAATTTCAAACGGAATTACAAACTTAGATACATCCTTTTTCTTACTATGGTGAAGAGTATAAAAATTGATTTTAAGAAAAAAAAATATTAAAAATTTTAAATCGCAAAGCCGTCTGCAAACAAGATATTATTATATGTTAAAATTTGAGTGGTCCGAAACTCTCCCCAGAATGAATTTTTCTTAGCCTCTTATCTTTTCTAATTCATTTTGAGTTGCTTGCCTAAGCAATAATAAAAAAAAAATGTAGAAAAATATAAAAAAGTGATGATTTAGAAATTTACTTTCAAATCTTAAGCTTTCTTTTTAGTTTTCCTCATTTTTTCCTTATTTTTAAGCCTCCCATAATATTTATTTGTGCTTTTGACTTTTTAAAATGTATACAATTTTAATTACATTTTAATATTTAGAACTATTTTGTGTTAACTAAGGATTCAGGAGCAACATAATACGAAAGAAATATTAATAAAACAAATATTATCTGCTCTAAATCCTGTCTGAGTTGTATGCTTGCTTAACCAAGTTATATATAATTTTAGATTAAACTTAATATATATTTTATTATTATCCAATCACCCAGGCAAACTTTAGCAAAGATTATTCGTTGACAAATTGTCATTTTATATATTTTCTTTTGAAGACATCTATATTTGATTGGTTAATATAATATAACTTGATAATAACCTTTGCACATAAAATATGTATCCTATCTTTACAAACCAAGAGACGTTTATAAAACTACTTAATATATTTTTCATCAAAAGCAGGATATTAGATAATTCAAAAAATGTATATATTACAAAAAATGTTTTAAAAAAATTACTTGTGCTTTTTCGATTATTTGTATTTTGTTAAGAATGATTGCTTCTTTTTTATTTTGATTTTTGTGATACATCTTCATTGTCTTCTTTCATGTATTGTTCACTGAAATTTTTCGTTGACCATTTTCTATTTCCTTCGACAATTGTATTATTATTGTTACAAAACTGATTATGTTTTTTTTCAATAATCTAATTTCTAAAACATTATCTAATTGTTTAAAATTACATCTTAAATTAATTTTTTTGTTTTTTATTGCATGTACTAAGGTAAATTTTACTTGAAACCAACATGTGCATGTAAACAATTGCATCTGAAAGAATCAAAACTGGTTTTGTTGATTCCTTTTTATATTTGGAGATTCGTAGACAAAGATTGAAAACATATTGGTTCGTTGTTGATGATTTATAAAAAAAATTTAACTCTATAAATCAATTTTCTTTAATTATTTAAAAAATATTATATTTATAGTGCTACACTAAACTGCCCTAATTCTTATAATTTTTTTTACTATTGAGTTTTTTTATATAAAATATTTAGCTCGCACAGCAGAGTGCAGAAGCGCATGTGTTTATTCAATTCCATTTGTGAATAGTAATATTTATTTTCACATTTTGACAGAAATCGTACTGTTATGCTACCAATGAATATTTTTTAAACGTTTGGCCTCGATTATTTCTGGAGTGTCTTAATAGAGACTATAGGATGTATAACAGGAAAGTGTCAAGTAATTGTCATTAATTTGTTTGCAAGTACTTTAAATAATGAATTCATGCAATTATACTGTAGTGTGTTCGCCTATCCTTCTGTTAACAGACAGACCTTTAAACCTTAAACCGTAATAATTATACTGTGTAAAAACTTATACTACGATGGCTGCTTTAATTAAAACTACTGAAAAAATTTTAAAATTTAAAAGGGTCCCATATATAATTACATTTTACAAATGTTGTCCTTTAAAAAAATAATATTTATTATATGGCAAAACTACTTCATTTGATTTATTATTTACCAATGTTGACAACAATTCATTTCTATTAATAATATGAAAATATTTATCATATTGAACTCCTTTAAAAAAAAATTAAATAAAATATAAAAAAAAAAAAACAATAATACATCATACAAATTCTTTAAATGCAGTAATTAAATTATTTTAGTATGAAAATAATTTATTTTTAGCATTTTGTTGATTCAATTAAGTTAATTTATATTTCCTTTTGTTCGATTCACTTTTTTAAGATGTATGATTTTAGAATTTTAGAATATTATATTTATATTAAGTTTAATTTAATTAATTTTAATTTCAGTATTTAAAACATTAAGACTTAAGGAAATAAATTAATTTTTAACGTAAGTTTAAATCTTGATAGATTGCTGTACTTTACAGAGATGCGTAGGTAAATCTACAACTTTGGTAGACAAGAGATCATAAGAAATTAAGCAGCCACTGCCAAAAATAATAAAGAAATATTAATCTATAGAACTATTGATTAAAATATTCAAAAACTTTACAATATTAGCAAGAGGAATAAACTGCAGTTATATTATTATTGTGAGTTGACCAACCTTTAGAGCTTAACAAATATCAATTATGGCAAAGAAACTTTTGTGGCTTTGATAAAATTAGAATCTTATATTATAAAAATAAAAACAGGCAACCTTTGCTGACCCATCTCCAGCTATGTTTTGCTTTTAATTTTATAAAAAAAAGCAAAAAGAAAACTTGTTCATTATTCTTAGTTTCCCATAAAAAAAATTAATTGAAGTGCAATGAAGCTTAAACCAATGTCGATTTGTTGGGTGTTAATTCGATGCCGTACTCAACGCCAGCGGAAAACAAAGCATGTATTTTTGTTTGAATGTGTACATTATTATTTTTTTTATTTTAACAAAAGTTTATGACTATTTTTTCATTGACACAGCGGTTCACTGATTTTTATATATTTTTTAAATTTTCTAGCCAAAAGGAGCTGATAAAAATAGCAAGTAAATGGAAAAGACCGCCATAGCCTCCCCCAATATTTTGTCAATTTCATCCGATGTTTGCTGTCGATAATCAACAAAATATTTAAATATAGAAATCAGAGAAGAGCTCAGTAAGCGAATTGTTGATTTAACTGGAGGCGGTCGTTTTAAATTAATGGTAAGCAATTACTCAAATGTAAAATCTATTAAAAATTTCCAATAATGTTGTTGTTAAAAATGTAAATTGAAAAGACATGAAAAAGCTTACTTTAATCAAAGTTGCCTTATGGCCGAGGTAACACTTATAAAAAGCCACAAAAGAAAATTGAATTATTTAACTGTTTACTCTGTGTATCATGATAATTTATTGGATTTTGTGGTGACGTAAGTAGTTATTAAGATTTGAAGGTAGCGGGTAAGTTCCACAGAGAGTCCAGATTTCTTGCAGATTTGTTATAAGAGAAGATAACTTTTTTAATATTTCTTACTATAATTTCTTTTCGATTTCATTTTTAAATATACAACGTTAAAGAAAAATATATGAGCTTAAATATTAAAGGAAAAAAAATATTTATTTTTTACCACTTGATTGAATAAAATTCTCCGAAGAAATAATTTAAGTCGAAATCTTGCATTGTCAGTAAAAGCGTGATGGAAAACTCGAAACATGAGCATAAAAGATTTTTTTGTGATGGAGTGTTTTTAAATTAATTTTATTTTATATATTTTTTAACCATTAAAATACAGCGAAATGCATTATTGTTTAATTTTTTATTGGTTTTGCTTTTTATGTAAAATGGTAAGATTATTTATTTCCAATTTCATCAGGCTTTGTTACGTTTTTAAATTGTTTGTTCTTTTATATAAATTGTTTATACTAAAATATTTTTTGTCTTGAATACAAACAATAAAAATTCAAGGAAAAGAGTATCAGTATTACCAGGTTTTTTTATTCTCCTTAGAGTACCATGCGAAGATGACTATAATGAGCCAGTTTAAAAAACATACAAGACTTAAGATAAGAATATGTAAATACGGATCAAAATGAAAAAATAAGGCATTACGGCTGAGCAGATTAAATGCCAGATTAAGTTATTTTGTTCCAATACAAAATTTTTTCGCATTCCAAATCAATAACAAAATAAGTAAACTTAACCACAAAAGTTAAAGTTAAAAATGTATTACAAATGACTTTTCGCAGTTTTTATGCTTTTACTAAAATTTTTTTAGATATCTTTTAATATTTATTTTTTCAGTTGAAAAAATATTTAATAAAGCCAAACTAGTTTATAGTTTTAGGATAAATTATGCTTTGAGATATAAATTATTAAAATTTCTAAGATATGAAGAAAGTATAAATAAATGCGATTTTATTAAAATTTCAGATTTTTGTAAATAATTTCTGTTGTACAAAAAAATAACACATGCAAAATATTCAGTAATATTTTTTATTTATCTGAATACTATAAAAATATTAAATAAATACTGGAATGAAAAATTATATTACGAGACAACTCGTATTTACAAATAAAAGATGATTTAAAATTTATGTAAGTTTTAAACAAAATTAATACTGTTTTTAGGAAAATGGTCTTTAAAAAAAGCAATAGCAGTGAATGCCGCAGGTGAAAGCAATTACATACAATGCGAACAGTTTTTTCTTGAATAGGTAAGTTTTATGGTAGAATGAAGTATTTTTTTCCGATTTTTAACTTAAACCATTCATTGACGAATCTTCAGTATGGTACATGTGGTTATATATACATGATGAAGGGTATATTAGATACGGCATAGCCGTTTCTTATCCGTTCAATAAAGTCAAATCTTTATTGAAGATTAGCTTACGTTGATGCTTTGCTGCAGCTTGTAGTTATGTTTCCCGTTGTTGTTTTTTCGTTGAAATATAAAAAAGTTTAGGCTCTATTATATTAATACCATCGCAGTGGATTTAGAATAATCATTGTACATTCTTAACGTCTATTAAACTCCTTGATTTCTAGTGAACAATGAAGAGAAGCGTTGAATTGTCAACACAATCCATTCATTTAATCAAACAAAAAATAGCGATTATAGATGATTAAATAAGTGAGTAAATTCTGCGCCTTATTAAACACATAAACTTTAATTAACTAGAACATGCTTGTTTTATAATACTTAAACCTCTTTTACAAGAGAGTAAAAATATTTTTAGGCCAAAGATAGACAGATATTAACCAAAAGACGTTCATAAATATTCACAGGTTCATAAATATCTTCTGAAAATATTTGTCATCTTCCTAAAGGACATCAAATAACCTTTTACAACATATATACACGCATACTTACACACATAATTATGGTAATAAATAGTATCAATAAAACATATTGTTCAGCAACTTAGAACAAATATTGTCAATAGGTATTATAGAAGAGTTACTGAGACTAATTTTAGCAATTTAACAACGGAAATAAATGTCAACGTAAACTGTGACTTTTATTTTAAAAATATGTTTATTTTAAAAGTAATCGCAACGGAAAAAATAAATAATATTTTCGATCAGCAAAAGGATATTAAAAAAATATATATAATTCGCAGGCTAAAAATTTAATGATGAAATAAATTTTTGTTAAATAATTATGAATAATTTTCTATGAACTAGATTAAAATTAATTAAAGTACGTGACCGGAAAAACTAATTTAGCTGAAGCTAAATCCGTAAATGTTTGAATCTAATTCTGTGAGAGCCTGCATGTTTTTGTCACATTAACTTCCTAGAAATGTCATTAAATGTTAAGTGTTTCTCAGCCACCTAAAACACACTGATAACGGAAAAGCTGGGAACATAGCTGCGCATAGTAAGTACTCCTTATCATTGAAGTAATATACGGCAAACAAAAACCATAAACTTAGATTTAATTTTTTAGTTTTATTTAAGTAATTCAACATTTTATTAACAATACAAAAACTATATTAATTTCCTATAGTGCCTGTCGTTTTTCTCCTTCTTCTTTTATTTCATCAATAACATATAAAAGCTATTTTCCTTCAGGGAAAAAATAAATTTTTTGCAAAAATTTTTTAATTGATCACAAACGAAAGCCCTTTTTCTTCTCTTCTTCTTTCCTTTCATGAAACAATCAAATTTTTGACAAAAAACTAAGTTAGTTTTAAACACAAATTTAAGCCCTCTTCGTTCAGGATAAATGGGTTTTAAGATCTTCATTTAAAAAATTTAAATCTTGTTATAAAATCGAAATTTTGAAATTTTTAGTGACCGAAGATTAAAGCCATTTTTCTAGGATTAATAGTTATAGAGATAAATGAGTTTAAAGTTCTCAATATAAATAATAAATTAACCTAAAAAAAAAAGATTTAAAATAATAAATTTTCATAATAATTTTATTTTTAAGCAAAAAATTATGAACTTAAGTTAAAAATCGAATGTTTTTAAATTTTCTAAGTGATCAGAGATTAATCTTCGGTCTTTATAGGACTTATAGTTATCGAGATATTATTTTTTGACTTTATTAGTTTCAGATAATATTATGGCTTTTTTAATAAACAAACTTATTTCCCATAGTAATTAATTAAGAACATGCATTTTATATTTCAACATCAAACTTCTTTAATTGTGCTTGATTCCTTTAAATATAAATATTTTATGATGTTCTGATGAAAAATTTGTCATTACAATACAAAGTGAAATGTATTACTGCGAGGAAAGCATACCGATATGTCCATTTCTTTATTGCGTATATAGTTTGTCAGTGGGTTCGACCAAATTTTGTTAAGAAAACTCAAGAGTCCTAAATTAAAAGCAAAATTAATTAAATTAGAACTGCATTGAATCAAAAAATCAAAATGGCTAAAAACACATAAAAATCTTTTTTACAAAAAATCCAGTAGTCATTAAGTTTATTAATTTCTCCTTTCAGTTTTTGTATCAATCATAATTAAAGCAGATTATCATAAAAATATTCCAAATAATTAATTTTTATATTGACTTATTTTAATATCTTTTGTTTGGTAGTAATTATAGCTGGCAAAATGAATAGTTATATCTTAAGAATAAAAATATCATGAACGAATAAAATATAAATCAAACATTTATGATTAAATTTTTTTAAATCAACATTCAACATGATTTTATGCTTAAAATTTTCTTAATTCGCTTTTTTCGCTTCTACTCTTTAAAGGAATAGCACTGAGATAATAACTGGAATCGTTAGCCAAGTTTTTAATACTTCTATAACTGTAAGAACTTTCTTATTTTTTGCTTTTCTTTTGTATATTTGGCAAGCAATTTAGTGGTCATAAATTCCTGAAGTACCAAAAGACGCTAAAAACTAAAAATAAATCTACAAAGATATAAAAATAATGTCGCAAAATAGAGAAAAAATAAAAATATGTAAATCAACAGTAAATTATGAATAAGTGTTTAAAACCAATATAAAGTTTTTAATACTTAAATGAATATTTAAAACATTAATAATTTAAAGTATTCTACATTATAATTATATTTTCAAACATTTAAAATTTTGAATTGAAATTAAATATCTTTATTTTGGTTTAACAGCAAGTAAAACAATTTTAGCGTTTTTGATTCGACAGCAGAAAGAATAATAAATTAATAATAAATGAAACAATATTTTACGTAAGAAAGGCATACATTTTTTTAATTGTAACCCAGTTTCACCTGAACAAAGGGGGTATAGACAGACTCTTTTCCTTTTTTTTTCTTTAAATAAAGTATCTTAAATAAATATTTACGTACATGCATTATAATATTTTTGTAAGATTTCATAAATAATTTTAAAACCTGTTCATTTCAAAAAAATTAATACACAAATATTTGAATACTAAAAAAACCAAACACCAACAACAACAAAACCTTACTGAAATAAAATTCAGCTTTAAATAGGAATACCATAAGTTTTTAGTTTTTTATTATATTGTAACAACAACAAATAGTTTACAAATGAAGAGAAATATTTTCAATGATTTCCCGCAACAAACGCAAAAAGTTTTACTCTGTACACATCGTATTTTATCCATATTTATTATTTTCATTACCGTTTTAAAATATATTTACATTGTAGAAATTTTTATTTATTTTTTATATATTTTTTTTTTTTTGTATCGTTTATATAAATTTGATTAAATGTAAATGAAAATATGAACGCATGCTTGCGAGAGCTTTTAGCATTCTCAAAGTACTACGAGTTTTAATATATATATGAAGTTGTAAATAAAATTTTTTAACATTTAAATCAGAGATGGCAACATTGTTATAATTCGGAAATTTCATTTAAATTTTAAATTTTAAAAATTTATCTCGGAAATGATTTAACATTCCATATACTGTTATTCTTACAGAATAAACAAATTTAGCTTCTAAAATCTTTCACAAATTGACATACATACTCAATGCTTTTATTCCCAATGGGTTGCTAAACATCCAAAAGATAAAAAGTTTAAAGGTAAAGGAATCGATCAACGTTTTCAAATATAAATGAAGACACCTTTCTGAAATTTGATATATAAGAAGATATTCAAAATCCTTATTTATATATTAGCTCTCAGACATTTTTTTGGAAGATTTGTGATCTTAACATTTAAATACTTGTTTTTTAAGATTATTATTTTTTTTTTTTTCTTGAGAAACGCCTTCTGAAACTGTAATTTAAATTACTTGAAAAATATATTATTATTACCTTACATAAAAGAATACAATAACGTCAATAGCTTAAGGGTTTCCTTAAAGAATCCCATATAAAATAAGCAGTCTAATTTGTTGTTTATTAAGTTTTGAAAAGGTTTTTTAATTAATCGGTTGTTTCTCTTTTGCAGTGAATTATTTATTTTTGATAAAAAAAAATGAGGTAATATATGTTCATTTATTTTTTTTTTCTTATATTTTTAAATTATCTTATATAAATTTATTTCGACTCAATTATTTTATACAGAAATAACTTGGCAACAATGGTGGGAATTTAAAATTTCGTATTAACTAAAAAAAAAGATTCCAATTAATATAAATGTTAACACCAAATTTAAAAATAATTGGTTTAAAGAAATATTAAACATAAAATCTCAAATTATTGTGTCGCATTAGGTTGTACAGCTAATTAGCCATAGGTGCTGTATTATACAGACTATATAAATTTTGCACATGTTCTTAATTTTGTAAAATTATACACTATGTTAATAGCAAGTTTGCACTTTTTCTCTTATTTCTTAAATGAAAAAATTCAGTAAGTTTACAATTTATGTACGTATGAGTATGAAATTTACATGTGCAGATTATGTGTCTGTTTTTTAATGCATATTTTACATTAACTTAACCGATCTATTAAGTAAATTATATTTTTATTTGTGTTTGTTAAGCGTTTTTTTTAAGCTTTTTGCAAAAAAGAGAAATTTTTCACTAATTCATCGCTCATACTCAGAACATAACAGAGGTGTGATTAATTTGTTATATAATTTCATTTCTACTCTGTTGGGAAAAAACTTTTTAAAAATAAATAAGTAAGCGGAATTGAAAAATAGAGGTCTGTGACAAGTAAAATTAAAAAAAAATGGTCTGTGACAAGTGACTTTTTTTTTAGAAAAAAAGTGGACTGTGACAGGTAATTTTTTCTTTTTGATAGGTGACGTTCTTTTTTAAGAAAGAATTGCCCTCTGACAGTTATTTTTATTTTCAGAAAAGAAATAAATTGTGGATTTTATTATGTATTTTTATTTTTATTATTATTATTATTTTTTTTTTTTTTTTGGAAATGGTTGGTTTGTCTAAGGTTATTTTAATTTTAAAAATTATCTGCCGCAGATAAATCCGGTTCTAAGTTGCTTGATAAATACTATTTCAATAATGTTAAATTATCATTTGTAGATATTGCGATCTATTAATTTAAGGCATCAAACATATGCAACTAAAATTTTACCCTAGTAGGCTAAGTTTATTTTTTCCAATTTTATTTAATATTTATTAATATGTAACTGTAATATATTTAAGATTAAAAAAACAGATTTACTTTTTTTCGCAAAAAATATGTAAACAAATAAAAATATTTGTTTAAATAATTTGGGTAGTATTTTGTTCCTGAATTTTTATCTGAGTTTTTTAAGGCCACTTTATTCGGTTAATTGTCAAAATGGTTAGTAAGCTGGCTTTTTGTGTTATTTTTGTTTTTTAATACAACATCAGCTGTGAGTGTAATTTTTGCATCAACAAACATTTATTTTCTTGTTTACAGATAATTGTTTTTCTGTGTGGTACAACATGGATCCATTTTAAATGCATCTTATATGTAGTGAAAAAATTTATGATGCTCTTAACAATCCTGAAGGGATATACACGCATACATATATAAACTTTGATTAATACATAAATATTAATAAAATTAATAAATCAACTTTTAGCCAAACTGCAGATGGAACGTATATATTGTTTTAAATAAAATAACATAATTGAACATTCATATAAACATTGGAAACATTCATTTGTGTGTGAAAAAAAATGTAACAGACCTTTTTTCTACGGACATATTTACTATGTTTCTGTAAAAAGCTGCAGAGATAGACTTTCTACTTTAGAATTTTTAGGCTTCAAAGAGTAAGTATAAGACCGATTAATATCTTTAAAAATTGTTTTTCTTATTATAGACTTCGTCAGAGGTGTAAAATTTATAAATTAATTTTTCTATCCGTATGTTATTCCTCCAATACTCATCTCTGACACCATAAATTAGATATGCTCTGAATTAATATTTATAAGATAATGTAATTTCTTATTCCAATTAACTTATGGAAATTTTTAGTATACCTATTTTTAAAATAAAAGCCAGAAAAATCGGTCCACTAACGGTGCAGAAATGATCTAAAAACGACGAGCGCCTCAACTCTTTTTTGATTTCCCTATTTTGTGTTTTTTCATCAGATATCATATTTCGACCAAAACTTCACCAAAAAGGCCATTTAAAATCGAAAACGCAAAAAAACTAAAAAAATATCGATAGCCCAAAAATTAAAATTTCAGCAAAAATTTTATTTTCAGTCAATAATCAATATGTATTGAAGTTATCAACAAAACACAAATTTTCTGGGCTCGGCAATACTTATTCCAAGTTTTTAGTGATAAAATTTTTATACTAATTTTTAATTTTTGCTCTACAACATTTAAATGTATAACACATGGCCAAAAATAGGTACAAGGTTTTTTTTGGAAAATTACTTAAGTTGATAAAATATTTTTGTTTATAAATCCTTAATAAGTTTCCTTTAAACCTTTGATGCTGACAGAAATATACAGAACTAAGCAACAAAAAAACGAGTTGAACACAAATTATTAGAAATAACTAAGAAGAACGAATACCTTAAAAAATATTGTGCAACCACACAGCAAAATATGGCTAGAAATGGCTTCTTGTTTTTTATTTGTTTTTTAAAATAATGTTTTGATAAATTTATGGAGCCAAATTTATAGAGGCTTTATATAAATTTATTTTAACTACCAAAAATAGCTTTTAAAGAAGACTTTCAAGTTTCTGATGAAAAACACTTAAATTGCTAATTTTTAGCAGCCAAAATTTTGGCCGACAGCTAAAATTTTTCTAACAACGCCAATAGCACTTTCTCAAGACTATAAACTTATCACAAACAAACAAAAAATTAAGATTATTTTATTTTTGCAAGTTTACTCATTTGATTTATACAATAAATTTGCAGTAGAAGAAAAATTTTAATTAGTGAAAGTTGGCACGAATTTTTTTTTCGCCAAATCGATTATTGTACAATTGAAACAATATGTGCAAAGTAATATTTGGGCGTAGAAATATATATATTTTTTAAATTTTATTTTTAAGAACAGTGTACACACTTCAGAGTAGCTACTTACATATTGCCCAAAGTATAACTTAAAACTCACAACATTGCGTAAAAACCGTTCAAAAATATTGAAAATGTACACATTCGCAAAAATTACTTTTTTGCATTCTATAGAAATAAATTTATAACTTTCCACAATCCCAAACTTTTAAAAAAAAATTTTACTCATAATTTTACAAACCTTAAACCTTTTTTTAATAAATTGAATTAAGGCAACAACCAAGAATACCAAAAAACAGCAACAATTAGAACTAAAATCTTTCTCAACTAAAAAATAATTATCAAAATGTTGTATTGTAATACAGATTCTTTTCTTTAATTGTATTTATTTAATTTTTCTGTTTTTCCCCCTAAATTATTTTCCTAAGAATCCAATTACAAATTGTTTTCTTGGCATTTTTGTGTTGTTAACAAATAAACTAATTTTACAAATAAACGGCACTAGAAACCAAAAATAAAGCAAATTTTTTCAACGTACAAATTTTAATATTTGAGCCATTTATTCTGTAACTGCAGCACCTTGAGATTGTCAGATAGCTTTTTTTGAATCCTGACATCTGTTAACAGCTTAAGAATGTAACATCAGAAGTCATTACAAGTTTAATTATGCTCAAATAACTTTTTTACTATTCAGTTTTTTGTTTTTCAAAAATTTAGTAACACAAAACGGAAATGTTGTCAGATAAAATCTTTGTTGGCAAAAGCACTGAAGATGATTGTAGGTAATTTTATAAAAATAGCTTTCAACAGTTTGTAACTGCATGATAATCAAGTTTAATTAGAACAAAAATTTTTTTAAAGTTGCATATTGCACAGTGTGACAAAGCATAATATTTTAAAAATATTTTAACAAGATTAGCTTGACAATTAGTTGAGCAGACCGTTTAGAAGCGCTAATTTCTTTTTGATTTTTTTGTTTGTTCGAGTTAATAACAAAAATGACGAACTGCATGTTTATTAATAAATCAATAACATTTTGAGGGCCTCATATCTTTAAATTAGAATATTGTTTTATTTTAAATTAAAGATACGATGAAAGTAATAATGATTTTTTACGAATTTCAGAAATGCACTACAGAAAATTGTGCAGAATCGCACTACAGAAAATTTTTAATCGAGCCTCTTCTTGGAATAATTCCTTTATAAGCCGTGACTGGTTTTATCCCTTCAAAAAATTTGCAATGAATTATTGTTAAATAAAAATAAATTGTGTTTATTTGATACTAAAAAATAACATATTTTTTGTTTAACAATATTTTAACAGCAACAATATGAAATATCAGTATCTTATGTTTCCAAAAAGAAAGAAAAGATAAAAAGGAACATAAAGAAATAAAAGTAAAAGTTATAATGTTTTCCATCATCTACTGAATTTTTTTTTACATTTACATAACGAAATTCTCTGAGTAAATATTAAAATACAGGGTGGTGATTCTAATAATTTATTTCATTTTAAAATCTTTGGGATTTTAATAGCAGCTGAAACATAAGGTCAACAACTAAAGTTTCTTTGGATGCACTCATTTTAACACAAGCAATTTTATAATGTTTTCTTCATATCGTATAATGTATTTTATTTAAAATCACTATATTTTTGCTTAAATGTATTAAAAATTTAATTCCATTAGATTTTTTTAAATAAAACCTGAATATCCAAAAGCTTTCAATAATATTGGCGATATCTACGCAAAAACTACAGTTTATTTGGTAGCCAGTTTGTTAATATATTGAATTAATTTTTGTAAAGGAAGATCAGTTTGTTTGAACTTTGCATACACAAGAATACAATACTTTGTTTTGGAAATCAAATATACTATAAAAAGTTCCGCTCTTTAATTTTGAATGCACCTCGTTAATGAAAATCTGCAACTGTCATGGATAAAAGCAGAAACAAAAACTAAATCTGTGCGTTTTTAATACAAAACTAAGGAGCAAAAAAGAAATTTACATAAAAATGAAATTTATCACTGTTTCAATTTTAATGATGACATGAATATTCATGATCATTATTATATAACGAATTCAGCGACATTTTAATAAAATGGCACAGAAGATACGAAACCGAAAATATAAAAAAAGCAGCAAAGGCGACACAACAATTCTAAGAAAAATATTAAAACGAAATTACCAAAAAAGGGCATTTGAAAGTTTAAATAAAAAAGCGTGACAACGGCTGGCACTACATGCAATTCAAGGGCCATTATTGTAAAACAAAGAAGGAATACATTAAAATTTAAGTACTAAAAAAAGAATTAAAAACAGCCAAGAATCGCAGTTTACAAATTAGCAGAATACAATGTAAAAAACTGGCAACAAAGATGATGTTGTATCCCGTAATACTTTTAGAAGCACGAGAAATTGCAACCATATACAGGATGTTTTTTAAGCCCAACAAATTTTTAAGTTGTAGGAAGTTCTACAGAAAATAAAATTGTAATAAAAAATTTTTCTTTGATTTCAGGCATTTGGAAATGCAGCTGCTCTTTACAAGCAGCATTCTGTCCACTCTTTCGGTTATTCGCATGTCACCAATAACACGAATTATTTTGCTTTCAAGATGACAATTTATCAGCATAAGCCAGCCAAGACAGTTACGTGGATTCACAAAAATAATTCCAGAGGAGATACATTTCTGGAAATCAATCGGAAGAATTGTATTTAAAAAAGTTGATGGTTGCATATATTTTCATTTGTTTATATTTTCAAACAAAAACATATTGATCACGGTATGGTGACAATTACCAATGAACGCAATGAAAAGTCCGAGATTAAATTTTAAGAACAACGTATAAGTGCATTTTTAAAGATGTTTCTTAGTCTGTAAAATCTGTTGTAGATTAGGCTCACAGCATATGCGGCAATTTCGATTACTAAGAAAATCTCTTTAATCCTTTATAACTGAACAGAAATCTGTGATGAAAAAAGTCATCTATAACGCCCGAATGGATGACATATTTTTAAGGATAATCTGGTGGCTTTTTTTGCATTATTGCAGTTGTTTAATAGTTGATAATTTCGTATATTCTGTACACCTTTAAAAAACACCCTTTATGTAAAGCATCTGAAAAATAATGCGAGCTTATTTTAAAATATTCACTCATACATATGAATAAAGATATATTTTTTTAGATTGAATTTTTTTATTTTAAGCTGATGATGATGTTTGCAGCAGTTGGTTTACTTAAATATCAACTCAACCATGGCAAATTGTAACAATCGCTGATTTATTTCTTCTTTTTGTAATAATAAAATATACACATGAGAGCGATGAAAAGAGTGTTTTTGAATTGCAAAAATTATTTTGCATTTGACTTGAAATGTTGTAAGCAATAAAACTAAGATCATATTGTACATTTTTTTTTCACTGTTTGAGAACTCGAGTTAAAAAAAATGTTATTAACTGATTTCATTATAATAGACCTTACGAAAGAGCGAAAAAGCAGATGTCAGAAATTAAAAAAAGAGAAAAAAAATTTATCATAGGAACATACTGGTGTGCCGTAAAAGCTAATATCTATATAATGAAGTTGAGGGTCTCGTAAGGTTGTCTCCCTTCATCTCTAGCCCTTTCATACTCTTCACCACAAAAGGGAAAAAAGGGTATATCTATGAAAACTTGCAATCTCGAATATTGCACCCTCACAGATATTAATAAAATATCTCACGCTTAGAGTATTTTGCTTGTTATTTTCAAATTGGACAATTTCGTTTAGACACACACATACACATCTACGTTTTCAGTGTTTTTCTTCCTGCTTTATCTGCTTTCAACTGTTTTCATTATTATTTTCTAATCTAAAAGTTTTCACCATAAAACTAAAATTGAAAGTAAAAAAATTCAAATTAGTATTCCTTTTACAAAATGAAAGAAAAAAAAAAGATTTTCGGAATTCTGATACTCCAAATTAAGTAAAAAATTTTACGGAAACCAACTTATTAGAAAAAAATACAAAAAACAACATTTTATGTTGAAACTTTAAAAATGAAATTTATTATTTGATATCATTTCTTAGTTTGATATTTTTGTAAAAAAAGTATTCTGATATTCCCTTGAAATATTAATTGTCAAAGACTATTAAATATGAAATATGCTACCACAGAGAAAATATATCCATCAGATTTTTTCTTTCGAAAATCTCATGAAAAAAAAAACACTTATTAACCGCAAACTGAATGTACAACAGCATCATTCATTAGTACCCTTTTAAGCACTGCGTCGTGTGCTGTAGAACTAATCTGCAAATGATGCTGTCGTTACATTTGGTAATTAAAATTATATTTAATTCATCATTAAAACCATTGGCTAAAATATCTGACATTAAGTTTTCTCACTAAATAGTAATGAATCTAACATTAGGCTACATTTTACATGTGAATACGACCTTATAAAGATATTTCGTACTTAATTCTGTTTAAAAAAAATTCAATCTGTCCTAAGAAAACTGTAATTAGAAATTTAACACATATAAAAATACTTAAACATTTATTGTTCTCGTTTAAAACAATTTCTTTTCAGCTTTAAAAAATTTAAGATAATATTTGTCAAAACACAAAATTCATTTCATCTGTGTGCTTGAAAATACCAAACACTTAATACAACCGAATTTCAATAAAAATTCTGTCACAGCTTTCTATCATCCATAAGTAAAAACATTTGAAAATTTAAAATAGATTAAGCTGTATGTTGAAATTAATAGAAATTTCTTACGGCTGCATTAAGTAATGCCATTGCAAGTATTTGAAGTCGTTGCCAATAAAACAGGATTTATATGTATTTCATGACAATATACGTTCCTATTTATTTAAGCAGCCACAATTTTTTAAAACTTTGTCTACACTGAAAAAATTTGTTGAATTATCTGAGTCACAAATTTATTTATATTTAAGTTAACGCAATCAGTTACATTTTTTAACACATGTTTTAATGGGTATGATTGTGCTTTACATAATTCATTAATATTCCAGTATTAAAATAATCGTTCTTTTTATTAATATTATTATTGTTATTATTATTATTATTATTATTATTATTATTATTATTATTATTATTATTATTATTATTTTTCCGCTGTACTGCCACATTTTTCAAAAAAAAAAAAAAAATTCAAGTGTTGCACAGCATAATAAATTGTTCCAAAGTATAAATCTGTGACATTAAAAATATTACTTTGCTTGCTACTGCGAAAAGAAAAACAATTTGCAGCACAGAATTATTGCCGCCTTACCTTTATTTTCTTAATAATTTTATTTTTTTGTGCATTTGGAAGACTTTATTAGCATTTTTATAACTTCCCTATTGTATTTATTTACAAAAATAAAAACCACAAAAAGGTTTCATAGCTAACTCTCCAATATTAAAACGTTTGTGTATTTGTGTTATATATTTTATTTCAAGTTAAAATGTAAACTTTTGCCATTAGTTTTGAAAGTAAAAAGTGTAAAATTCGCAAGATGCTTCTATAATACTGAGGATAAACTATAAGACCGAAGCCTGTAATAAATTCAAAACTTCAAAGAAATATTAAGTACCCTAGTACCTCTGTTTTATTTAAATTTATTTTCCATGCAGTAACAAGAATTTATATTTTATGGTAACAATATTAAATAGAATAACAACAAAGGAGCCCCGTAAAAAAAAACAATAATTAAAAGGCATCTCCAAAGGTGACGTAAATTGACTTATATGGTCCTATCTGTTGTAACGTTGTAGAAAAACTGCATGTATAAATACTTTAAATTATAAATTAAAGGGTGCCCCAATAGTACATTTAATTTGATCTATATGGCCAAATTTACAAATAATCTGTATTGCTTGGTCCGCTATAATAACAAGTATAAAGTTAGGCCTTGAAAGTAAAAGGATGTCCCAATAATAGAAGTTATTTTATGTATGTATCCAAACTTTTGCACTGTTACAGAATTTCGAAATTAAAGGATGTTCCCATAACTGCTGTTATTTGGCTCGCATGATCATATCTTTAAATTGTTTAATACAAACATTTGCAAATTAGACAGAATGTCTACTTCTTTGTTTGTTTTATAAAGAAGTGTAGGTATTGGAAATTATAAATTAAAAGGTGTTACAATAGTTGATATAATTTGATGTCTATTTCCAAATTGTTGAATCTTTATAGACAGACGGATGAAATTTACAAGGAGCTAGTATTGCTAAGTCTGCTATAAGCGTAAGTAAATAAAATCAACTCAGAATTTATAGAGTGCCCCCATAGATCTTATTTTATTTTATGTTATGATTATGGCCAATGTGTTAGATAGTTGTAGACAGAAAGTTGATATTTTCAATGAAACTGTATTTTAAGACCTTATATAATAACAAATGTAAAATGTGGGTTTGGAAATTAAAGAGTGTCCTAACAGTTAATTAATTTAATGTGTCTGCCTAAACTTTTGATCCGTTATAGACATACAGCTGAAATATTATTTAAAGTCGGATTTTTTGCAAGAATTATGTTTTAAATTTATGATGCGTTTTCTAAAACTCACATAATTGTCTCACAAATACTTAAGCTCCATAAATTGCAAATTATTAGGAATCATATTCGGGTCCTAGCAAAGAGTGGTCCAACGGAAAACGTAATTGAATGTCATATCACAAGCCATTTGTGAGAGTGCCTTAAAAGATTTCTGCAGTTGGTTCCTTTCATTATCCCTTTATTAGAAAACTCATTAAATGGTTGGGTGGGATTTTTTACTTTGCCTATTCTTCAAGGCTTTTTTACTAATAACTATGCACACACCACGATTAATTAATGAGCACTCAAAACGAAAACACTTTATATGAAAATAAAACTTTATTTGGGGACTCAAAAGAAAATTTAAAAAGGTAAAACTTGGAATAAAAAAATATATTCCCATTAGGAGCTTTTGCAAACAAAAAACTTCAGTGTTAGTTGCTTGTAAAAAAAGCCGTTAGCTTCAAACAGTATTGAAGAAATGTAAAACCACAAGATAGTTGTAAGGTGATGAAAGAAATTGAAAGTTACGGTTGCGAAAAACATTTGAAGTGTGTTGAATGGCAACAAATTAACACCCGGAAACAAATGTTTAAATATTTGTAATCAAATTTTAAGCTAAAAGAGGAAAATAAAATTTTAAGCTACAATTTATATTAAAAATAAATTAACATATATGTTTCCATTAAATTAATCAGTGTTTTTTTATAATAAAATTAATTCTTGTAAAGTTAAAAAAAAGAGAACACAAGATTTTACGTATGACTCATGTTTATATTTATACCTGCACTTATTAATATAAACGTGTGTAAGTTTATTTTATTTTGTTTTCCAATTTATTATCGCCGCTGGCTATTTTCCTTTCTACAGTTTATAACAAAATTTTCAGCTTTTTTTCACACTATTTTCTTACAAGTCATCTTATACCTTTAGGTAGATGCCTTCCTACATGATGAAAATATTTGGTGAATATCATAAATTTGTAGTTAGCAGAGATAAGCGTGCAAAAATTGAAAATAGAAGTAATTTCCTGGAGCAATAAAGCGACTAAAGTAAAAAAAGAAACGTGACAAAATTTCAATTTATTCAACGCAAAACGAGTAAATAATTATGGCCCGAGGGCAAAGGATTTCAATTGTATTTTGGTGCAATAAGAGTTTTAAAACAATTCGGTAAGAAAAACCATATTAAAGTACATGAGGATTGGTATTTATTTCTTGCCGCTAAAAAGCTACATTTGGGAGGAATGATCCGTTTCAAGTTAGAACGAATGAAGTAAGAGCGCTTTATTCGGGATTGCCGAATCTTTTATACCCTTCACCATAATTGACGCGATATTGCCGTACACAAAATGAATATACTTGCGAAGCATAACAAATTCTCTAATCTTCTCTAATTTTTTAGTATTTTATTTTGCGTTCTTTAAGATAAGATTAGGTGTTAAACTGTTGCTCAAGGAAAATGGAAAAATGGAAAATGTATGTAAAAATATAAAAAATTGCCTTGGCGGCTGTGCTGACTGTTAACAGAAAGCAGCAATATTTTTCTTTTTACGAAATTAATATTGACTGAAATAAAAATTCCTCGATTTCTAAGTTACAAAATTGGTTTTTCAATTAAATGATAATTTTAATGTACATAATCTGAAATAAACAGATGAAAAGAACGCTGAAGACAGATGTAGCGATCTAGAAAATACTGCTGTACTTTCTGCTGGTCTAATTACCCCATTTTTGTAAAAAACGGCTTCCAACATTTATAAATAAATTTTCTTTATTATAGGAATTTAAAAAAATAAAATTAAAATAAATATAAGCCGCATTATTTATTTTTTTATTGCAAGAAATATATTTAAGTAAGCTTAAATATTTTATAAATTTATTTGATCCTTATTATAGGTCTTATTTTAATAATACAAATTCATAATATTCAATAACAAAAACAAAAAAAGTGATTTTTATAAAAACGATTTAATGACCACACATCCTAAAAACGTAATAATGTGTGTAAATTCCATTACATAATTTCATGATATTGAATTATGATAAACTATTTTTACACTACACCCAATTTTTTATATAAAATCAACTACAAAAACTGATATAAACAGTAAAAATAATAATGCTGATTATTTTATTTATCATTAAATTAATTAAAAATTTAATAACATCAAACAGTTAATAGAGAAATGAAAGAGCAGTTACGTATTATTAACCCATTGTAATATAAAAACAAAATAAAGAACAACTTAATGATAAAATTGATATAACTGCAACCTACGAGTTTTCGATTGCTATTGCATAACACTAGTTGTTTTTTACAATTAATTATGTATAAAATGACGTATTTCCAGCATAATCCATTATTAAAAAATAGGAAACAAATTTTGCATTAACTTTCTCTTTTTTCTTTTTATACGTTAAATAAAAATTTCTTGTACTGCAAACCTGGCATTAAAAATAATAATTAATTGCACATTAAATTATAATACTCTTAGAAAACATTAAAAAAGTATTAACAAAATTATACATAAATTAATTAGAGATATATTTTGGTTTATGTGTGTGTGTATGTTTTTTTTTTTTTTTTTTTTTTGTTTTTAAATTAAAAAATACAAAACAACTAAGAGTACTATAATCGGCTAAGCGTAATCTTCTATACCCTTAGTACAGTAACTGAAAAAAGAAAACAAATATTGTTGTGACAGAGAATTAAAAAAATACATAAATAAAATGTTATCGGCTCTGAATGGGTTAAGCATTTTTATACTTTCTAAAAGATCTCTTCAATGATATCTTAAAAAATGTTGAATAATCATAATATTTTATGACAAGTTCAGAGGCCCAAAACTCGGAAAATGTGGGCGAGCGCAAGTTTTTTCACATAATATATTTTTTTTATATTTTAATTCTCTGTCGTAAAAAATATTTTTTTTTTTGGTTTTTTTTTTTTTTTGGAGTTACTTCATTGTTCCAATGGATTTAGAAAAAATTGAGGCAGGCGGGGTGTTTTGTCTGCTGCCTCAAAGGAGATGGACCGATCTTGCAAAATTTTCAAAAGTATGTCTGATCGATTGGCATATTAAAATTTTTCTTGGTCATCTTGTGCCGTAGCAAAGTTAATTTTAACCCAAATACAAACAGGCCGACATCGCTCCATCGACTTCGCTATGCATAAGGACTTTATGCGGTCGGAAATGGATATTGTAAAAATAACAAACGGAATGGCAAAGTAAGATTTACCCATTTTCTACCTGTGACGAAGGGTATCAAAAAAGGAAATGTATGCTTTGTACTTTAAAAAAACCGAACTACAGAGTAAGAGCAGATTAATGATATTCTTAAACTTCAAACAAAACTCTCTGTATACATCTGCTTTGCAACAAGTTTTTATAGGTAGAATATTGAAATCAATAGAAATGAATAACAAAAAATGATCTTGTCAATCTCTTACTGATATTCATTATTCAACTTCGACTGAAACAGACGTTAACAAAAACTAACGCACGGGAAGGAATCAGACAACTAAGTTATCAATTCCAGACAAAGAAGAAAATGAGTTTCTTCTTATTCTATTTTTGTTCATTTGTGGTTACACTTAACTTTTTATCATATTAACCATCGTCATTATCTTATTTCATTTGCCTATATAATCCAACGAAAAACTTCAACAACTTTGATGAATTTTTCTATTGGCACTGTGCTAAATGTATTGATAATGAAGAAATCACTTTGAAAATTTGTAATATTGAAGTGCATGTAAGTGCTTTTGCACTTTTTTTAGAGCTGTTTATTTTAACCACAAAAACTCAGAAAATAAACAAGCAATGTGCTATTGGTAACAAAATACTTGTGTTTATTTTTACTGTTTTCGTTGCTATTGTTGTTTTTAGATCGATAAATACAAGCACAATGAATGTTTACCAATGGTTTATATATACATTCAAGTAAACTTGCAATAAACCTTTAAAATCCAAACTATGAATCTTAAGTTGGCAAGCTGCCTTAAAAGAAATGATGAGATGATTTATTGTGTATTAGCGGCTATTTAGTTTTTAAGCCCTTTTTGATGTTCTAACTTATAATTTAGTATAAACAAATCATAAATCTACTTATTTCTGAGCTCAATAATTTTTTAACACGTTTTGTTATATATTTTTAATTTAATAAGTTTACAAAAAATTTTCCCTAGTTGTGCAATTTATAAACGTAAAATGATCGGAAAAAAACAAACAAATCTACGATGCATTAAACCCACAGAATGGAAACTGGGCACTAAGTAGTAAAAATAATTTTACCTTATTTAGGTTAAAAGTTAATTTGAATAAAAATGAAAAATTTTCATCATGACGATAGTACTTAATGCCGCAAATAATTTTGTGAGTAAGAATTTTCTACTTTTTTTAAGACCAAAAAATTATATTTTTCTTAGTTAAGATATCATAACTGTTACAGATTTCCCTTTTTTGTCTTTATCTAGTACTTATTTTATATCTATATTCATGAAAGCCAATAAATTCTTATTTATATTTCTAAATAATTCATACACAATAACTCAATTACTTTAATAAAAACTTGGGGGTTTTTCTCTTGTTATTCTATATCTAAAGCGATGAATTTAAAACAAAAAACGAAGTCTTAAAGTAGATATCTGTAAGAAGAACAGTAGGAGCAGTAGCTGCAAAAATAGAATAAGTTCCTTCGCTACAAAATTTACTATTAATACGAATTAGTGGGATAGTCCTTGTGTGTTTGAGAACTCTCTCGAACTAAACTTTAAGGTGGAAAAAAAATTTTAATAATAATAATAAAAGCTGTAAATTATTCATGCAAATTTGGATATCACAGAAATAAAAAACCAACATATTTATGTTTAAAAAGAGTGTTGCAGTTATAAGATATTTAAAATAAATATTTTTAAGTCTTTTTTTATTATTGTTTTTATGTCTTATGTTTTTATGTCTAATGATAATCAGCGAAAAACTTCATAGTTTTGGACCTAAGTAAGGTGACATCAAAATATTCTTCCTGTCTTAAAAGAATAAACAGGAGTTTTCAAGACATTATGCTTTTGCTTTATCGTTTCGTATAAAACAAATTCAATTTCCTATCGAGAGTCGGAAGTTGTATACTGTTTTTTTTTTTTTCAATAGCATTTATATACAATTGTAAGTACATGCAGCAGCTACTTTGTCTTTTGTCTTTTTCTTTTTATTTTCCGTTGGGAAACTGGCGGTATTGAACATTGTGGCTCACTTTCGAGTTCGTCTGGCGATTTTTAGGGGAAGGACGGTTACGTATAATAAATTTATAAGCCACTTCTTTGAGTAGTTTGTTTTAAACTGTTTCGCCTTGAATTTTGGTTTATATTATTTTTTTAATCTTTATAAAACAAAAATAAATATTTTTTAATCTTTTTAATTCAAAATTAAATTATACGCAATAGGTTATATATATGTGAAGGCATCAGAATGTTTTCTGAAACGTTGTAAGAAATACTTCACTCCATCTGATCTCCTTACTATCTATATCACCTTTATCAGACCAAAAATAAATTACAACTCTCATGTATGGACCGGTGCTTCAAAGTCTATTTTGGATTAACTCTAACGCGTGCAGGAGAGAGCGAAGTAGCTCATCAGTGACAGTAGGGTATCCAGCTCTATCGACTTGCTGAAGCGTCTACGCATTGTGGGTAATTTCGTACACGCAACGCGCTCTGCATCAAAAATGCATTCCTTTGTAGACGATTGGCCAGTGAATTGCATTGCGCATTACAGAGAAAATTCGTTTTTTAGCTGAACAGTTCGTATGTGGAATAAACTCCATGCAGAGGTCTTTCCTGCCACTTTTAATGTGCAAAGATTTAAATCAAATGTCAAGCACTACTATCTCTATCCCCCTTCCCACAACCTAATTGACTAGTTCCGGCACAATGCATTGCATAAGTAGGGGTCATCCCCTGAATGTTGGTCCTAGTTAAAAAAATGCCAATATATATTTTTTTTTAACTTTTTATCATTGTAATACTTTCTTGAGATTAAAGAAGAAAATCGTAAATTCGTTCTGTAAAAAGTAACCAAAATAATAGATAAGATTAAACTAAAAAGCGACTACGAAAGCAATATTAACAATAGAAAATGTGTATCGCGTTTAACCTTCTTTTCCATGGTTTTGGGATACTTCTTTAAGAATAATAAAAAATCAGTACAGAATTGCTATATTGTTTCAATTAAAACATCAGAATAATCAATTTCCAAGAAAATACTTTTCCAGGGCTAAGGATTCTATGGTGTCGTCTATCAAAAATCAAGGATCGTAGTTAGTGAATTGGTTTTTTAGAAATAAAATTATTTGGAACCGAAATCTTTTGGGTTGTTAATAATAAACTTTAACAGCAAAGTAGCTGTAGTGCCATGAACAGTAAAATATTATTTACTGTTATACTACATTACAAAACAGTTAATAATTTTTCCCACACAATCTTGTAACACCTTCTTTTTTAAAGGGTTAAATGTCTTCTTTAACAACGTTAGTTTAACATGTGGTCAATTTCACACGCACGACAAAATTATTACATTTAATTTTCTTCACTACGCTTCTTAACTAAACTGTCGTAATAAGCGCAAGTACACAAAGAAGATATTGTTAAAATGCAAGCATGGCAATGGCAACAAATAATGTAGCATGTTTATAGCACCGTTTATATATTTTGTTCGCATCGCGTCTGGTATAAATGGCATTAATATATCTTAAATTATTTTAAAATGCGACTATCATTACATCTTCCTTTATTTTATTTTTCTTAAAATGCAACTTTTAAAACAAATTCTATGAAAATAAGTGTAAGAGCGGATAATGTAACTTAATTTATTTACAAGGTAAAGTAAAAATTAATGTGAGTTGGTATTGGAGCATGCAACAATACCCGTTTGCTCACAGGTTACTATCCAGGATATAAAAGCACGCAGGCACAATACAACTACAATTTTAAAAAGATAAAATGTGATTCATTACAACTTAATTTAGTTAAATTTTAAATAAAGGGTACACAACAAGATGAAACATTAATTTAAAAAAAAATATAGTTGCAAAATATACACTGAGAACTTTTCAAGTAGTAAGTATGGAGCAATTTTACCAATGTGTTCAGATTTGCTATGTTAAATATTAATTTAAATTTTAAAATACAAGTGCTGTGAATACATGCAAAAACTAAAAATTGTTAGGAAAAAAAATCTAATTGATAATAGGAAAATTTCATATTTTGTCGAAATATAAATAATAAAAAAATAATACATAAGTCTGGACTTTATTAAGATATAAAATTTGAAAAAGAAAAAGTTAAAACTTTTAATTAAATGGGTAAATGGGTAAACATAAAATAAAAATTTTATATCCTTGATAAGGCTGTAACAATTTTTTAAATTGATTATTGTAAAGTATTTTATTATTACAAAGCAAAGAAGACAAACAGTACTTTAATTTGTTTACATTACAAAAATCGATTTTTGTTTTGTTTATTTTTATTTTAATAGTTTAATATTAATTTATGAAATTAAAATTATAAAATTAATTAATATTTAAATTTTTAATTTTAAGCCCTTAGAAATAATAATAATAATTGCTTTTATAGACCGAATAAATATGTTAAAATTTAGTAAAAATAACTAACAATAAAACGTATTTTCTTTGTTTTTCTTGATTCCATTCAGCGCTATATCAATAATTCATGAAATATTTTTTGAAAATTTTCTATATGGAATAAAAAACACCTGTTTTTAGAATTTTTGTCTATTGGTCTGTGTTCGCGTAACCTAAAACCTACTGGATTTATTTTTCTAAAATCTTGTGTAAAGAAAATAGAAATACACTTTACGGGTATAAAGGAACAGAATCAGTTGTCAACATATTTTATTTTTGTAAATTTATAATTTTTAACATGGTTTATACAACTCTGCGATATTTAAGAAAAAACACATTTTTCTTAATTTTAATTTAAAGAAAATTAAATATGTTAAGCAGAGAAAGTCGTGGGCACCGCGTATGATTATTATTTAATATTTAACTATTCGGATTTAACGTATACGCCTGTATCAATAAAGACGTTTAATACAACTACTAATTACATAAAAATATATATAAACAACTAAATTTTATTTTAAATTTAAAGCTCGAAATGGTTCGTTGGTTATAACTAAATTGGCTATTAATTTTGTATATGAAAAAATTTTTTATATTCTATAATTAAACCGTACTAAAACTATATACCGACAATAAAGAGAAGACAAAAAAAACAGAGCTTGAGCAAAATACCAAAAAAAAAAAAAATATCTACAATGGTTCTTTTTTTTCTTTTATAGAGTTAAAAAATTATGAAAAATAAAATACCACAAAACAGTGCGATAATTTACTTCTATTCTGTGATTAAATAATTTAATCGGGATAAAAAATAGCGCGATTTTCTCTTAATTAATAAAAATTTATTTAATATTCCCATTGTTTTATTATCAGTGTATAGTTGTTTGTTAAGTGGATATATTTAAAAAAAATTATCCACAAAACAAATTTAAAAATTTGTGGAGTATTTAAAGAATGAAATTTTAGTCGGCATATATTTAGTGCAGTTTTTTATATTCCTTGTACACCAGCTAAAAGTAATAAAATAAAATAATATAAAATTCAAAATGAGATGAGAAAAAAAACAAAAAAAAAAAAAAACACTAAAAATGCTTAAACCCCTTCTCGGCATTAATTTTATTTCAATACAATATACACATTTTTTTTTTCATTTTCTTTACAATTTTTAATATGCAAAATTTAGACGAACATTTTAATTCTACATTTAATCATACAGTTGTCAGAATATGACAAATGACATCGAATATAATGAACCCAACATGCAAATAATTGATGAAAATAGAAATTATTTAATTTCAAAAAAGCAAATAACCTTGCGCTCAATACGAGCTTTCATAGCCCTGTTTTAGCATTTAAATAAGAATATTTTTTTTAAGTCACAGAAAAGTTACTTAAACCGTGATTAATTGTTAAGCTCAGGATTGTGTTTGCTGCAATAAATACTGCAAAGCAAATATGATTTAAAACTTATTTTCGACAAAATTGATCTACATGTTGTTGGCGTTCATAGATGTTTATAACGTGGCATGTTCTCGTGTCCAAGGACGTAATGTCAATGGGCTTTATGTCGCACTTAAGATTGCTATTATGTCGATTGACACTATATCGCTTTGAAAAGGGTCATAATGAACTTGGATATTGTTTCAATTATATTATGGACATAGTGTAATGAAAGTGTCATAATGCACGCAGTTGAAACAACATTGGCTTCGCCGAGCGCAAAGATGTTAACCAACACCGATTTCGCTTACCAAAGATTTTCTGCAAGCTAGTTTATAAAAATATTGCGTCATTTTACATAGAATACCTTAAAATATCTCTATATTACCCATTACTATATGACTCTACGTTAAGGGAAATTATGTCTTTAAACATTATGAAATGCCATCGTTTAAAATAAACTGATTTCTTCAAAATTCCATAATCCAGTAAATTGAAATAATACAGCGCGTAAATCACGGCCATTTTTTATAAATGTAATTAAGATGGGCATTAAACACAACAATTGACAGAAACTGATTTCAACACAACTAGATTTGGATATGTATTTGAAGGTTTATTGCACCGACATAAACTACTACATATGTATTTGCTATCATCTGATCGAATTTTATATCATCATCACACATATACGTAGATTTCCTTCTATAGGAATTATGTTAATGCATGAAAAATTTTTAACGCCAGCAGCTTAATTGCACCTATGCACAGTGGGAAATGGGTAAAAAAAATGAAACGAATTCCGTAGTTTTTAAATGGCTAGCCCTATAGTAGAAATTCACTGGAACTTAAATTTTAAAAACTGACTTTTTATTGCTAACAGATATAACGCTGATATGCTTTCAAGCAACACATTTTTTGGATTTTAAAGTTTTAAATTTCGAAAATGGAAAACTTTAAACAAAAGTGGGTAACTAGATTTTTACAACAATGAATTTAATTTCGCTAGAAAATTCAACTAAAATGACTATAATCTAGTGCAAAAAAAGTGCAAATGAAGCACATTTTCACTTGTCAGGGTATGTCAATAGGCAGAATTGCCAATAGCATAGTGCGCTTTGTGCCCTGAAGGCGTGATTGGGTAGTTCTTTTTTTTTTTTAAGGATAAGGGTGGAAATGCGATAAAGTGTTTAATCGATTAAAAACTTTGATGAAAGACGTGTTCACGATAGACATTTGTAGATATTAATTTTTGTTCATAATTGCCGAACTTTTCTTTTCGCAACGCAATAAAAATTTAATTCATCTTTATCTAAATTTCTTGTGCTTTTTATAAAACTCGATTCTTTAAAAAACAAAATAAGGATTTTCATCAGAAAGCCAGAAGATGAAAAATGCAGAGCCATACCATAAACTACGTCTAAACATTTTAATAAAATAATCTATTGCAACAATAGCAATGCAGAAGCTGACAAAAGAATCAAACAATATCGATAGAAATATCTTTTTAAGATTCGTGTTTAGAGCTCTGTACTCAAAAGGCAAAATTTTTATGTTCTCTACAATATCTGTCCGTCTTTCTGTATATCTTTTAGACTTTTCAACATAGATATAAAATGTACAGAAAGTACCAAAATAGAACTCGTAACTAATTGGTGTAACAATAGTGCCACTTTAAATTTTCTTGTTAAAAATCTTATTTCCGGTTGATCCGGTTTGTATCAAGTCACTACCAATAATAATAAAACTAGCTTTGAAAACAAACATAAGCAAAAAAATAAAGACATGATTGTTTGCTTTTTAATACGTGTCTTTCAAAGTTTTATATAAATAAATTGCGATTTTTTCGTAATTAATTTGTTAGTCTTTTGTATGAGTTTTTTTTTAACATTAGTAGCTCTCAAAATCAACAAAATAAAAGAAAAACGGGAGCAATCTCAGCAAAACTTTATAGAACTACTTTTTTCGACAAAACATCAATGATATGTAAAGGACGCGAAAAACCAAAAATATTTAAGCAGGGTTGTAAGAGTTATGCTTTAAGGATGTGCAAAAAAACATAGAAAAAACTACTTTTAAAAGTAACAAGAAGACAAACGAAAACGCAAACGAGCATGGATAAAACCAGCAAATAAAAAAATATAATTATTCTTAGATCAATTAAAAGAAACAAAAAACTAAAACAAAGGAGTTAAAGTTACAAAACCGTAAAAATCAAATATGGTTGAGGTTTAGCACAAACGCCAGCTAAAGTAATAAATTCTTCATATACAGCTGCTGCTGCTATAAAAATTCTTGAATGTCTTAAAAATAGTTAATAACACGTAAGAAAAAACTCTCAAACACTTAATAAATGAGACAGCTTGGTGATGGTAAAAACAACCACCGTTAAGATTACACATACACCAGAACTAAACTGGCACCATTACTCTGCATTATTATATGAAGAAAATAGTTTTATTTGAGAAGTTTTCTTTTTGAATATTAAAATACTTTTGCATACTGCGGAAGCCACACTGTTGCTGTTACTTGCGTTTCAACTGCTCCAACACATTTTTCTTAAATTTTGTATGAATGTGATTTTTTTATGAATTTGATTTAATAGTCTGTTTTATTACACAAATAAATTCTTCATTTTACTTATACAATTCTTAGTTTCACCGGCAGCCATTAAAAAAATAGAAGAATAAGTTTCTTCGGTAGCTCAAACGAGAAGATTTTTGAATAAAAAGTTTCATTTATCTAATTAAAAAAGTTCTGAGTATATTAAATTATTATGTTATTTGTTTAATAAATAAATAAAAAAAATCCTCTTGATAAATTCAAAAATGTATATATTCTATATTTAGATATTTTATTGTACCAAAAATTATATATTTATTTTCAAGTGAAATTCGTAAGCCAAAGTGTTTCCGTAAAACTGCACAAAAATACAATAAAACGTTATAGTTTATATCAGAAAATATCCTAAAATAACAAATCCAGTTCTTTCTTTATGTTTTGATCTCTGTCTTTTTTTTTTTTTTTTTTTTTTTTTTTTGGTAAACTTCATTCTCGAAAGTTATTTTATTTTGTGAAAAATATTTATTTCATTGTTGTACAAGTAGTCCACACTTGAAGAAAAGACCAGCAGTTATTGAGTACAATAATATAATATGTAACAAATGAAAATAGGAATAAATAAAATAATAAACATCTCAAAGCACACACAGAAAAAAATTATTAAAAATTAAATCTAAAAAATCTAGGAAACATTTTTAATATTTAACAGCCGAAAAAATGTCAAAGAATATTCCAAATGTGCCCGTTCCTAAAATTTTATGGTTTTTATTCCTTTAGTGCAGGAAGTAAAAATTTTCTCAGCGAGTTTCGTCATAAACTCACAAAGAACTTTTTTTTTTTGACGGTGCTGCAAAGGGTAACAAAATTGTTTTATTGCAACACATTATTTTTTTTTTTTATTTATTTGTGGTTTAGGTAATACAATACAACAAGAGCAAGTCTTTTATTACAGTATTGGGTAGTGATTTGGCAGATAATTTGAAATTACAATTAATACAGTAAAAATAATATAAAAAAGTAAAAAAAAAAAACAAAAAAAAAAACAATATACATACAAAGATACAATCAAAATTTAAGAAAAATACTGGAATATGGCAGTTTTAAATTTTCTTGCATTATTAATAATTTGTATTTGAGAGGGAAGCTGGCTCCAGAGGCGTATTGTATTTATGAAGAAGTGTTGCTCAGAGATAGCTTTATTGTATTTGATATTATTTATTTTGTGACCTCTATTTGACCTGGAAAATGTTATTCTGTCATAGAGGTAAGAAGGTTTTTTATTATGTATAATTTTATACAAAGGTAACACCACAGATTTCCTTCGCATAATGCGAGATGCTTCTGTTCCTTTTAATGCCGAATACATATCTGGCAATGTTATTATACGTTATGTTCAGCCTGCGTTTACTAACAGCATCACAGCTAGAGAATAATTCGCAGCCATATATTAATGTGGGCAATAAATACGTTTTAGCGAGAAGCATTCGAATATGAATGGGTGTATAGTATTGAGAAATATATAAATTTCTTAACATAGAAAAAGTTCTCCCGCAGTTTACTTTAACATGATCTGACCAACTAAGCTGTTTATTAAAAATTACACCAAGGTTTTTTGCAGTTTCGACAAAGTTTATGACTACATTATTAATCTTAACTGGTGGAATGCCTAAATTAGCACTTTGTGATACTCCAATAATCATAACAACAGACTTTGTCGGGTTCAGACTTAAGCCATTTGCAGATGCCCAAAGATTTATATGATGCAAGTCTTCATTTATCATTTGTATACAGTTAGCAATGTCGGATACACAACAGCTTGTATACAATTGGACGTCATCAGCGTACATTTGAATATTACAATATTTTACATGCAAAGGTAAATCGTTAGCGTATAAGGAATATAGGAGCACAATATATATAATAACACAATAAATATTTACTTGGGATTTAGCTCTATGTGTCTTTCTAAAGAAAACTCTATTGCGAAGCTATTGGTTTTAAAATTTAAAATTAAATACATTTTAGGTCGTAATGTAAATATTCTAAAAAAATTCATTAAATTTTTTTGATATCAACATTATAATATCGTATTATTTATGAAACATACGCTTTTACATTCATAAAACATTCGAAAAATTATATTTAAAAAATTCTGTTCTCTTCTCGTACGTGTTGGTTTGTGCATAAGATTTCGACATTTAGCAAAATTTTACATTCTTCATAATGGTTGTAAAAATAAAATGCATAACAATTTGTCAATAATAAAAAGGACATAAATATTTAAAAAATTAAGCCAATATCCGAAAATGTTTGTTTCTTTAATTCCAAAGGCATATATACAAATGGACGTATTTATTTAGAACTTGCGTTTGCAACTCTATATAGAAGAATATTATTTGCCAGTCCCTTTTTAATTTCCACTCACCTTTAAAATAAGCTACAGAAGTTCGGTAACGTAAGGCAGTGATTGGAGAGAAGAAAGGCGAGAGAAATTAATATGTTAATTTTAGACGCAGTCACGTTTATTATTTCACATCTACATCTCTATAAGAATTGGTAAAAGCATAAGTTTTTAACACAAATTAAAATATAAAAAAGTTTTTAATACTTAAACTAATACAAGTTATGAGCAAATAATAATGTTCTGCAAAGAAACAAGAAACACCTTTCTCAATCTCATTAATAATTTGTAATTCAGCTTATTATGCATATATTTAAATTTTTTAATTTTGAAGAAAAAGTGACTAATATAAAACTAGTAGTGCAAAGTTTTCTGGATCGCTGTCCACGAAAATATTAGACATTAATTTAAAATGTGCTATAAAGTCAAAGGAAATAATAATGGCTTTAGTTCACTAAGATAAAAGACAATACCTTAAAGTATGAACTGGGGATCATTATTATAATTAATTTAATCACTTCTCAATAATTTATTATAGAAGTCTCATGCCTTATCAAAATCATTAGGTTGGTAATCTAGTTGGGAAGTCCACCCGCCAAAAATGATTATTTCCACACTCAATTAACTTTTTTAAAATTTGTGCAGAGAGTATACGTCATCGGCATTCTTTGTCTTCCGATTATAGATATATAGATAAACATAATTGGATAACTAATAACGCGAAGATTATTCATAATCAATCAGTACTAATTTTATTCGAGGAAGTCCACACACAACTCGGAGATTTCTTCACTGTCTCTTTTATTGATAGTCGCATATATTTTTACCTGTTTATTACTAACGCCGGATAGGAATGCAATTAATTTCTAATTTTATTCTACTTTATCTTCTCATCGCACTAGACGCTTTTCTAGTGTCATACGAATGCGTGATGCTTTGCATATAATTTTATATTTTTAATTTTTAAAAATAATTTTTAGCCGAATTATTTTACTGTTATATATTAAGTTTTTATTAATTTTAAACATTTTTTTTAATTATTTTAATTTAATTTTATTTTAATTTTTAGTATTTAAAAAGCTAATAACACAATTAAAAACTAAAAATATTTAATTTTGTTCCCACTTACAAAAAAAAAAAAAAAAAAAAATTGGATAAATATAAAGAGTTTCAAATGCTTAAAAAGCTGATTTCAATTTTAGAATATATTTTGCCATATACATATACAAAGCTCTTATTTAAATGTTGTTGTACTTCGCCTTACGGTATGCTGCGCTTTTAAAAACTTGAAGAATGTTGCTTGTGTAAGCATTTTACAGTTGTTTATATTATACTTTTGCACTATTATACCTGTGGGTTAATAAATAACTCAAATATTTGTACAGGACTAAATAGTCCTGTTCTTGTTTTTTGGCCTTCGACCTCTCACTCTCCCATTATTAGGAGGGTAAACCGTGATTAACAGTTGTATGATGTTATGATTAATTTGCAGGTTTTCTATTGACCGCATGCGTTCTTTTGCTTGCTTGCAAAATGTCGCGCTAGAATATCGAGAATAAATTTCAAAAAAGATCTCAACAAAGCAGTTGTCCATATTTTTAAATAGAAAAAATTAAACACATTGACGCTGTAATAAAAATCTTAAAAATAAATATAGGCTGCAATACAATTAGAATTAAGCGGAGGTATTTACCAAGAAAAAAAATTTGACTTTTATTTCTTTGATTAAAAAAACCCAAATTCTTTAAAAAATATCCTGAAAATAAATTGCACATAAGATATTTAATTATTATCTTTCAACATAATTAATTAACTCCAGAAGAAAGCAAGAGATAATTTTAATTTCTCTCATTTTTAACAAAGACTCCTGCCAAATTTAATAAATTAATTAAAAGAAGACGATAACAGCATATTAATTTTATACAAATTATTCATGCTGCAAACACTCATTACGATATTCATAATTTATTTTCCAGGTTATTTATTTTAATAGATTGTTGACTTTCCGTTAATCATGTTTCCTTTCGTTTTAAAGTTCAAGGTTATGAAAACACACTCAAAATTATTATAAAAGAATATTTGTAGACACCTATAAAAATAATTTGTATATTAACTTCTTGAAGATTAATTAGAGGATACATGTAAATTGTAATCATTTTATCTTAATTATACAAGCAGTACCCTACATTTAAGATGCTATAAACAAAATTTCTAAACATAGAAATATTTATTTTATATTTTTATTTGTGGATGTTAATGTGACTTTTATGGTGGCCAAACGTCCATGGGCTCTGTCGCACTTAAAAGTGTCCATGATAACGTGTCGTGTTTAGTATGGACATAGTGCCACTTATGAGAGTGTCATAATATCTGAACTTAAACAAAAACACCTTTGATTACCAAAGGTTTCTTACATAGCTGGCATTCGTTTGAGTACAAGGACTTACTACCGTGCAGTGTGCAAGGTTTTTCTCCTCTATGAAGTGACTGACACAAGATTCGTTTACCTAAGGTTTACTTTATTAACGTCCTTCAGACGGGTACAAGAACTTTTTTGTTATGGAATAACCAACAGTTTATGAAAACGTTACATCATTCTTACATAGAAAACCATAAAATTATGTCTGTAGACGATGACATGCCACCGATATTACTCGTTTTTAAATTGAAAAAATTTTATTATTGTTTTTTTTTTTAATTATCCAATTTTTTATTTCATAATAAAACTAAATAGAAATAAAATATCAATAGATGCAAAAAGTTCTTCTCTGCATAACTATTTGTAAACAGTATTAATAAAGGTCGATGCAAAATACATGTATTTTAATTAAGTGATTTAAAGGAGCTATTAATCTATTACAAAGGGGCATTAAATATGCTTAATGATATTTATAAGTACAAAAACAATACTGAGATAATTCTATACATTTCAATGAGTTATAAAGAGTAAAAGGTGTAAAATATCAGTCATAATCATTATATTTCTTTAACAGCAAAAAACACACATACATTTTCTTATGTGCAAATTAATAAAAGTGTTAAGTTGTGCTTCAATAAACTCTTTCGTTTATGCTTGTCAATTTATTCGCGTTCAAGTTCCAGGATGAATCTATTTACAAACAATCTTACTTCTACCTTTTTAAAATTTTAATTTATGATTACAAAGGCTTTAGAAACCCTTAAGTTTGTTACTTAATCAACAGATTGTTTATTTAAGTTTGTTTAACTCAATTAATCTTTACTTTGTCTTAAGTGGCCTTTTCATGTTATATCCGTAGTAATGAAGCAATATGAATAAGTCATAAGAACTATAAATTTCATGTCTCGTGTAATGTGTCAAGAAATGATTTAGTCCTTGAGGTTTTTAAGGTTGTGTTGGGTAGAAAATGGCTGTTAAATGCCTTTAGCTTATATTTTTTTAAAGACATGAATTTTCTTGGTTAAAATCCGTTAAAAATTTATATAAACAAATTTGCCACACATACTTAAATAAATATTGGCAAAAAAATTTCTTTTCCACTTTAATAGTTAAATGAGTATTAGATTTAACTTAAGATACATCTGCTATCCGATTAAGTTATAGGTTCAATATAAGCGAGAGTCTTTATAATGCTAAAAATTAAAGCAACGAAATATATGATTTTTGCACAATAATAGTTTTTAATGTTTTTCCAATAGATTAGGATTTGCAACAAGTTTTTTGTACAAACAGCAAATATCACAGTGAAAAAAAGCTCCTTTTTTATTATGAAAGGTCTTGTTTGCTTTTGGTCTAAATTTAAATTTTATTGCACTTTAATAAAATAGAGTTTGCTAGGTTAAACAATTGAATATGTAATTAGATCAGATATATATTTAATTAGAAAAGAATTGTTCGAATAAATAATTGAATTGATAAAAATTTAATAAGTTTTCAGTCTAAAAGCAAACAAAACATTTAATAGGTGCAAACATTTTTTTTTTTGCATGGCTTTTAGAAAATGTTGGTTATGAAAAAATAATTTTAGGTTACTTAGAAGATAATAATATATAAAAGGATAAATATTTTTCATTGCTAAGCAGGGCTAAAATATTAATATTGGATAATAAGAGTTCGGCTCTTCTCTTTTCTATCATTATAGCCATTTAATTATGGGCCGTATATAAAAATATATTAAAAGTAAAGATAAAAAGGTTTTTTTATAGAAGACCTGATTTTAAAATATATAGTCTCATTTATTGGAAAAAAAAGTATATTTATTTTTCTTAACAAGTTTCATTATAAGAAAATCATGTTGTTTGCAATGTAAGATTTCATAAATTGTTCTTTTATAATACTACCAATTCAGGTGTTTTAGATTTAAATACAATCAACTCTAGGCATAAATGTATACCTCAGATTATTACCAATTAACATTTCTTCTTCGGCCTATACAACCAGAAAACGAGCCACAATAATATTGTGGTAAATTATGTGAATTTATGTCATCAACTTTCAAATTTAGATTTTTGCTTTTTTTTACAAAAATAACATGAACAAGGAAGAAGAAAATTTTCTAGGTTAAAATTGAAGACAAACATTTAGTTTTTTTGATACACAAAATGTGTGTATGTGTGCAGAAATATTTTTCAAAAAAAAAAATTAAGCAGAATATTAAGAATATGAAGGAGATTATTGGAAGAAAAATAGGTATTTTTTTTAAACGTCATGTACTTGTAATATTTTTTTTAATTTTTTTATTTTTTATATATATTTTTTGAAAAATTCTATAATCTCGTTTTAAGGAAATCTCAAACAAACAGGCACAAAACTTTTTTCGCAGCCTCAGTGTGAAAATGACTTTTGAGTGGATTAAAGATTTTACAGTATTATAATATTTTCTCTAATTTGCCAGAAGGCAGGCTCAACTTAATAAGTTGTACTGGGTTGATGTGTACGTGTGTTTTTTATAGTAAAATTTAAAAATAAAATTGATTTGAAGTACAAAAATGTTGAAAGCTTAATCACGTTAACTAATGATTTATATGATCATATTAATAAAATAAAAAATAAAAATATCTCTCTTTCTGGGAATTGCGTTTTAATGGCATCATTTACGTAATATACAACCACAGATAATAAATGTTTGCTAATCCGTGTGCAATTTTTACAATATCTATTTTTGACCCCGTAAAAATATTTATGTTCTAATTTCTTATGAATAGCTAAGTCGATTGAGCAATTTCTGTCTGTCGATCCGAGTCCTTGTTGAAATCAACTTTGCCGAGGCACTGTGTAGCAAAGCTGGAGGAAATTAAAATAAGCCAATAAACCGGACATAGTTTCTACTAAAAATCAGCTAGATTGGTGCATGCGTTTTTGGCAGCAGGAACACACTACGCTTGATTTACGACAATTTGAAACAAATCTAGTTTAGTGAAGTAACACTAACGAAAAATAAAAAAAATAATATGGGGCGATACAGAATTAAAAAATAACAAGAAAAAATATTAAGCGATCGCCAATACATTCCGAGTTCTATGACTCTGAACTATGTATAGAAAATTACGATTTCGCACCATATTTTTGAAAGTATCATATCAATGGGGGTATCAGCTTTTGATGAGACCTTTCAAGAAGTACTAAAAGTTTTAAAAAATGCGCAATGCATTAAGAGCCGATGACATTTTTATGTAAAATTATATATAAAACTTAATTTTTTTCTATCACTCTAGATTTACAGACATGGTGAAATGTTTATAAGATTCGGAATATTCGGATTCGGATAGCGGAATTGGCACTCTTACTTGTTACTTTTCACGTTTTCATCTCATCATTTTCTCAATAGCGCTTTTTTAATCAATATTTATATTTTAAAATTTAAAATTTCCTCTCCTATTTTCTTTCCTTTATGCAAATATTTAAAAGCATAAAGTTTATTTTTTATGAATTTAGATGTTTGGTGTATATTTCTTGTGTTATGTGAGTGCATGGTTTAACATGCATTTTTATATAAACTTTACTTGTTTAATAAAGAAGATTATCCTTATATAATTTAGCTCTTTTAAACGTAAAACATTTACACTAGAGAACTGCGAAAGTCACGCTTACATGTAGCAATTTAATACAATTTTATTTTAGCGTAATTCTGAAAGATATTTAATGAGAAAACTTCTTTATACTAAAAGAGCGTAGGGGAACAACTGTATGCATTTCCCAGCAAAAAATTAGACTTAACCTTAAAAAGGACTTTCCGTATAATGACTTAATTTTGTGATTGTCAAATTTTGTTGCAAAACACATTGCATTAGTTTGCCAGCAAAAGACGTAGTAATTAAACTAGTTCTTTAAGTTAAAAAAGCATACCTAAATAAACATATTAATGATTATTATTATTTCCTGCAATAGTCAATGTAATAAATTCTCAGTAATTGATTATGAAATTCCCATTCATTGTTAAAATCATTAGGTTGTTAATCCAGTTGGGAAGTCCTTCAACCAAAAATGATTAATTCCACACTCGGTTACATTTTTTGAAATTTTTTTGCTGGGTTTTAGCGTCTCTATGCGTACATTTCACTGGGTCTTTTGCTTGTTCTCAAACATTTTGTTGATTGATAAGATTTATGTTTCTGGTGTCTTATTTATTAGAAAGGAGCGGTAATTGCGAGAACAAATATTTTTTATTATCAAAATATGTTTATTATCAAAGCTGTTACTAACAAGCATAAGATACGAATATAAAAAAGTATGAAAAGTATCTGAAAATGTGTTACAACAGCTTCTATTACAGCAAGCATTATAAAAGATTGACGTAAAGTAACGTGATATTTATAATAAAAGGTTTATTTTGTAAGCTGTGTTTCTAAATTTTGGCATCACCTTTTATTGACATAATTTTCACGTGCTTGTTTTTGAACTGCAACTGGCAGACAGTTTTGTTTTAAGTATTTTATGTCTATAGACATTCATTGAATTTCGTTACTTTTCTTGTTTTTATAATATGAATTATTTTGTATCTTGAAATGAAAAATTTTTTTGTTCGCATTTGCGTTTTTTGATTGTAATTCTTCCTGCAACTAAGCATAATTGAACGTTTACTTCACATCATATAAATGGTTGTTATATGTTACTAGCAAAGAAAAGATAAGCCATTATATTTATAAGTCATTGTATAAGACTTGTTTTCATCTCTCGTCTTCTCTCTTTTATTTATTATCATCCATTATATCACTCAACTATCATAAGCTCATGATAAAAAGATTTAGTATTAAATCAAAAATGCCTTGTGAGCTTCGTTGTCGTCCTGCATTTAGAAATTTCCAATTCGAGTTTTGTTAATTACTTGAAACTTATAATAAAGTAAAAGTTAATTTTTAATTATTTTCGAGCAGTTTTAAAAAAACTTTATTGGATTATGGGTTCCACAGAATTTTTGGCTTCTTATTTTGTAAAGTTCATACTAAAGCTATTTCTACCAAAATTAAAAGTATAAAAAATAGAAGAAATAATAAACAAAATATTTCTTATTTGAAGTAAGAAAACTTTTCCAATTAATAAAAATAAAAACCAAGAAAAAAGTAGCAGATTTATATACAAGTCTCTGCTAGAAAATTTACAGCCTTAGAAAAGATAACAGTATGAGAAATGATTTTAAGTTTTATGTTTTATAGCAAAAAAATAGAAATAAAATACAAATAATTGTGCAATAATGTAGTAAATTGTACAAAGAATGGATTTTGTGGTTTTTGCCCTGCAGAAAGTACATAACCAAGACATGATACTAAATCTTTGGGGAAAAATTCATTCTCAACATATAAATTTGTTGTTGAAAATAAAAAATTATATTCATCGAATATTCATAATGTTACGGAAATATATAATTTATACAGACAATAAAATAAAATTCCTTAGTAAAGTATAAATACATTTTCAATCATAAATTAAAGAAAAGTAAAAAACACAAACACAAAAGAAGAAAGGAAATTTCATTATAAATTTTCTATTTTAAGGTTTGAGAAAAAGCAAAAGGAATAAAAAAAGTATAAAATAAAATAACTTACAGAATGATAATGACAGTTTAATTGCATACATTTAAAACGATTTAAATACAATAAACATTTTTTCGAACAGAAATATAAGGAAATATTTTACACCAACTGCTTATCCCATTAATTTAACAGAAATGATATTTAAATGCTAGAAAAAGAAAACCTTAAAGTAATTCTGGAAAACAGGGAGAACAATTTGTTTTTTTAGTAACGGTATACTGTGATTTTTTTTCCAAACTATGATATGCTACGATGCTACAAAGTCTGACTTTTGTGGTGGCTTTGTATTAGACCCAAATATTTGTGAGCTTTTATAGACGCTCTTATATAGCCTCAAAATAGCGACTTTGTGTTTGTTATCTTAAATAAAATAAAATTACTCCAATTAAATAGACGGCTTTCCGAATTTATTTTTATATCGCTTGTAGTATAAGAAGAATTATACCTTAAGTTATGTTTTAGAAATCTCTTCCCCCATAACAAGATTAAAAAAAATCTTGTACACATTAAAATAAGTTTTTAAAAAAATAAATTTTAAGTTCTTCAAACAGTATAACCAAAGGGCTTATTATCAAACGAACTGCCATACTGTGCTCACTTTTTGATATTAATCAGTAAAATCTAGTAATCGGCATGAATAGGTTGACGCTAAAATAGCAATACATTATAATCCAGATGTGTTTTGAAAATCAGTTATCAATTTATGCAGCTTATATACGCAAATTTGTGTTGTACCTCAAAGCTTCTTTTTTAAATTTCAGGTTTTTAAGAAACAAGATTTCTGCATATGAAGAGAAATTAATCCAAAACAGACCCTATAGACTGCCTATTAGCCTCGAAAATAGAAATAGTGCGGTTGGTATTACAAGAATTAATTTTTTCAAAAAGAGTTTCGAAATCGGGTTACGGTCGATGAAGTTCATTACTGTGGAATTTGACACCTCTTGCTCATTTCCTCTAAAACCACGTAAGGTTGTTTTTGAAAGCTGATAAAGGAGAAACTATTATGTCTATTAAGTTCTTATACATATTAAACTGTTTAAAGATATAAACTGGCATAATAAGTTTATTTCACACGAAAACCAAAAGGGTAATTATAAAACTTTGTCTTTAAATCTAAGAAGAGTCTAAATTTCCTTTGCTATTACTTTTTGTAAAAGAGCTATTTAATTTTCTACATTACTGCTATATATTCTGATATTATTGTATCTCCTTTACGTTTAATATTTGCACGTATTTATATCAACAGAAATATTTTAAAGCCTACTATTCTAAATCTTCATACACAAACATAATAATAATATTCATACACTTAATACAGAGACTTCGTCATTGAAACTGTTTAGTTTCTCGAAGAGCATTTTTATTGTAATTCTTAAGTTAAAAATGAAGAAATATAATAATGAAACAAATACAAACAAATTTAGACGTGACTTCAACAATAATAAAATCCACAAGCAATCAAGACTTGTGAACCAAATTGAGAATCCGAATACATATAATCGCATGCATGTGAAGAGTGTTTGTTTTCATGCATAAGTGTTGAACAACAAGCAGCCATAAAGAGAATTACCGGAAATCAAAGTGTTAAATAGTATTTTTATGTCTTTGCTCTGTCATAAGATCCAGTAACACTTAAATACTGTACACATACATAACCATATATGAGGTTTTATAGAAGGCTATTATAGATATGAAAAAAAGTTTATATTTAGCATGAAGAAAGTGCTTCAGAAGTCGTATCTTAATGCTGAGAATTTTGCCTCGTTCCTGTTGCGTGGTTTTATTTTTGAAAGTTACAAAAGATGTTGCACTATAGAAATATTATTATTATTGTTTCGTTATAGATGTATTGCTGTTATCATTATTAAGTTTTTATAAGCAAAGAGGGTGTTAATGCTTGAATACAGCAGTAAGAAGCTTTTTGATATATATATTTTATATATTTAACAACAACATTAGGTTAGGCTACGCAAAGTATATATTTAATTGTCTTGTCTAGGTTAAAATTAAGAGCCTCGCTAAGTACTGTATAATATATTATAGTATTTTTTGATATGTGGCTCCCTTCTAAATATATTAGAAACAGTAAAAGGTACCTTGTTGATAAAATAATAAAAGTCTCAGAAGATGCTTCACTTAATAAGTCCAACAATCAGATCAGTTGGAAGTAATAGTTCAGGACACATCTATATTTTAAAAATCTTTAAAATCTAATTTTGTTAATCTAGTTTAAGATGTATAAATTGGCGTCTTTCCTTCTCCACTTCCCATTTTTAGCCCTTTTTTAAATAGAATATTTTACCCTTTCCTTAAGTGTTTAATTAATGACCCACCAAAAAAATTTAATTAGTTAAAAAATCATGGGTATTTTTGGTTCTATAGTATTAATTTTATACAATGCATTTTTATAAGTTCGTTTATTATAGTTATGTTATAACTTTTTGACTCATTATAAAACTCATAAAAATATGTTAAAAAAGATATCCAATCATTGAATTTTAAATGGTCTTTAGCACTTATTTAAAAAGGCGTTTTGTTAATGTGAGCCCACTCTCGTCAATGATACGCTAATGTTAAATCATACGTTTTTCGCGTAAATTGAAAAAGTTAATTTTAAGTAGAATTCATGAATTACTTACTACTTTTGCTTATTGATTATATAAACGTAAATGTCCTTTTTTCCCTCTTTCTTTCATCTAAGTCCTTGCTCTAGAAAAAGACATGGATAAGGAGAAGGAGATGGAAAAAAGTGTCCGCTTCCCCTTTTTTCCCTTTCTGGACCACTAATATAAAATACTAATATTCTATCGTACCATGAGGATACATTTTTACCCGTTTTAAATTTTATTAATATCTGTTCAGTTTTTTTAGCAGTAATTGACGCACGAAAAAACAACAAACAAACTTAAAGAGCCATGTATAATATATGTAAGGTAATAGATTATTCGCTTTCAGTTTTTTTTATAAACATAGAAGAATGTTATTGTACCCATGAATTTAGTTTGAAATTTAAATACATTTTTAGGTTACTCAACAATTTATTTAATTAAAAAATAAGAAAAAATTATTTCGAATTAAATTAATTATGTGTTTAATTATGAGATAAATTTCTATGTTCATAAATTATAGAGGTTATTGAAAAGTTTATAGATTTCTAATCTAAAAACACATAAATCCTTTAATAAGTGTTACGAGTTTTTCTCTTAAAGAAATTTATTTACGCTAGTCGAAGATCGTAACCAAACTTTCCTGACGCTTATCATTACGAATGACACTTTAAAATATAATAATGTAATATCTTCCTTTTTCTATTGTGTAGAATCTTACTGATTAAGTCTTTCTAATTGATTAAGCTAACCGTATTTTTATTTCACAAAGTTTTTTTTTTTTGGAATAATAATTTTTCTATTTGTTCTATTTCATTTTAATACTATAATTTGCTTGCGACTTTCGTCTTAAGTGATTGTTATATTATTAAAATTTTGAAAATATATACATAAAAGGCGGTGCAGGGTTACTAGCTGCATTCAGGTCATTAAATGCATTTGAAGCCATCGCAAGTTGTTTCCACAACGTGTATATATATTATTTTCGATGGTGCTGTAACTAAAAGGTATTAACTTTAAGTAAGAATACGAGTATGCACAAATCAACGCAATAAAAAGTCTTTTGCATTTTAGCCGGCAGACAGGTAAGTGTGTGAAATCTTAAGCAGATATTTATATGTCATATATAATTTAGAAGGTAATGAACAGCAAAATCTTTTAAAACATTTTTATAATTTTAATACATTCAATTCATTTGCTTTTGATTAAAAATCATAAAGATTTATTTTTTGATTTATATTTGTTCTCTCAGATTTATGTTTTCTTTTAATTCATGTAAATAAATATAAAATTTAGGATTGCAATATCTCATCGTAAAAGGAAAAATAAAGTATAATTTAAATGTTGACGGCATTATAATCGGCTTACTGCAATTTTGTTGTTGTCTTAAACATATTTATAGTCTAAGATTAAACAGTTATTTCACATATATTCATTCACCAAAGGTAAAAAAGGATAATTTCTGCAACATCCACCCTGATTTCTTCGCATAGCGAAGTCGATTGAGCGATGTCCCTCGGTCCGTCTGTCAGTCCGTGTTGGACTCATATATTTTTGCCTAGCAGCTAGATATGCCAGAGAAAATATAAATACGCCAATTGATTAGGCATAGTTTCGAAAATTTTATTTTCAAAAAATCATGCCTGCCTCTACTGTTTTCATCTCTTTCGAAATAAATCTAGTTTAGAGAGTAAATATCAATAAGAAAAACAAATTTACGGGACGATAGAGAATTAAAAATTTAAAAAAAAACATTAAGTTAAAAAATAGGCCCATATTTTCCAAGTTTTGGGCCCTTAAAATTATTATAGAAAATACGATTTGCACCATATTATTTCAAGATATCAATACGTGTATCATTTGATAGCTTTTAAAGAGATCTTTTAAGAAATGCTAACCTTTTTTTAAAAATGCTTGACCGATTAAGAGCCGGTGATATTTCCCAATATTTTCTTATTTTACTGGAGTTACTTCAATAAACTAGATTCACGTATACGGTGAAGGGTATATAAGAACCGGCGCAGCCGAATATGGCACTCTTACTTGTTTTTAATTTAATTGTCTCTGGATAATTTGTTGAAATACTGTTTTCACGCGATGTATTTATGTATATAAATAAAATTTTTTTATATGGTTCAAGATTGATAGGTAACTTACTTATGTCAACAAATTAATAACGTGGCTAGTTAGTAAATTTTTATTAAAATCCTAATTAATGTTCTTAAGCAAAAGCTAAAGAGTAGAGTAAAGTAACGCTAACATGATCACATGAGTTAACGTGTGTTAGTGTGAGTAGTTTAAGAATACTGTTTTAATTTTACTATGAACGCAATAAAGAATATTACGGCAAACACTATAAAATAAACAAATTTTTTTGTACATTTATCTCTTTTAAACAGTTTGCATTGCATCCATACCACCTGCAATTAGGATTTATATTTATAGACGACTTAAAACGTCTAGATTCTTTTCATAGGGCAATATCGCGCAATCTTTTTTTTTTTATTTTAATTACTTTTTTTACGCGAGGCTACGAGTTAGTTTAAAGAAGAACAACCAAGATAAATGAGTGTAGTTGTCACACCTTTCGGTGAACACGGTCTTCATGATAACAGTATAATATTTACTGGCGAAACAAATCCGATTAATTTAATCAAAATAAATGTTTTTATGTGCTTACGTACAAAACGTCTTCTTACACCATTTTTGTGATGTAAGACTCTATGAAAACTATTTTAGTTATCAAAAATTATTCAATATACTTTTCTCACAATATTTACAATATTAGTTTTCAACACTGCAAATGTTTTTCTTATCATATACATATATTTATTTCATTTTTGGGTTTTTATTTTTTCTACCTACATTAATAAAAACAAAAAATGTAACTTATTTTATTTTAATTTCAAAGGTCATTTAAGCTACAATAAATTTCAATATAAATGATATGACAATTTTAATATTCTGAAGTGAGTAAGATTTTTTAACCAGATAGCAACAAAAACTATAAGAAAGTAGAAGGCTAAGAACTTGAAAAAATATAAAAGTCAAAACTAAGAAAAATAACAAATAAATACTTTTTGTTTTATCTCCTAGAGTTAAAGCAAAACAAACAACACACAAGAAAAATTAAGAAGGAAAAAATTTACTAACTTATTATGCCAACACATATGAGTTTGACATAAATTTTGTTGCAACCACATAAGTGTCACATTAATGGGTACAGACACACACACATATGACAGATATTTATTTCTAACAATTTTTAATGTGTGATATTTTGAGAATAAAAGGCATGAAATATACCCTTTATGTCTCTTTAAATATATTTGAAAATATAAACTTTAAGACTAAAAATATGCACACACTCTGTAATTTTTAATAAATTTTGAAAATAAAGTTTTACCCAGAGTAGAGCCATCATAGAATTTAGAAGTACATATGACTCACAATACAAAGAAACATTTGTTACCATAATGATGTCGTATATTATAAATAAATAAATAAATTTCGGCTTAAGGTTCATTTTTAAATTTAATTTCTAAAAATTTTTAGAATGGAAAATAATTTGTAAATGTTTGCGGACGTTTCCTAAAGAAAAGAATAAAAATTCAACACGAGCAGAATGAAATGCAGCAATTACTGGATCACTACATTCTTCATCAACATTCTTCATATTTATCTACTTTGTGATGTGTAAAAAACGAAATTTATCTGTTTAACCAACTAACCAGTATAAATTTGTTTTCTCTGTAACTCGTCTTGTACATTTGTCTTTTAATGTTTTCTAAGAAAAATTTAGAAAATAAATTGAATATGAGCCTTTAGCCGAAAAAGGAAATTTTAACTAATTTATAATATCCACGGTTTAAATCCTGGTTGGGAAGAACATTAAGATTTTTCTTGGGCCCGATTAAAATTAAATAGTAAAACTTTTTAAATATTTTTATATATTTTCTATCAATATTCTCTTACAGTTTTAAATAAAGGAAGGAAGCTACATAAATCTCAGAATCAAGATTGACCTACCGCTAACAAATAAAAGGAATAATTTTTATTTTCCTATTCTAAGTGATGGCGAACATGTAATGTCTTAATGTAAATGTGCACTATTTTTTTAACTTACAATAAATTCTATCAAGTTAAAGCGATACAATCAAGGATCTAGTGTTACTGCTTACTTGACGAATTATTGGTTTGCGTTTTTGATCGTCAATAATTAAGCGCTTTTTGTTTTAAAGTAACCAAACTTGCAAAGCCTGTTTAAGCATCAAAGAGAATGCTAGAGAGATTTGGAGTACGTTTGCGAGGAAAAGAATTCATAATTTTGGCCACAGGAAAAAATTTTAAGACAAACTTCAAACAAGCTTAACTTTTTAGTATAAAATTATTTATATTCTAACGAAATTATTATTATTATTTTTTAATTTTAGTCCCAGCACAGGGGTTGAACCAGTGATCTTCATAAATCAATTAAAATTTTACTTTTTCGGCTTTGGTTCATTTGGTCTTAATAAAAGTTAAATTAAAAATGAACCAAAGACGAAAAAGTAAAATTTTAATTGATTTACTAACGAAATTTTTTAATAAGTAATATCAACTTTTTTTGTAAATAAAATTTTAAAGCAGAAATAAAGAAAAATTCATTTATGATTAATAATTAAAGCTTTTTACCAATTTTCTTTTTTTTTTTTTTTTTGTTTGTACTATTTGTTCCACACATATTCATAAATTTTGATAACTGTTATTTTTTCTATTAATTGAAAAATTTAGATGAAATATTTTTTGAATGACCTCTTCAGTTAATGGAATAGAAATGAAACAAAAACTAAACAGGAAATTAGTAATGATAAAAAATGTAAAAAATAAGTATTTCTAAAAAAAAAACATTTTTTTTTTTGGAATAAAGTTATTTTAAATTGGTTTTCTAATGTGTAGTAAAGTACTAATAATATAAATCTCAAAAATACAATTTTTATTTAATGAAAAAATTTTGGTTTAGAAAATTAATATATATATGTATATATATATATGATTTTAAAGTTTATAAGATGGATTTAGTTTGCGATGTTCCTAGAGGCAACATTTTTGGATCCTTAGTATTTATAATTTTAGTAAATGACATTTAATACATCCAGCCAATTAAAAAACTGATTATCAATTAGTTCTAGCAAGAATCTTGAAATCATATTGAATATTTCATATCAATTTGCTTGACTAGTTATGAGTAATACATTGTAATAAATATTTCATGAGAATATCATGAAATATTTATATTTGAAGGAATCAAGCGCAGTTAAAGTAAATAAATATAATAAAGATTCCAAATAATAAATTTTCTTGTTACTTCTTTTTTTTTTAAATCAAGTTGTCAATGACGTCATTACCACCAACGCAAAACGAAGCATCAAACATTGCTGTAAATTTTCCTAAGCGTTTCAACATGATTGACCTGTTCAAACATATGATAAGATGCCTCATGAACAACAACTGCATTGGCACCAATTGCTTTATATTTTTCTTTATTAGTTTGTTTACACACGGATAAAAGTCAAACAGTGGTTTTGATATTGCAAGATGGCGATTTTAGGTCACTAAACAATCGATCACATACGTAAAAAAAATTCAGTTAAAATTTTCTTACTCGCATATTTGTCAACCACTTCAGTTTTATCCACATAATGATTTTCAATCCACCTTCGTTCATAGTTTTAATAGAAAGACTTGTCTTACATTCATAATTTTCAACGTTCTTTATTTCTCTCATTTGTTTTTTTTTTTACGTTTTAAAATTATTTTCACACACGCGGGTGTAAAAATTAATTTCTGTGAAAAATTGCAATCTCTATTTTTGCACATTCTGCCTGCGAAACAATGCTTACTGCAAGGAATTAAAACGTTGCTATGACATGGGACTATTTGTATAAGCAACCATTTTTACACATACGCATATATGTTCATATATATAGTTAAGCAGTTTTTCATTTTGTGTTTCTTTTCTTCTGTTAGTCATACATTCACTTAATTACATTCAGTAATTATCTGCAATTTTTTATTTGTTACGAACACAAAGAGGAATTAGAAGATAAGAAGTCGTTTTTACTAAAGTCCTATCCACCACGTCCAATATTTAACAGACAGAGATAAGCGTATGAGTGAAAACATACAGATATACTTATGCGAGAACAATTTTCTGTGTAGTATCAGGGTTTAAAAAAAGCAGAAAGTGCTTAGTAGCCCAAATGAGGCAATTTTTTTTTTTTGTTGACATAGCCTTTCCAGTGAAATTGGGTTTCATCTAAAAATTTTTTTGTAAAGCAGTGGGTTGTTCAAGAATAAATTTTTATTGTAGACTTTAATTATCTTGCGATAATTGCGATTTTCGAGCGAAATAAAATTTATTTTAACAATTGTCAATACATCTACCATGAATACATCAACAAACTAAATGTCAAAACTATCTTACTGTTGGTATTGCCATAGTTAAACAATTTTTTTTGGTGAAAATCCCTTTATATGTAAAAACTTAAATTTATTCATAAAGACAGCCTAATTTTGATTAAACTTTTTTTCTTGAAAATAAATTAGATATTAATTCAAGCGTGTTATTGAATATTTTTAGTAACATATTGATATTCTTATTTAGTAAAAATTTAATTAATAATTTTGTGAATACATTTACTGTGTTCATATAAATGTACATATACACACTTTTAAAAACGTTTCTAAATATTAATATAAATTATGCGAATAGTTTTTATAGCAGTAATTCATTGCAACATCTGTGGTAGAATAATAACAAGCATTTAAACTTTTTATTGAATATTTGAATTAAGTTGAAAGTAATATGCAACAAAAAGTGAATTTCTTGGGTTTTTAATTTTAGATTAATAAAAAATTTTTATTTTAAAAGTACAATTAAGCAAACAAAAGCAAACAGAATTGCTTTCATTTACAAAACTTACAACATGATACTTTTTACTTGAAAAAGAAACACTAAAATTATAAAAACTGGGACCGCAACACATACAGAAGGGCAAAGGGTTATTTAACTCTGTTTAAGAAATTTCAAACGCGTTCCCATTACTATTAAAAAATAGTCGATATATACATAAGATTACGTCTCTACGTCTAATTACGTCTAGTTTTATTTCTTATACTAGTTTTTGTAGCAGACAGCGGAGACGATTGAGCTATGTCCGTCTCCATCCGTGCTAGTTTTTAAATCAACCTTTTCAAGGCACTACCTGAGCAAGAGAAATTTTTAATACTCCAAGCGATTATACATAGTTTCGAAATTTATGCTATTTACATCAGCAAGATAGGTCCATGTATCTCGAGACAGCAGGCAAAACACCACGCCTGCCTTTAATTTTTTCACATCATAGAATAAATTTAGTTTGAATTGGTTTAAAAGTTTATTACAACTTTAAAGGTAACTTAATTATATTTAAAAAAAATATCACTTGCAAGTTGGTACAATTTTAATGCTCCTTAAAATTTTTATTTTTTGTTGTCTATTCCTTTAAAGACGATTTCTTTAATACTATCTGAATTTTTAAAATAAAATAAATCATTGTGAGTGCATTGAAGTTTACATATGAATGCTTTTATTTACAACAGGCTGTCGGCATTAAAACTCTGTAGTTCTCCAAATGTGTACTCGAAGCCAATGGTGTGAATTTATTTTTAAATAAAGTAACTCACATAAAATAACTGTGACAAAAATTTATTATAAAACAACTCCCAATACTGTGGAGCTATTACAGCAAAATGTAAGGAGTTATCCAATACAAAGAGGGTCCACAATAAATGTTTTTAAGATGCCCGACAGAAATTATACAACTGATTTTAAAAGCATTTTATAACTTTTAGTTTTTCTGAGTATTGAAGGTACCAAATTAAGAAAAGTATTGATAGTGGAGAATTTTCAAAAATTTGTCCAAAGTGGCTAAAATATAATATTTTTTTATTACATTCTATCGTTTTTCATCGTATTTCTTGATTGGTTTATGTAAAAAAATTAATAGTAATCAAAAACATAACAGAATAACTGAAGGATTTTAGTATTTCAGTTGATTGGATTCTCGATAGAAATTAGTCATGATATTCAGATGAATATAAAAAATACAAGACATTATTTATAGGTTTTACGATTAAAGAGCTCAAATATTTAGGGAAAGTCTTAAAAAAATTTTAATATTTTGCAATCACAATTGTAAAGTCACAGGGCTAAAAATATTATATTTTTATTGAAATAAATTGCATATGAAGTAAAATATAAGATCATTTCAGCCCATATAACAAGATAATTAAAAAGCACACTAACAGAACTGCAGGGTAGAGTCCTACTAGAGGACATTGTTTGTTCATACCCATTGGTTTGCATGAAAAACATAAATGTTTAAATGTTAAACACAATATAAATCATCATATTAAATATAATTTATATGAGAATTATTGCGTTTTATATTCATAATATTACCACTTTTATTATTCTTGGAAGTATAACATAGTATCGCTTATTTTTTTATGAAGTGAAATAAAAGTACCTAAAATTTTCATATACTTATAGTTTGCATTGTTATGTAGTGAAATTAAAAAATTTACTTCTATCAATAAATCAAATTGAAATTTTAAGTTAGTGGTTATTATTGCAAAGGATCTCAAAGAAATCCTATCACAAAAACTAAAGACACCTTAATTGTGCCTGATTCCTTAGAAAATATTATCGTTAAAAATAACAATACGAAATGTATAACTGCGAGAGAAGCATATCCATATCTACCTTAATTTTGTTAAGAAAATCTAAAAGTGTTAAATCAAAAGCCAAATTGATTAAATTAGAGTTCCATTGAATCAATAAAATAAAACGACAATAAGACTCAAAGATATTATTAAACAAAATTGTGGTAACCATTAATTTTTTCTTTCACTTTTTAAAGTGATTTAATTATAAAAGGATTTCAAATAATAAATTTTTATATAAAAATAAAGACTTACTTTTGTTTTTTTTTTAATTTTATTTTTTATTTTTTAAGGAGTCGTATTTTTTCGAAAGACATCTATAACAGCTTTTAATGTGTGAATTATAGTGAGAGTTATCTGCATCTTCTATAGGAAAGAGTCATAATATAACTTCATGCAGCATTTCGTTGATGAGTGCACATTGATTTATTCAAGCCAGACTCAAAAGTAATCGTCTGGTTAAATGTTATTAATTTAAATTCTACTGAGAAGCAGAAGCAAAGGGAGGTGCTGCAAGAGCCTTGTAATATCCCAGAACTACTTGATGTTTCGGCTTTGAGCGATTACAAAATAATAAACCCGATATGCGCTGTCCAATACTGACTACTCTTTTGGAAGGCATTATTTAGTTTCTTTTAGACAATTCTTCAATAAATAATAAGAATAAATTAAAAAAATATAAAAAAATTTATCTGCACAGACGATAAAATAAAGCAAACATTATTGCAATATTAAAAATTTAATTTAAATTATATAAACAACTAAAAAAATAAGTGTTACAAATTAAAGTTTCAAGTTTAATTACAGTTTTATGTAAATACACAAGATAGTTAAGTGACAAAAAAAAATTGAAAACATATTAAATAATTTTGCAATAATAGTAATTATGCGCATATTTGGAGTTTTGTGTTGAAATAACTTTCAGTTGATTTAAGTAGATTTTAATTAAAATAATTAGCATTATTATATGAAATTATTTAATAAATACATGTTCTAATGATTTTTCTAGTAATTTAAAGTCAACAAATGTAGTGATTTCAAGGGTAAATATTTTTTGAAAAACTAAAAATTTGTTAAAACTAATTTAATGCATTTATAAATCTTTAGCCGTAGTTTTTTTAAGTTTTGTTTGTTTTCGATTAAGAAGTTTGCTTCACAGCCTTTAATTGTTGACTAAACTTTTAAAACGAAATTAACCGAAACTATTTTTTTGTTTTAAATGCCCAATTCAAATTTTTTAGTTTAGTTTTGAACATAATAATAAATAATTACAGGTTATTTGTTAGGAATTTTCTAACACGATATATCCATCCTCCACACAATTTCTATTTTTTATTTTATAAATATTTTGATTTAACCAACCAACTCACATGAGTGAATTGAATTTGAAATTTTTTGCAAGAACAAAAACTTCTTTTTTCGATTACATACTTTATTTTTAATAGAAAAAACTAAACTCCTTAAATAACATGTAACGTAAATAGATGTGTTATTTTTGTGTTAGTAGATTTTATTATTATTATTATGTTATTTTAAGTAAAAAAAAGAAAACTTTTTTTTAATTTTTATCTTTAAAAGAAGATGCACAATATCTACTTTTACAGTAACTTACTTGGATTCCTTTTCTAACAAAATCCTTATTTTTCGTTTATTTGCATGTTCATACTAAAAAATAATGAAAATACAAACAAGTCATCAGGTTTTAATAGAGTTTTGGTTTTTTAGTTTGCTTGCAGTTGGAAACATAAAAAAAATTGTGTTAGAATAACAACTATAGCAGCAACTGCAATGACACAACTACGAATTAAAAACTTGAATCAAGGCAAAACAGTGAGGCCTATAAAAAAGTAAATGGTTTTAAACTTTTCACAGCTTAAAAATAAATGAAAAAATAAAATTCGCTAGTTCCTTCGTTTGTCAAGCATGGCGATGTACCTTGAATCTTAAGATTACGTAGGTTTTAAATTATTTCGAAGTCTGGCAGGTTCACTGTGGTAGAAATTTTTTTTTTTTCATAAAGAATTAAAAAACAGACTATTTCAATATTTTATACTGTTACTTTAAATTCAAGATAATTTTTTACCGTTTTTTTTTTTTTTTCTAAATTATGCCTTGAATTTAAATTAAATACACATGAATATGTAAATACCTTTCATGCTGCACAATAATTTCAAGTGTTTCTGCGTAAAGTCGCATAAAATTTTACTTGCTTATTTTTCTCCCCTAATTTACATGTTCTGTTATTTTTGCAGACATTCAGTCGCTTACCTAGATCTACTTAAAATTAACATATTAGCAGATGTTAATTTCATTATCTCGAGATGATGTATATAATTAAAAGAGACCATTTCAATTTTTAATAATTAACTTTCGCATTCTGTTAGAAAATTTTAGTTTAAAATTAACAGTTTTTTATTTGTAAAAGTAAAATCTTAATACTGTGTCAAATTTGGTATATTTTCACACTCAAATAATAAAAATTTGAATGTCCTGTATTACAAAATATTATAAGAATATACAATAAAAATGGCTTTCTTATGTAAAATTTGTATTTCCACGGAAACGTTGAAGTTTCTAGCCAAAACGCTAAACAGCTTTAATTTGAAAAAAATATATTTATGTATAAACCCGGGTTATCTTATGGGAAAAATTACCTAAATTGTTTATTAAATACAAACTTTATGTAATTTCTTTTAATTGAAATTTGTAATGAGCTATTTTTCTCTACCGTGTTAACATTGTGAGTTAAATTTTATACTATTTTATGCAATATAATTGATCAAAATGTATAGATGTTATATATTTTATACATTTAAATAACACCTAAAAATCAAGTTTCAAATTATATTTTTTATGTTTGTGTTTGTGTGTGTCTCACCTGCATTTCATACGGTGATCGATTTCCCTTCTTTTGACAGAACGATATTTAAATAAATAAACTGTATCGATTATTTATTTTACCGAAAATAAAATTCATTTTAGTAAAATTTTAACTTTAATTTTAACTTAAAAAATATTTAAATAGTTTAAATACAATAAAAATAATGTGTCAGAGTATATGTGTGTTTTATTTGGCTTGAGGATGTCAGCGTATATAATAAACTTACTCACTTAATCTTAATGTTCACATACGAGCATATTTTTTAAGGGATTTGTAAGCTTGAGAGTTGTTAAGACAAGAATAATAGGGTTGAGTATTTAATTTGTTTATTTTTTTTTTTGTGTTTTTGTTATTTTTGACAAATGACAATCGTTTTTCGCTCAATGCTTCAAGTTACACACATTATGTCATGTTTATTTCGAAAAATGTAAACAATAGCAACAAATATTCTACTAAAAAGTAATAGGGGTGTGGTAGGTTGAAGATATTTTTATCTTATGAACCACTTTATAACACACACTACTGCTGAGTGTAGATGTTTTAAATTAGAGGCGCTTAAACGAACATATTTGGAGTCACACATTACAAACAAACAAACAGTGTTTTATTTTGGAAAAAATACTGGAGATTAATATTTTTTAAAAATATGTAAAGATGTTCAAACATAGATACATACATACATACCTTCATACATACATGTATATCTACATAAATGCATACATCCATACATACGTTTATACATATATTCATACATACATATTATATTAAAATTCATACTCTTGAAGAATGTTGCGTGCTTCATGACTCTATTAATTAACCGGTTTATTTAACTTCAAGTTTTGCTTGTAATTAACATAAATTTTCTTAGATTAGATTACATTTTTGATGAAAACGATAGAAAAATAATTTTTATCTGTTGATTCTTAAACTTAACTAAAGAACTCCTTCTTAGTTAATTTTGTATAAGTCTATTAATTAAAATATAAAAAAATATTAAAGTAATTCTCAGTTGCGTTTTTTAGTACTTAAACAATTCCCAATATATTATTCTTATACAATTAAAAAGTATTTCCAAATAATTAAATGTCATTAAAGTAAATTGGATATAGATAATTACAAAATAATTGAAAAAAATGATAAAAATTGTTTCTTCAATAGCAATAAATTTAAGGAAACAAGAAGTTAAGCTTTGTGTGTTTGCCTCATTATCTTTATCTTTTAATATCCGGTACATTTCTAACAAGACATTATTGTTTGCTTTTTGTCTATATGTTTACCAATATCATTTTGTAATACCTTTACTTATCTTGTATAAAAAAAAATTACATAATTTGTTAAAACAGTAAAAATAAATGAACAATTTACAGTCAGGACCTGAAGGCCAATCATCTCTTGTAAGGCTTAAGATGCCTTAAAATAGATTGAGAAATAAAAATAAAATAAAAATAATACAACATATTGCGTCTGCTTCCCACATAGACTCTTCTCTAAGAGTCAATTTTATATGTTTACATTCGCACTTGTATTGAAACTAAAGCAAAAAAAGGAAAAAAGTTCTTTGCTATTTAATAAAAATGAAAAAGTAAAAGGATATTACTTAATTTTATAAGATGTTATTATATTTTTTTTTATTCTGGTTGGACGTCATTTTTTTGAGCTTCTACATTGAAAATTTATTGTAAAGTAATAACATAAATCACTTTTTTCAAAGGAAAATGATTACTAACCCATTATGTTTTATTTTTTTATTATTTTTTTTTATTTTATTAATTATTCAATACTAAAATATTCAAAATGATCTGAACCAAATTTTGTAAGCTTACAAGAGTTTGCTGATGATAAATATTCACGCTTAATTTTCGTTTTACCTTTAGTCAGCAGCTCGACTCAAAATAATTGCCGAAAATTTTTTTAAATAATTATAGAGACCAATCAAAAGTGAGAAAATTATATTCAATTTTAAATAATATTTTTTTCCTATAATTATTAAAATGTTTTACTAGGTTGACTTTAAATTTGAAGTGTAGTCTATAATAGACCTTAAGTTGTATTAAACAATTTTGATTGGTATAATAAGCCTTAATTTACATTATAAACGAAAAATGGAATTTGTAAGATTGACCGCTGCTGGTTTCATTATTCATTGTCCTAATAATTTTGTCCATGGGTTGAACGTCCCTGTTTTATAAGGCTTGCCATTTTAAGGTGCTCTGATTCTACCACGTGAATCCATTCATCATTAACACGAACTGGTTTAACTTAGGAGAAAACGCATGATACTAACACTAGCTCTTCATGGGCTTAGCTTTTAAATGAATTCTTGAAATCAGTAAAAATTCGATAATTAGGATAGGCTTTTTTTATTCTTTTTTTATAATTTTTTAAATAAATGTCGACATCTTGTGAATATTTCTTTATTAATATTAATTTTCTTTTATAAAATGGAACTAATTTTTTTTCATTGAGTCCGTTAATACATATAATTATTTTTTTTTACGTTAAACCAGTTCTTAATTAAATAATTTTTATGAATTTTCGTTTTTTAATGTGTTCAAAAACTATTAACTAAAATAAGCGAATAAAAATACGTTATAGAAAATAAGTGCAAGAGGAGCAATGGATGGGTACAACAAGCTGTTTGTCATGCGCTTCAGCATTATTACATCAGAGGAAGTAGATTACTTATTGCGCATTTTTTAGTAGATTTAAGATCTTATTGAGCAGAAATGTATTAAATGTTTTAGAAAATAATTGCTCCGTATAAGATTCTGCAGATAAATTAATAATATCTAATGATTAGGGTTTTTTAAGAAAACTCTTTACTTTGAAAAGTACTTACAATTAAAAACTCCTCCTTTAAAAAAAAAAAATTATGAACTACATATAAGTTGAGCAGGCTCTTCTAACAACTTTTCTTATTATATTTGTGAAGTTGACAGCAAAGTACTTTTAAAGAAAGACTTTCAGTTTATTTTTCCTTTTCATGTGATACAAACGAACAGCAACGAGAAAGCGTGTTTGCGCAAAACAATAATATATATAAAAAAATGAAAAAGTTTTAAAAAACATTTTCTAACTTTTATATTTATTTTTTTGCAATCTGTTGTGTGTACAGTAATTATATATTCCGTTTAATCTTTGACACTTATGCTAATTTTATTAGAAAAGTTTTAAGAACAAACAAAAAAGCAAAAGATATAAGCGAAAAGTAAGAAAATGTTTAGTAACATCTTAACAGATTTAATTTAAAAAACAAATCTCTTATGTTTCTACACATAATATGACATGTCTTAAGCGCAACCTTGCGTTGCAGAGACATTTTTCGCAATTTATCGGCATTTAGGAATGTTCGTATGCAACTCATACCTAAAACAAATGTCAAATACATGTATAAAATTGAATTAATTTTTTTTTTTGGAAAATGGAAGTTACAAAAAATTATTTATCCATTTTGTTGGAAAGTGCTGAGGAATTATCTCTGGCCAAATCCTCCAAAAATATTGATTTGCTTAAGAAACTCATTAAAATGAAGAAAAAAAGAAGAGAAAACTTTTGTTAAGAACAATAAAAATCCCGAGAAGAAAAGTGATAAAAAATAAAAATTTTTTTGAATGCATTGAATTGATGGATAATGACATTTTTTATTTACATTTTCGTATGCAAAGAAGCACCTTTAATGTAAATACGAACGTATAGTAAATACATAAACATAAATAAATTTTTTGCGCTGATGGGTCCACTTTTTGTCTCTGCAATATAAAGTGTTTAATTATTTCAATAAAAACTATCAATTATAAATAAATTATTACAAATAAACAAGAAAATACTTACTCAGTTATTGCAGCTCAAATGTTTGCATACAAAATAAAAATGATGCGCGATTTTGATAGCTGATACTTATTTAAATGAGTTGCCAAACGATTAAGAACATTGGACTTTGCCAGAAATTTAGCGTATGCGTTTACGCAGTGTATGCATTGTAAATATGCATTGCAACTTGCGTTTAGGAAGTCGGCCATTATTATGAAACATTTATATCTGGAGAACTTAATCACAATTAAAGTAAAATAACAAAAATAAAAATTTTAAATCATAAAACTTTTTAGACAGTTCAACACACGGGGTAAAACTCGAAAAATATTTAGGAAATATAACCGCTGCAGTTGTTTTTAACCCATTTCTTCGTATAGCAGTAACGCCATTTTATTGAAGCAAAATTATCCCGGATCAATTTCGTCTCCTTCTGACTTCTTCTGAATTCCATCGACACACTACTACAAATTAGATAATCTGCAATTTTTAGAAATGCGTGAAATAAATAAAACAGGATAAATATTTTTGGCCACCTCTGCAGAAATGAAAAACTTTCAATAGAAATCACTTAACACAATAAAGATTTTAAAATAAAAGTTATTTCTATAAAAATAGCAGGAAGAAATTGGAAGTTGGCATGCTCTTGATTTTCCTAAATTTTATCTTTGTTACTTTTTTCTTACTTTTGTCAAATAAATAAAATCTCTGATTTTATCTTCCATGCTGATTTTCTTACGGGACTGTTAGAGCTGTACAAACAAAATGAAAACCAATAACAAGACAACAATACTTTATTTCACATGTTTAACTGAAACAAAAAAAGGAAATGGAACTCCAATTCCATTTTTTAAATGTAGAAACAGCGAAAAGGAACAAAGCAGAACTTTTCTATTTCATTCACTGTATATGGCTGACTTTATTTTTTATTTTATGACTTTCATTCTTCTTTCATTTTAAAAAGTAGAAAAATGGTAAAATTCTGCAAAGAATAAAGAAAATATATTTTTGTTTTTTATTCTATAAGTGGCAAATTTTATCTATTCTGTAGTTGTTATTGTCATATTTTCGTTCATGTAACTTCAAGAAATTTTTAACTTAAGTCATTGTTGAAAACTTTAGTTTTCTATACGATTTCAACTTATTTTTCCTGAACGTAAGGTTCATAATTTTGTGTTGCAACAAGACTAGAAACTTAGAAACAAGAGCAGAAAAAAAAAAGATTTGTTTTAAAATTAAATCTTAAAATTTCTTGTGGCCACTTGAAAACAGTTTTGTTTTTAAAAATGTTCAAAACCAAATAAAAGAATTATAAAACAATATGTTTTAAAAATAAACGTGTGAATTAAAATATCTCCTATGTTGAATCGTAGTCATTTAAAGAAATTTGAAACTCAAATGCACTTAAATTTTGAAATAAATTGTTAGTATTTTTCTAAAGAGATTGCATGTTTATAAGGAAAAAAATTGTATATTATTTAATTCTAAAACGTTCTATTATATACGAGAAATTTCGTAATGTATTTTACCTGCCAAAAAACTATAACGAAAATATAACGTTTTAAAAATTTTAATAAAAATAAGTTTTTATTGTGACAAAATATTTTTTTACAAAAAAATATTTTTAAACATCGCGAAAAATCGCTACAGAATCTATTTGAAAGTCTAGACGCTTATAGAAGTCCAAGATCATATTTAAAAAATTTAAGGCATGTAGCACGTCCACCACCAAACTATGCCCAGAAAGAGCGGCGAGAGAGGCAGGTATTTCAAATACCTCCACAAAATTCACAATATATGAAAATTGTTTTAAGTGATGGACAAAGCAATTTATGTATAATTTTAGTCAAGTGACTACTTGTTTATTAAGTAGAAGATAACATGTCATGAGTTCAGATCCCACCAATGAGGTTAATAAAAAATAGTAATAATTATAATTTTATAGTCGCAGTAAATAATTGATTTGAATTGTAAATAAATGGAAAATTTTAATTTCAATCCTCCAGTGTCACAATTAGAGAGGAAACAAAATATGTGGTTGCAGCGTTAATTCAGTTGCAATTATGACCATTAGCAGATAATGGTTAAGGCGTAAAGCAACGAAATTTCAATCCAAACCAAGACGAAGCCATATCCTGGGAGGAAAATAGCAACATAAAAAAGTGGGTAAGATGGTTTAAACCAATTGCTTGGTAAAACAGCAGATCATGTGTCTCGCCTGAGTCACAGTGTATTGTGGTCTGTTGGGGTCTGGATGGCTACATGACTTAAAGGGCCATATTTGCTTATTATTCTATAAGTTGTAATACAGTACTTCGGAATGGATTTTTGTAAAAGTTGGCAATAATGCGGATTTACTAAACAAAGAGATCGTGAGACGGAAAACGGAAAAGATAGAGGATAATTAAAACTAAAAAAAAGTAATCAAAGAAATCTCTACATTTGAAAAATTAAAACCTAATAACTAGGAATGTTTTAAAAATTGAAAGGTAAAAAAACTGTCACTTTTAGAAGGCGTGACATATATAGGTTAATCTTAAAATACATCCCACATAAATATTTTTTCAGTAGATTTCAAAATAAGAGAAGAGAACTGCTAAGACCACCACTTACCCATTCACCTGCTGCTTGCTTTTTATTCCGTTTATTGCTGCTTACTTTTACATTATACAATATGCTTGTTCTAGTCTTTGCTAAAATAATGAAAATTATTTTCATTTTGTTCGCACGCAGTAAGTAAAGTGCAAAATAAAAGTAGATTCTGTAAACATTCTGAATATTCCCTCTATAACGTGAAAACACACCAACGCCATTTTAACAACTGTAAAACACATTTGGTTACACTATATCTCCCGTACACAATTTAACTATCAGCTCCAACGACAACGGAACTCAAATATTTTTTTATTTGTTTACCCTTGAGTAAATATTTTAAGCCATAATTTAGTGTAAAATGGTGATTTTGTATTATTTTATGGTAATTGTAAATACTTGAAATGAAAATTAAGATCCTTAGCATTAACAGCAAAAACATTTCATTTTCTCATTTTTTTTTATTTGGCGTACATTCATTCAGTCCCTTTTGTAGAAAAGCGTATTATCTTATGGCTGCATTTTAATAAACATTAATAATAAAATATTTACACAGCAGCATAAATTTATTATTAAAACTAGGAGTATTAAGAATATTAAAACAGGAGTTTTTTAGTTAATGTTCATTCATTAAAGATCAAATGGATTTATTAACTTGGTAATGCATTTTTACAGGGATGTAAATAAAAAATTATTTTGTAAGTTTAATTTAATATTTTAAAAGGTGAATACAATAAGTTAAATTGGTTAGAATTGACAGATATTTATTTAAATGTCAAATCAAATAGATTTTTGTTGTTATATCACATCAGTGATTTTTGCATTTTGCACTTTCATATATTTTTTTTTTTTTTTTTGTTTCAATTCTCTATTGCCCCATGTATTTGTTCCAAGTGATATGAAAATATAAGAGGTAGGCTTTGGGTTTCGCCAGCTGCCTTGAAGGACATGGAATGATCTTGTGAGTTTTGTTCTTTATCTGTTAACCCACCCTTTTGATGTTCAGTTTTTAGAGCAAAAATTACACCAAGCGACTTTCACATCAACTGTATCATTAAAAATAATCTGCTTAACAAATTCATTGTAAATTCATAAATTTATTATATGTTATATTATATTATATGTTAAACATTAATTTACCATTCCTTATGTTTAATGTGTTTTAATTACAAAAGTATCTTTGAAATAAATCTTTTTAACTGTTGAAAAGCTGTTGTTTGTTTGTGCTTAAGCAACAAAAGTTTACAAAGAATACGAGGCAGTATAAAAGTTAAGTAAGACAAAATTAAGAGAAAGACAAGTTAAAATAAAGAATTAGCACTTTTGCTAAGTAGACATACCGACAAACATGAGAACAAATGTGAAACGTACACATATTTAATGAGATGGCGTTAAGTTTTTAATTAAAAAAATTATGTTAATAACCACCCAAACAAACAAACATTTAAAGGCTGTAATTGAAATGTTATTATGCGAGGGAACCATTGACGCAAACTAAGAGTATCGTTGATGCTACTGACGTTTTGGTTATGTGTAAAAGACTCATTTGAATGTTCATACCGGTCGAGCCAAAAAATAAGGTCGTAAGTGAGAGTACATTTCTGTTCTGGTTATTTCTGTTAAAAAAATCAGTAAACAGCCTAAAGCGACATAACAAACTTACATCCACAAGTTTTCTATTCTACTCTCTACAATTGAAAATCTATATATATATTGTGCTATTTTCCCGACATTGATTATTGGAGGTGAAAGCACGTCTCGATGGCCATTTCGCTAATTCTTACTTAGCCCTTCAGGAAACTTCTCACAATTATTTTAAATGAACTAAAGAATTTTGTCTGAACAATACAGTAAAGACAAAAATTGTAATTTAAATTATTAATTAATTATTAAAAAATATATATTTTTTTAATTATAATTTTGCAAAATTTTTTGGCACATTCAATTGTCTTGATAACTGCTATTTTAGCATAAGATGTAGAAAACGACTAGCCTTTCATAAGCAAATATTTTGAAGTATTTATTTTAATGCAACTTCTATCATACAAGTTTCAGAAGTCCGTGTTTTATTTAACACTCCTCTTTCTCTTGCCACAGCACTTCTTTCCTGCTGTACTTAACTTCACATTCTTCACATAAGTGGGCATAATGGGGCCATTAATTTCGGCATAAAGGACAACTAGAAAGTAAGTAAATGCAACAGGTTTGTTTTTCTCACCTTGTCTGCATAAGCAAATTTTAGCTCTTTGTGTCTTTATGTAAAAATGGTTGGTTGTTTTTTTGAGTCGAGTATTCACAAACAGACATAATTTTATTTAATAATATAAAAAATATTTTTTAGTTGTTTTCTTTAACAATCGTGGTAATAAAAAATACCCTCAATTAAGTTTTTTTTTCCAAAGTAAACTACTTTGAAGTATCATAATTATTAAATGATTACACGGTTGAGTACTATTCTGTACAAGTATTTAAGTGATAAATAATAAAATTATTGTCAATATAAATAAAGTTCCAAGCTCAAAACTAAATTAATAACAAAAAGAAATTTTCAAAAAACATAAACTCGCAATTTTGTTCGTTAAAATTTTAATGATATAAGCAGACATTTAAAAAAACTTTATGTATGTGCTAAGAAATAATTAAATTATTCCTGATAGAATTTTTTAAAATTATTGGTCACATTCCAGTTTTTTTTCACTCTCTTTTTTAATATAAATAATAGCTTATGTGGCCGTTTTAGTTACGAGAAAATGGTAAAATGGTTGCGTATCTTTTGAACAAGTCCTTTATGACTCGCGTTTTTGACGCATTTTCAAAATTCTTTGAAATCGTACTTTGATTCCAATACACAATTTTTCGTGCTGTTTATAGTCATACGCAAATCTTCTTTTAATCGTATTGTAGGCATATTTGTTCTTTTTACCAAACTTGACATATAAAAAAATTTATAAGTGCTGCTACGGTTTTATTATGGAATAAGTATCCTAACATTATAAGTTCAACCAGGTCTTATCGAGATTAAGCCCCAATACTTTTAAAAACTGTGAACCACAATCCTTTAAAAATGTGCCACAACTAAATAGCGAAGTGATTGATTGCCACTTTCAAAATAAATGACTCCAATAACATAAATAAATATCAAAGAGTCAGATTTTAAGCATTTGTATGATTATTTAAAAATTGCACAAATTCTGTAAATTTTGCATTTTAAACAATTCGCTCTCTTCGTTTGCCAGAATTATATTCAACTCTTTTTTTAAACGCACAACTGATAAATCACTTTCTAGTCATTTTGGATAGTCGTCAAAACACACATTGTTGCTTTTTTTAAAACAATCTTCCAAGTAATTAAATTAATAAATAATTGTAGTTGATGGCATGTTAAGTTTTAATTTTTCAAACGCTTGCTTTGATGCCTGCCTACATTTTTAAAGAAATTTTATAAAAATAACTACAAGAATTAAACATCCGTTCGAATCTGGAAATTTATTGCGACAAAAAAAAAAAAAACAAATAATATTTTCCAAACAGATATAAAAAAGCTTTTTGTATAAATATTTTGTAATTTTATAAGGTTATATTTTACTAAATATCACTGTTACTTTATAAAACAGAGCAAACTATTTTCTTAAAAATTTTAAAAGTTTGATGTTTAGTGACTCAACAATAATACTCTTGTAAATATTCCATTACCTTAACTAACTTTCACTTGTGTCTTAATCCAAAATTGAATAAAAATCCATTCATATAAATTTTAAGCAGACCTGGATTAAATTTTCTTAATTTAAAGTTTATATTTGTGTTTTTTGTTTATATAAAAAGCATTAATTGTAAACTGTTATTTTGTTTGTTTTAAGTTTCCCTTGATGTTACAACAAAATATTTCGTCCACTTGAAATACGTTCGTAGTTACTGTATTTTTTTTTAATAAAAAAGATTTGCTTTTTTTGTTTGTTTAATTCTTTATTTTTTGCTGTTATTTTGCAGCTTTTTACTTCTTTGCTTTTGTACTTGATGTCCAGCCTAGTAGAAGTTGTGGTAAAATATGCTCAAAAGCGAAGTTATTAAAAAAAATTTGCAAATAAGAAAAGCCAAAAGTTTTTACAATTTCGTTTATTATTGTGTTTTTCTACAAAGCAAAAAGAAAAAGTAATTGACCCCAAGTTTTAAATGAATAAGAATTAAAAATTAATATTTAGTTTGATAAAATTCTAGTTTATAAACGGGGTTTAAATTTAAATTTGCATACAAAAAGTAGCGTAGTTTTGAAACTTAATTTTATCAAAATCTTATTCAAAATAACGATACATCCCCTGTTTTAAAAGTAGAGAAATTTTATTATATTTTTTTAGAAAACAAAGTACATCCTACGTTACTACAATTAAACTTTGTTTTAACATAAATTTAGTGTTTTTTAATTTTTTTTCCCTGGTTGAAAAAACTAGATTCCTTTTTGATTTCCTTTTTTATTTTTGTTTGCAATTATTTCGTTCGTTAGCTGTAAAGGTTTTTAATTTCAATTAAGTAATGGACTTAATTAAAGTTTATTTAGTGATTTTAAACAGAAACTTTGTTTTTAACTCAGGGAGTATTTAGTTTTAAGAAAAAATGATAGATTACAAGTTATTTAAAATAAAGTTTTGGAAGAACAAAGCAATTAAATAACACATACATGCATATATCCAACAAACAAAAAAACTGTAAGAGAGTAAAATTTTTTGGTGCAGCAGCGAAATTGAAAATAAAATAATTCGCTTTAAAAAAGATAGTTTTTTTCTCGTTGTTGGGTTGTTTTTAAGGAGCAACATAAACATATAAACGAAATAAATTATATGTATACAATGAACTAAATTTTATGAACAAATAGTGATAAAAAGTTAGTACTAAATTTATTTCAACTAACGAATTTTATTCAGATTAATGGAAATTTTTTAATATCTTTTTCGCTTTAAAAACGATATACGTGTTTTCTCTGATCTTTAAAACACAACTATTACATTCTATTATTGCATCTTTCAACGCATATTCGTACATTACATAGGGGTTTACAAATGTAAACCAGTTCGCCGAAATATGCTTTCCCCGCAGTAAAAAATTTCATTTTTTGTTTTGAATAATAAATATTTATCAATAGATTCACGAAAAAAAAAGATTCCAAGTAATTAGTTTTCGAATTTTTTTTTAACAGAAAATCATTTAAACGTTAGTTATTTAAGAGTACCAAGCTTTTAATAAAATATAAATTAATGAAAACAACTTTAGCTTTACTAAATCTCATTTCACGTTTTTCTCTCTGATAAATTTTTCAAAGAATTTACAGGTTTAAAATCAACTCATGTTGCGTGGTAAAGAAAAACCAAACTTTTCTTACACAGGATTTTTCAATATGCTGTTGTTAAAAAAACTGTTGATTATTTTAGAAACTAGTTAATATGTAAAAGAAATATTGAAAAGCAAAATAAAAATAATTGCAACAACACAAACAAGGGCTACTAGACTAAACTTCAAATTAATTTGAAAAGTTGTTTATCCCTCCATTGGTTTTTTGAATTTGTTCCACAAAGCTAAAAACTTCTTCAATAGCTCTCATTTGCAATGAACTAAGTTGATGATGTGTATAAAAGTACTTTGGTAAATACCTCGCAATAGTTGCATTAATTTGCAACAGTTTCTACAAACCTTGTCGAAAGATGGTGATTGTTAAATGTGGAATAGAATGATTGAATGTATGACTGGTTGATTAACTGACAGACTTATTGATTGATACGTAGTTGGTTACCTACCTGCTTGTATAAATGTGGTTCATTAAAATTTTCAATTGTGGATTAAAAATGCATCAGCATAAACGTATTTGCCATGATTAATATTTGTATTATTATTGAATTGAATTGGAAAATGGTTTAAATATATATTTGAAATATTATTGAATTAAAAATTTATTCAAAGTGTAGCACTAGAATTTATATCGACCGAAGGCTACAGCCACAAACGTTTATTGTTGTATGCCTTCATTTATTTATATTTTAGTTTATGTTGTATTTGTAAATGAGTATTAAATATGTATTAAATTTAATACGACTAGTAATTTAATACAACTTAAGTGGTATCCATACAACATAATACAAAATATAAGTGTTTGGCTTAAAGCTTTTACATTTTTATATGGGCTTCAATTATCATGTTGTGACAGGTGTTCTGCACTTAAAAAAATATATTTTTGAATTTTACTTTTTCCTGATGAGCTGGTAATCAGGAAATATGGGCTTTTTTAAGCAACAATAAATTGTAATACAAACAGCTGTATAAAGAATTTATGACTCTGTTCATAACAATAGCAGAGGTTTAATGTTTTATTTCAAAGGAAAAGGGCAGCAAAATTTCAAGTAATTAATAAACCAGTAATTTTTGAGTGATTAAAATTCTCTGTTTGAATAGACACATGATATTTGTACTTTAAATACTTAATTGATTTGAACAACTGATTGTCTGATTTATCATGAAAGTGTCTTCTTCTTTTATATACCTTCCGGTTAAGCCAAGCCTAAACAATTTTAATTACAAACGAAAAAAAAAAATACAGCCAACAAAGAAGATGAATGTTCATACCTGAAATAAATTTTCTACAGCTGGCATGTATTCGCTCAAAACATTCCAACTTTTTTTAACCAAATTAGATGCGCTTTTAAAAGTCCCCCTAGTCTTTCTTTAGCCACTTTGATACACAATCACAGAGTAACTGGTCTAAAACTAAATATTTTTTTTAATTATGTATTTTTTCTTTGGATACGAAATAAAGTAACACATTTAATGTTATTTATTCAAGAAGTAATGACTTTTTTTAACGTCCTGTTTTAGTGTTATATGATTCTCTTCGGAAACAGCAGTAATTTTCTGATTCTGTTTCAGAGCTGTTCTGTTTTTGCTTAAAATTCTCCATTGTTATCTTAAGTTGTTATATTTCGTATGTTGACTTTTTAAGTTATTGCTCATTTTGCCTCGTAACTTATGCAAAAATCCTGGGGAGTATTTAAAGTCTTTGTTGACACTGTTTTTTGAGATTTACGAGCTGCATAACATTAGGCTTCTCTGCTGTTTTTTCATCTATGTTTTCTATTGCTACTTTGTTATTTAATGCATTTATGTCATGAATTTCTTTGTTGTGAACAAGGGAAATGTACGTACATACTTTAATAAATTTTTATGTATTAAATTGTATAAAAACAAGAATGTATTGTTTATGAACAACGAATTTAGCTATACATTTTTTATTATTCAAAATATTTTTTGATATAAACAAATGCAAATATTTATGACTTAAATCTTAATGACATTTTCTAAAATATTTCAAGACCTTAGCTGTACCTCTTCAGAAAACATTTACAATTAACATGAATTTTTTTCATCCATACGAACATTAAATATTTTTGCTCTCAAGAATTTGCCTATAATTTTAATTATATTGAAGTGCACTTAAGTTAGAATAAAGCGATATGACTCACGTCCTTATATATAGTCTTTTTTTTTGTGTTTGTTTAAACTTAATATTGTTGACTATGTTTCTGTCTGAAAAATATTATATTATTTTCGTATTTAACTATGAAATTGTTTTTTCTTTTCTACTCAACTTCAAAAAAGAGCAGGTTGTCAATGCGTCTGAATGTTAATATTTTTAATATTTGTGCCTCCATAAATGGATAATTCTGAACCGAATTCTAAATTGTCTTATTTTCTTGATAGGCTATGCTTACAGATGGATCCGGTTATAAAAAATTTGTATAATTTTAAAAACTAAAGGGTGTCCCCATAAAATTTACCTTATTTACGTGTATTATGAATAGCAAAGATATCCCCTTTATAATTTTATATTACTTTGCATAAACATAGCTCCTAATCGCAAAAAGCAATATAAAAATAAATCTAAAAAAATTTATAAGGTGAACCTATTGATGCCGTAAACTGACCTATTTTCTGATCCGGTTTAGACAAACATATGAAGATTGGAGATAATGTCGATTACTGTAATCGCTATATTTAATAACAAGTAGATCTTTAATATTATAAATTAAAGGGTGTCCTAATAGTTCGTTAAGCTGGATGTATATGGTTAAATTTTACAGCAAACCTGTTTTTCTGAGTCCGCTATAATAACGACTGTAAAATTTGAATTTATAATATAAAGGGTTTTCCCTGATTTGATTAAATTTGACCTGTATGGCCTTATCGTTTGAATAGCTATATACAAACACTTTAAAATTAGACAGAATATGTACTACTTTGCCTGATGCAATAAGAAGTGTAAATAATTAAAATGATAAATTAAAAGGTGTTTAATAATAGCTGACGTAGTTTAATTATATGGCCAAACTATTGAGCCGTTATAGACAGACTGTTGATATTTACAAAGAACTTGGGTTTATCGACTGCTAATATCAAATATTAATACTATTTTTTGCAATAAATCAAATAAATAATTTTTCTTCACTTATTCCATGTGCTATTCTTAAATTTTTCCAGCAAAAATTGTTGAGGTTTAACTTATTGTCATGTGGTAAGATTTACATTTACTATTATAAAATTCAAAAAAAGATAATTTGCTAATGTGCACGTAATGCTACTATTGTAAAAATTACATGGAGTATAAAATAGGGAAAAAAATTTAAGGACCAAAAACCATTTGGATTCTTTCGCCACACAAATGAAGTTGCGCATTCCAAACTTTTTAATATTGCACCGCGTTCACTTTTGGTATTAAAGAAAAAAAGGCCATATATTAGAGCAGTTATTTAATATTTTCAATTAATATTTCAAAATATAGAGCTCCCATTATTTGTATTCTCGATACCAAAATGTTTATTATAAAAATAATAAAAAAAATCAATTACAGCGAAAATATTCATATTTTTAGTTTGGAAGTATTTGAAGAATTTCATTCGTTTACTCGAAGATTTTGTGTGATTGTATTTGTATCTCATTTTTTATAATAAAACCTTGTGATACTTTGCAGTGTAAAAGTCCTTTAAATTAAATTATTTATATACATTTAGCCATTTTGTGTATTTTAAAATGAAAGAGTGTTTGTTTATAACTGTGTGCAATTTTATGTCGTTTTCTATTTTAGCTGTAAATAACGTTTGTTGTTGACTGCAAAGAATACACTTTGCCTTTTGGCCATTTTGGACTGTTACCTGTTGGTGACAAAAAGTAATCTTTGGCTTGAAAAGTTTCTGCTGCTCCTTTTTTTTCTTTTTTGGAACGAATTTATTTTATTTGAGTTATTTGTTTTAAGCTACGGTCAGACTAGTCAAATATTTGACCAAAAAGACGTAACCACTAAATTATGAAAAAATTGTGTACCCTTCTCAAGCACTTATTAGGAAATATAAGATCCCACTCAATATAAAACCTAAGATATCACATTTATAACATTATAAATCCTTATTCGTAATGATACGTTTCAGGAAACATTAAATAAATATTTGTAAAAATAGCGGTTGCGTTTTTTTTTTTTGTCAGTTATTTGATTAATCTGACAGCACCTTTAGCTTTTTGTTTATTTCCAAATCCATTTTTGGACATCTTACAATAAAAGGAACAATGAAATTGCACAAAAAAGCATTAATTTTAGGTCATATTTAAAATAAATAAAAATAATGCTAGAAATATTTCTTAATTTTTCACAAGCAAAACAGGTTGCAAATTTTGCAATATATATATTTTTTTTTTATTAATTTCGCAGTAATTTGTAATGGCATTTTAAAAGAAAAAATACTGAAGAGAGTACAAAGTTTTAGGTCATAAAAATTAATTTTATAAAGTGCAGCCACCGCAAAATAAATAACTGATTGTTCTTTGGCTGACTTAATCATTAAATTTAGTTTAAAATTGTTTGTTACAGAAATGTATTATTTGCAATTTTCTTTGTCTACGAGTACGTAATTTGTAAAAATTATTTACTGCGGGGAATGCATATACATTTCGCTACTGCTCATATATCCTTAGTAAGTAAAAGGAAATTTTAAATTCAAATACTTAAGAAATTTTAACACATTGATTCAATTTTTTGAACAATTGTTTTTTATGCGCAGTATAAAATTTCCAGTTTTGTTTATTTATTTGTTAGTACTTTGGCGCTTAAAGCTAAAAACCAAATCTTATGAAATTAAAAATGTTCAAAAAAGGAATAAAAATAAAACTGCAATAAAATCCGCACCCTACGTGATACATGTAGAATATCCCCAAGAGTTATTAAGAAACATAAAAGTAAAACAAAACCAGTGCAAATCATAATACATAACGAGAATGACAAAACAGCAACCCATAACATAACAACAGCAAAAATGCCCAGCATATTTTGTCTGCAACATTTTTATTTAATAAACATCTACTTGTACATGGGTAGGTGTGTATCATGTGTGCTTGTATTGTTTATAGCTGGAAGCAGTATTTTGAAAAGATTTTTTTCTTTATTTTTGCTTAACTTGCTTTATTTTATTTAACAATCTTAAACATAATTAAGTTTCTTAAACGGAAATACCGAAAATAGCAACCAAAAAAAATTTTATTTTGAACATATATGATCAATAAATACAGCTTATTTTATTCTATCTTAAATAATAATGAATAAAAATTTTTAATAGCTAAATTTATATATTTTTTCACAAAAAAAAAATTTTGCCACTAATTTCAGAAAATTTCTGAAGCACCTGAGCAGAAAAAGCAAACTATTTTCAAGAAAAACATAATTTTGTTTTGGATCTACGAGAGTAGAGTATTCTTTTTATATATTGGACAAGTTTTAGTTGCAAGACTACTTGAAATGATACAAAACAGTATTGTTGGAATGAATTTTTTATAAATAATTTTGCACATAGTTTCATGGAAATTTTTTTAATATGATTTCTGCCATATGGTCGTCGCGACTACAAATTATATGGTCCAAAAAATTTTTGAATTTGAATCGTTAATAAAGCAAATTTACCAAGTTTAAAATATGTTATTTTATTCTCCAAACCCTTGAAATGATTTTTACAGACAAACTTATAATTTAAAATTAAAAATAAAATTATTCATTCTGTGTTATTAAAACATCTCTTCATAAACAATAGATGTTAAAAAGTTTTGCAGCTATTTACTATTAAGGGCAACCTAAATTTCAATTAGAACTGAATATTCGTCTAAATACCGATATCCGAAAAATTTGTCTACTGTATTTTTTCTTTTAAATGTGTACAAGTTGCGCTATAAAGCTTAAAATTATAATTAAAATATATATTTCAATGGATTGCCACAGGTCGTAATGAAAAATAAGTGTTTTAATCGTTTTTGCTTGCAAACATTCATAATTATTTCATATTGAGGTTTTCATGAGTTACTCAGCCTTATTATATCAGTATTGTTCTCTGAGCTCTTAAGTGATTATATATAATTGAGATTGTTTTTTTCTTTGGTTGAGGAATCTTATAATTATATTCTGGTTATCTCTGTTGGTAAAACAAAATAAATTTTACTTTAATATTCATTTTTTGGTTGGGTTTTCTTTTTTCGTTTAGTTTTATTTACATTCTGTGAAGACAGAAACTCCTAGGAGGTATTTTTTTTTTTAATTTTTTAATTTACATTTTATTTTTAATCATAATTTGTTCGTTATTTATTTGTTGTAAATATTAAAAAGGACATTATTTTGTTTACAAATTCTCTGTGGGTTAATGTTTCAAACTCTTAACTAAATGCTTAGAAAAAATTGTACAATATTATACAAAAACAAAAAACTTAAAAATGTTATAAATATCATAAAAACAATTTGCAGTTATAAGCACAAAATTGTTACAGAACTCTAATTTATTTTTATTATTATTATTTTGTTAAATGAAATATACAAAAAAAGAATATCTGTTGGAGTATCACAGGAAAAAATTTTCATATTCGCTTTAATATTTGGTATATTTTGTATGTCACACATTTATTGTATCACAATTTTAATGCATTAAAACCTTTTATAGACTATATTTACAACCTTAAATTAAAATTGTATTAATAGATATAGCCAGGCTACAAATTTGTTGAATTGGTTTAGAATAGAGCAGAAAACATCTTATTTGCCTTAAAAATCCTAACTTTAGCCAACGGACAAAAATTTGGTATAATAAAAATTTCATTTTTGATAGTTGTTTAACTGAATGTAAATAATATTTAGTTAACAAACAAAAAAATATGTTTTAATCTTACTAGCACAAGACATTTTTGAAATTATAAAATTTCAATATTGTTGTTTGCTTTTATTGTGGGGAAGTGTTGTTACTTTGCATTTTTCTTTCAAATTTTCTGTTTTTTACTGCCTTCTTGTAGTGCAAACATTATGTGATGTATATATACTTTAATTAAAAATATCAACAGTTTTATGTCCAAGGGTTGATAAAAACAAAATTTCTCAAAATACAGAAATGTTATAAGGGTTTTATGAAGAAGTAAAAATTTCAGTCATTTTCTTCTTGAAACGTTATGTTCCTTAAATTGGAAATAAAAGTAACCCTTTACAATTTATTTTCTAAAGACATTACATCTAGAGCTGCAAAATAATTAAAAAGATTGTTATTTAGTTTTAAGTTTATTTAATAATTAGTTAAATTATTTTAGTATGAACAATACGTTTAGTTATACCACAGGTGGTAAAAGGGTATATCTATCTATCCAAGGGTATATCTCTCATATAATTTCTACAATATCAATTTCCAACCCAATAAAGTCGACTGATTGATATTAGTCTTTCTATCCAAGTTCGGGTAGAAACCAACTTTGCGAAGGGGCCAGATAACCTACAGAAAATTTAAGTACGATTAGAAATCTAGATGTGTTGAAACTGGGAAATAGATGCTTTTTTCTCCCTAAAATTGATAACTTAAATTATTAAAAAAAATTAATCATAATTATTTAATCAAATTTTAACTTTTCTTACTTTAGTATATTTTCTTACTTCAGTATATTTTTTCCTTTATATTTTAAACAGTTACAATTGACATACTCAGCTCGGAAAGAAAGAACTAATTCACCTTATGTACAGCATTGCTGCTGTCGTATTTTGTTAATTACCGTCATCATAAAAAGCTTAAATAAATTCTTAAAAATCACAATCCTTTTCTTTTACATTTCTACACTTAACACCAGACAGCTATAATAACAACTACTCTTAGAACAATAAATGCTGACTATTAAAATTTTGGTGATGATTTGACAAATTTGTGATATTTGTTCACATTGTAAATGATTAATTTTTTAAAAGGCTTTTTATTGTTGTTATTATTTTTGAAGAGTGATAATTGTTCTTGTTATATTTTAATATATGTTTCTTTTTCTTTGCTCTAATAATATTAAATAAAAGATGGAATGACTTGTAATAAATTCTACAAGCATTTCTCAGCATGAATATGATTTCATTAAAATCTTTTATATTTTTTCTTATATATTAAACTTTTTTGAGATTCTTTTTCTCTAGATTTTAAAATTTGTGCGTCTGTTAGGATGCTTAAAAAGAATTTTAGTTTTTTACTTTCATCACCATATTTTCTGATGACATTAATCATTTTAAAGAGTTGCAAACACAAATTTTATGCTCAGTAATTTAATATCTATGTTCTTATAATGTAGCAAAAATTATTTAATTTATAAGCATATTAAATTCAACACTTTACTCGGAAAAATGTTTTTGATGAAATATTACTTTTTATAAAATACAATTATTTTGTGATAAAATGAAAAATATATATTTTAAAACAACTAATTAAAATCAAGTCATTTACGCTCATAAGTAAATCTTTTTGTGTAACTGTTTCTAATAATGTTGACGTACTTATCAATTATTGTGTCAATATATAAGAGTCATTATTATAAACATCCCATTCATAGCTACAAAAATATAACAATTATTGTTTCATGTTTGACACAACCACAAGTCAAAGAGATCGTAAATCTAAAACGAAATTAAAGTCAGTCATGGTTTTAGTCAATGACATAAATCAATATTATTCCCTGCAAACTTATTTTCAAACAAACTTGTATATCAAAATAAGCAGAATATTAGCTTCATAGTTCTAGCGACAACAATGAAGCAATCAATTACACTTGTATAGAAGGAAATATAAACTTATTTTAGCAGATTTAAACTGTTTGTTTAAGTGCGCGTTTAGAGATGACATATTTTGGTAGTAGAAAATCACATTGAAACTATGAAATAAATTGGTTGATTGGCTTCATAGATTTTTGGCTTATGCTTGAATAAATAATTGAATGCTAAATATCTTTTCCTAGCGAATAGAGAGAGTTTATAGACGTAACGCATTCAAAATTGTTATCTTTTCTAATGAGGGGTATTAATTTATGGTTCTGAAAGTTGGTATAAACCAAAAAATTTAAAGGATTACCTTTGCATTATATTTTTAACATCCAGTCTTACTGCTGAAGTACGATGATGTTCTGCAAAAGATACCTAACTGCACTAGATCTATTCAAAGTATAGTTCAAAGAGTTTCTTTGTATTATTAACAAATAAATCGAAATATTGTACCTGTGTGCCGCAAGCAGCATGTCCCCTTTTACGAAAAATACACTAAAATAAAATACACTAAAAAATCGCACATTTATACCAATACACTCATACACATAATCAATTAAACGAAGACTCTTTCAGTTTATTTTTCCAGTTGAATGTTTCGACTGACATTCAAGAAAACAACTGATTTTAATTCTTCTGATTTATTTAACCTTTTTATTCTACAAATATTTTGACGCCGAATTGCAAACAACCTACGGCAAAGCTGTCAATTTAAATAAATTTGAAAATTTTAAAGGTTCGTGTGGAAGGGTTTTTTAAAATTAATATTATTTTTTGTTTTTATATTATTTAACTTTTTAAGCAAATCTTTTCATTGTTTTCCAGAAAAAAACTAAGTAATTTTAATACTACTTTTAAACCATCAGAAGTTTCAAAACACTTATAGTGTAAGGAAATATTGCACTTATATATATTTTGAAAGTGCCACAGCGATTTAAAATGAAATGAATTCACAGACAAAATTTATGAAAGTAGTAGAAATTCTTTTAAACTACATCCTAGAAATGCCTGATGGACTCACACACTAAATATTTGTTTTTAATTTTATCTCTTTATTGTTCGTTTTTTAAAATTAAAGTGACATTCTTGCTGCAGTTTCAACAATAAGACAGTAAAACTTATTTTAGAAGACATATACTATGTTCACAAGCATAGAATGTGTTAATGAGAAAGCCCATATTAACCATTTTTAACACAATCGTGGGCTTCATAGGATGTTTCGATTATTTTTAAATAATTTTTCACATTTATTTTTATAGCAAATTTATTTGTGCATATTCTGAGTGAATTTGTACACATTGTTAGAATGGACATAAAACTATTCAAACTTAAGGTAACATATCATTATTAACACACTCTTTAATTTAAAATTTTTTACACCTGTTGCTATAGCAGACATAGTTTTACATGCACCGTTCCAATTTAACGTGTCTTACAGTTTAAAAAATAACAAAATTTTTTTTATAATTTTTTTTACAACAGCTACTAATACCCGCTGTAAAAATTTTAAGTGTCTACCTATTACAGTACAAGAGGTAGGGACTGTCACACACAGGCAAGCGGAGCGAAATTGATATGAATAAAATAATGATTATGGCACCATCTAAGTGTTATGTTTTGCAAAGTTTTGCGATATTTAAAGCATTCTGTATAGAATGGAAATTTAATATAACTAAAATGAAAATCTTGTTTTAACATTCTATTGTGAAAAATTAGCGAAACAGCATTTAAAATTTTATATGACAGAAAAGAAAAATTTTTTTTAAATTAAAAATATTTGCGACATTAAAAATTTGTAGCATAAAAATATAAAATTTTATTTAACTACAATTAAATTGTTCTATTGCTTATTTTACGTTTCCTTTTTTATTTTATTTTGTTTATTTATTTTTAATGTACTTTGTTTTTTTTTTTTTTTTTTTTTTGGGTTTGAAATCTATTGCCGAATATAAGTAAAAACAAATGTGATGTAATTTGTTAGACCTAACAACATAATAAAACAAACAATATTTTTGGTGTCAGGTAAACCTAGTCATTTGATTAGATTTGTACGATAGCAAAGCAAATAAAAATATTTATTTAAATAAAATAATGTTCCTAAAGTTTGTATCCCTTGATGATGTGGTATTTTAAAAAGACTTTTCATATTTTTTATCTTTATTTTTTAAGTTCATTTTATTTTGGTTAAAACTTAAAGTTGGAGATTTAAATTATCTACCAAACTTATACTGACATGTGGCAGAAGGCTTTAAAACTCAGCTTTGGGAAAAGTTATATAAAAATACTGTTTTGGACTGAATATTTAAACTTTGGCTGTTTTGAATTCTCTAAATTATTGAAGTTTCCATGTCTCTATTTTTTAAGTTTTGATTTGTAGTGAAATATTTAATTTTGAACAAACTTTCGGATGTTTTTTCACTTTGATAATATTATAACTTTGGCGAATGTTTTTTAATTTTATATGAGCTCTCTGCCAATGCATGCTTTGCTTTTTCTAGATTTTGCAAATGACCAAATTTAAACACAAGTCAAAATCTGTATATTTTTCAAACAAAAAAATATATCAAATAAGTTGAAAATTCTCAACAATGCTTTTAGAGAGCCAACTGTTTGCACCAGCATTAAATAAACAAAATATTTTACTGTTTCGGTATTTTGGTTTTTGTTGGATGGCCTTGCATGAACTAGTTAATGTTTGCAATTTTTCTCAAGTCAAAAGAAAAAAATGTGTTTTTTTTAAATTATTTTTTGTTTGTATTTCTTTCCCTCTAGTCTATCGACTCATTTGTTTATGGTCTTTATTCAGTTAGACTTTATTTGGGTCACTAAAATTAATGTGATCTTTCACTTACGACTGATTGAACCTGTTTAGTGTTTTAATGCAATTCATTGTTCAAATTTAAAACAAGATTTAATATGAAAAATAGATCATCTATTGCACTTGTTTAAATGTGAAGAATTACAGAGACACTAGAGTGTATGCATTTGTGGATGTTAGACTCACAATATGTGCAAATTAGTTTTCATAAGATAGAAAGTGCATTAGTTTTATATTTGGAGTGAAGTTAGAAGTGGATGGAATTTCATTTGCTGCAAATTATATTAGAAGAACTAATATAGGTTAAAACAATCCCTCTATAGTTTTTAATAACTATTTGAAATCGTAGAAGTGATGATAGCAAAAATTTCCAGACTTATCTCTAGCAACCTGTTTTTTATTTTTGCTTTGTTTAAGCACTAGAAAATTAGGTTAGAAAAAGGAGAGTAGAGGAAAAAGTGTTCGTCAACAAAAACTTTGAAATTGACAGGAAAGACCTCCGCAGTAAGATGATTCCACATAACAACTGTTCGACCAATCGATCACCAATTGATAAGCTTTTAATGAAAAACCTTTTGTGCATGTTCAGATATACTATCGATAAAAGAAGGAAACACAACCCACATTGCGATATTCAAGATATTCAATAGAGTCAATAGAGTTGGATATCCTACTGTAACCTATGAACTCTTCGACCGCGGTTGAGTAACTCCATAACAGACCTTTAAGCACCGGCCCATACATAAGAGTTGCATTCCATTCTCGGCATTGATATTGGTAGTATTCTCTTAGTTTTATATGGATTCATCTAAAAACAAAATGAAAAAACTTGCGTAAAGAGCCAAAAGAAGGAGTGTTGAAATCTTGCGATGAAGTCGGTCGCTACTGCATATTTGTTGGTTATGGTTGGCGAAAATTTCGATTAACAGTACCCAGATAAAGCTATTTATTGAGTTAAAAAAAATTTGATTTAAAAAAATTCGAAAGGTCAATAAATGACATTAAAATATGAAAATTTTTGCTATTAATGATGAAGCACATTCTGGACGTCGAAATTTTTAACCACTTCTTCGAGTTCATTTAACAGTTAGAGTCTTTGTTCAGCCGTGGTCGTGATCAGACATCATAATTGTGCATTAATTTTGAAATTGAAAATAAATAAAAACAAAAATAAAAAATTACAAAAAAAAAACAAATCAGTTGTTGAAAGTTAAAAACAGAGGGATTAACATTCCATTAAGGGATTAATACTAATCCATAAAAAAAAACAAACAAACAAAAACATTTTTTTTTTATATTAAAACAAACCAAAATTGAATAAAAGTGCAACAACAGAAGTATTGTACAATACTAAAGTGTATCTGTAAAATTTTTTGTTACAACAATAGCACACAAAACATTTGCTATTATTTTTGCATTTAAGTGCTTTGCTTTTAAACCCATGTGTAAAAACTAAAAACACTACCAGTATGGAAACTGGTGAACCAGACCTCAGTGAAAGCGGTAGCGACGATAATGATTTAGTTTGGCAAAGCGTACCAACAACAAAACGCAAGCAACTTGAATCACCTAAAGTACATCAACATAAAAGAATTTATTTATCTTGCGAGCCTAGCACATCAACCAGCAATAAATATGCAGCCCTTGGTATAGATGATGAAGAATGTGAAGCCCCTGAAGCAACACCAAAACCGCCACCAATTTATATACCAAATGTACAAAATATTAGTATTATGCTTAAAAAGATTTGTAATTTAATAGATGCCGATGAATTCAATTATAAATCTTTAAGGGAGGGTCAGGTACGTTTAATGATTAAAACAGTGGACTCTTATCGCAAAGTTATTAAATATTTAGATGAGTCTAAAATTAGTTTTCATACCTATCAGCTTAAGCAAGAAAAAGCTTATAGAGTTGTAATTAAGGGTCTTCACCATTCAACACCAATAGCAGATATTAAAGCAGAATTATTATTACTAGGTCATCAAGTTAGAGCTGTAGTTAATGCTAACGGTCGTGTGACAAGGGAACCTTTATCAATGTTTTTCGTGGATTTAGATCCAAATACAAATAATAAAAAAATTTATGATATTAATCATATAAACAATGCTCAAGTCGAAATCGAGCCACCATTAAGGACAAACGATTTAGTTCAATGTCACCGCTGCCAACAATTTGGGCACACTAAATCATACTGCAAAAAGCCCTTCAGATGTGTTAAATGTGGCATGGATCATCCAACTTCCGAGTGCAAAAAACCTCTTGAAACACCTCCGCGCTGTGTTCATTGTTTAAACAATCATACCGCAAATTACAAAGGATGCAAAGTATATTAAGATCTTATCTCAAATAGACCGTCAAGACAAAACCGTTTTTCAACATCGCAGAATCCGAACAATTTCACCATAAATTCAAATGATTATTCAAATTTAAATGGTAATTATACAAGCCAACGCAACAAACATTTCAATGTGTCATATTCCGAAGCAGTTAAAAGTCCTGATTCTAATTATATAACTCGACTGGAGAAATTAGAAAAGTTGATTGAAAATCTTGTGAATATGATGACAGTTATAATGACTAAATTATGCAAATAAATTTTAGGATAGCAATATGGAATGCTAATGGGCTTTCTAATCATAAAAACGAAACTGAATTATTTATTAAAAGTAACAACATTGATATATTTTTAATATCAGAAACTCATTTTACAACAAAAACTTACTTTAAATTAAATGGATTTGATACTATTGTAGCTTACCATCCCGATAATAAAGCTCATGCGGGTGCAGCAATTTTAGTAAAATCTACTATAAAATATGAAGTATTGGAACCATTTGAAGAACCATATTTACAAGCAGCTGGTATCAAAGTCAGATGTGATAATTACTTTCTGAATGTGTTTGCTATTTACTTTCCACCACGACATGTATAAAATGTCAGCAATATGAAGACTTTTTTAGTAAAATTGGTTCAAAATTCATCGTTGGTGGAGACTTTAATGCTAAACATCCATGGTGGGGGTCACGTTTAGCAAACCCAAAAGGAAAATAGCTATTTAAATGCATCAGAAAGAACCACTACTCATCTCTTTCAACCGGCAAGCGCACATATTGGCCAAGTGACACAAACAAAATTCCAGATCTTTTGGATTTTGTAATATTTAATGGCATATCAAGATCTCTACTAGATATTTTGGATAGTGACGATCTAAGTTCAGATCATACCCCACTCATAGTCTGTTACGATACTCATATTGAGCTTCAGACTGCAAAGCATAAAATATTTACAGAAAAAACTGACACCCAGCAATTTGCATCTTACATAGAAAGTAAAATTAATCTCAATGTTTCAATAAAAACGGCATATGAATTGGAAGACGCCATAGAAACATTTTCTAAGCTAATCTGTGAGGCAACATTCGTATCTACACCATTGAATTTATCACCAAATGGGAATAATGTAAGGTTATCCAATGAAATCAGGCACCTTTTAAGAAATAAAAGTTACTTGCGTAGAATATACCACACTACCAGAAATCCTTCGGATAAGACGAATTACAATAATGCATCGAATTATTTAAAAAGGCGTATGAAAGAAATTAAAAATGAGTCCGTATGTGATTTCTTACAAAAGTTAGATTCGACGCGAAGTGATGAGTATAATCTTTGGAAAGCAACAAAATATCTTAAGCACCCAACCAAAAGAAATGTACCTGTGAAAGATTATGATGGAAGATGGCGTAGATCTGATCAATCTAAAGCTAGTACATTTAAGGATCATCTGGAGACCGTTTTCCAACCATTTAGCTTAAACCAACAAACAGATAAAGAGGAAATTGATAAATTTCAAGATATTGCTTGTCAAATGAGTTTTCCGATTAAACATATTTCCCCCGCCGACGTTGAAAAAGTTATTATTAATCTTAATCACAAAAAAAAGTCCAGGATATGATGGTATTTCCTCCAAAATGATAAAATCATTACCTAAGAAAGCTAAACTATTTTTAACCACATTATTTAACTCTGTTTTAAGATTAAGTTATTTTCCTTCTCAATGGAAGTACGCAGAAATCATTATGATTCCAAAACCAAACAAAGATGAACATTTAGTTAGTTCATACAGACCTATAAGTTTACTACCAATTTTATCTAAAATTTTTGAAAAATTATTGTTGGAAAGGATGTTGCCTGTTTTAGAATCAAATAACATAATTCCAGAACATCAGTTTGGATCAGACATAAGCACGGTACTCCAGAACAATGTCACAGGATTGTAGACGTCATATCAAACACGTTAGAAACAAAAAAATACTGCTCGGCAGTGTTTATGGACATACAACAAGTATTTGATAGAGTGTGGCATTCAGGTCTATTGTATAAACTTAAAAAGTTACTTCCAGCTCCTTTTTATATTCTTTTGAAGTCCTATTTAAGTGAAAGAAAATTCTATGTTAGAGTAAACAATGATCAATCTTTCTTTGGATTAATTCAATCTGGTGTTCCACAAGGAAGCGTCTTAGGACCAGAGCTGTAAACGAATGATTCATTTTTGGTTTTTAACTCACCGTGAATTAAAATGTTTGAATGCATTCATCTGTTCCAAAAAATGAATTGAATTAAAATTGGAATGCATTCACAATGAATTTGAATTCTTGAATGCCATTCACTTGGCCACACAAAGTTAATGAATTTGAATTTGCATGAATTTATTATGAACAAAATTTGTGTGAATGCATTCCTTTCATCTGCCAAAAAATGAATTAGAATCTGAATGGATGTATTATGAATTTAAACGTCGTGAATGCATTCACTCGCCATCGAATTAAATGAATTAGAATTTGAATGCAATTATTGGAAGGAAAAATATATTGAAGGAATACATTTTTTTTACAATAATTCTTTTAAGTTGAAAATTATACAGTGTGTGTTTTACTACGTCGGCCATGACATAAGCTGCAGAAAAGTTAACAGGTGTTATATCGGGCATGATAAACGCTGTAGAAAAGTTAAAGTGTGTTACAAAATTGACATGTTTTTTACGATTAGAGTGTTATCTTTTGAACTACAAAAGATAAAAACTTGAAATTTACGTAGTGTATGTTACTACATCGGCCATGACAAACGCTATAGAAAAGTTAAAGGGTGTTGAAAAATTGACGTGATTTTTACGATTATAGTGTTATCTTTTGAACTATAAAAGATAAAAACTTGAAATTTACGCAGTGTGTGTTTTTACATCGGCCATGATAAACGCTATAGAAAATATAAAGGGTGTTGCAAAATTGACGTGATTTTTACGATTATAGTGTTATCTTTTGAACTATAACAGATAAAAACTTGAAATTTACGCAGTGTGTGTAACTACATCGGCCATGATAAACGCTATAGAAAAGTTAAAGGGTGTTGCAAAATTGACGTGATTTTATGATTATAGTGTTATCTTTTGAACTATAACAGACAAAAACTTGAAATTTACGCAGTGTGTGTAACTACATCGGCCATGATAAACGCTATAGAAAAGTTAAAGGGTGTTGCAAAATTGACGTGATTTTTATGATTATAGTGTTATCTTTTGAACTATAACAGATAAAAACTTGAAATTTACGCAGTGTGTGTTACTGCATCGGCCATGACAAACGCTATAGAAAAGTTAAAGGGTGTTGCAAAATTGACGTGACTTTTACGATTATAGTGGTATCTTTTGAACTATAACAGATAAAAACTTGAAATTTACGCAGTGTGTGTAACTACATCGGCCATGATAAACCCTATAGAAAAGTTAAAGGGTGTTGCAAAATTGTAGTGATTTTTACGATTATAGTGTTATCTTTTGAACTATAACAGATAAAAACTTGAAATTTACGCAGTGTATGTTACTGCATCGGCCATGACAAACGCTATAGAAAAGTTAAAGGGTGTTACATAATTGACGTGACTTTAACGATTATAGTGGTATCTTTTGAACTATAAAAGATAAAAACTTTAAATTTACGGAGTGTGTGTAACTACATCGGCCATGATAAACGCTATAGAAAAGTTAAAGGGTGTTGCAAAATTGACGTGATTTTTACGATTATAGTGTTATCTTTTAAACTATAAAAGATAAAAACTTGAAATTTACGCAGTGTGTGTAACTACATCGACCAAGATAAACGCTATAGAAAAGTTAAAGGATGTTGCAAAATTGACGTGATTTTTACGATTATAGTGGTATCTTTTGAACTATAAAAGATAAAAACTTGAAATTTACGCAGTGTGTGTTTTTACATCGGCCATCATACACCCTATAGAAAAGTTAAAGGGTGTTACAAAATTGATAAAACGCAGTGTGTTACTACGACGACTATGATAAACGTTGTAGAAAAATTCGTGTTATTAATTATTTAGCATAAAAACCAAAAATATTTCATACCTTCGCAAACTGTTTACATTTTTTAAGATATAAACTTTGTTACAGTTTCCATGACAAATGTAAATGTGAGTGAAATAGAGAGTGTACAATAAAATCTGGCTAGTATTTAAGGTCGGTATAAAAATTCTAATTTGTTTGCCAGTGTAAAGAGTTTAGTTCTAAAATTTCTTTTCAATTTTTATTATATGGTAGTTAAAACAATCCAATTGAACAAGATTATTTATATTTTTGTTACCTGCCATTTTCACAACGTAGCACGTGGCCAACAAACAGGCTATTCAATGACCCATTTTTTTTTTGCTAGCACTAAATTGAGGGGTAGGTACTTTCTTTATTGCACTTATAATGAGATTTTTTGTGGAAACTGTTATAAAGTTTATTTCTTAAAAAATGTAAACGGCTTGCGAAGGTATGAAATATTTTTGGGTTTTTTGGTAAATATTGAAGAACAGTATTTTTTTATATGTACCTAAAAATCTGTAGTATATAAAATTATGAATGGGTTAATTTAACTATCACAATACATTTTACTCTCAATCGTAAAAATCACGTCAATTTTGAAACACCCTTTAACTTTTCTATAGCGTTTGTCATGGCCGATGCAGTAACATACACTGCGTAAATTTCAAGTGTTTATCTGTTATAGTTCAAAAGATAACACTATAATCGTAAAAATCAAGTCAATTTTGAAACACCCTTTAACTTTTCTATAGCGTTTGTCATGGCCGATGCAGTAACATACACTGCGTAAATTTCAAGTTTTTATCTGTTATAGTTCAAAAGATAACACTATAATCGTTAAAGTCACGTCAATTATGTAACACCCTTTAACTTTTCTATAGCGTTTGTCATGGCCGATGCAGTAACATACACTGCGTAAATTTCAAGTTTTTATCTGTTATAGTTCAAAAGATAACACTATAATCGTTAAAGTCACGTCAATTATGCAACACCCTTTAACTTTTCTATAGCGTTTATCTTGGTCGATGTGGTTACACATACTGCGTAAATTTCAAGTTTTTATCTGTTATAGTTCAAAAGATAACACTATAATCGTAAAAATCAATCCAATTTTGCAACACCCTTTAATTTTTCTATAGGGTTTATGATGGCCGATGTAAAAACACACACTGCGTAAATTTCAAGTTTTTATCTGTTATAGTTCAAAAGATAACACTATATTCGTAAAAATCACGTCAATTTTGCAACACCCTTTAACTTTTCTATAGCGTTTATCATGGCCGATGTAGTTACACACACTGCGTAAATTTCATGTTTTTATTTGTTATAGTTCAAAAGATAACACTATAATCGTAAAAATCACGTCAATTTTTCAACACCCTTTAACTTTTCTATAGCGTTTATCATGGCCGATGTAAAAATACACACTGCGTAAATTTCAAGTTTTTATCTTTTATAGTTCAAAAGATAACACTATAATCGTAAAAATCACGTCAATTTTGAAACACCCTTTAACTTTTCTGTAGCGTTTATCATGGCCGATGTAGTTACACACACTGCGTAAATTTCAAGTTTTTATCTGTTATAGTTCAAAAGATAACACTATAATCGTAAAAATCACGTCAATTTTGCAACACCCTTTAACTTTTTTATAGCGTTTATCATGGCCGATGTAGTTACACACACTGCGTAAATTTCATGTTTTTATTTGTTATAGTTCAAAAGATAACACTATAATCGTAAAAATCACGTCAATTTTGCAACACCCTTTAACTTTTCTATAGCGTTTGTCATCGCCGATGTAGTAACATACACTTCGTAAATTTCAAGTTTTTATCTTTTATAGTTTAAAAGATAACACTCTAATCGTAAAATCACGTCAATTTTGCAACACCCTTTAACTTTTCTATAGCGTTTATCATGGCCGATGTAGTAACATACACTGCGTAAATTTCAAGTGTTTATCTGTTATAGTTCAAAAGATAACACTATAATCGTAAAAATCACGTCAATTTTTCAACACCCTTTAACTTTTCTATAGCGTTTGTCATGGCCGATGTAGTAACATACACTACGTAAATTTCAAGTTTTTATCTTTTGTAGTTCAAAAGATAACACTCTAATCGTAAAAAACATGTCAATTTTGTAACACCCTTTAACTTTTCTACAGCGTTTATCATGCCCGATATAACACACGTTAACATTTTTGCAGCTTATGTCATGGCCGACGTAGTAAAACACACATTGTATAATTTTCAACTTAAAAGAATTATTGTAAAAAAAATGAATTCCTTCAATATATTTTTCCTTCCAATAATTGCATTCCAATTCTAATTCACTTAATTCGATGGCGAGTGAATGCATTCACGACGTTTAAATTCATAATACATCCATTCAGATTCTAATTCATTTATTGGCTGATGAGAGGAATGCATTCATAAAAAGTAATTTCATGATGAAATTCTAATTCTTGTTCATTCATTTCGTGTGGGTAAGTGAATGGCGATCAAGAATTTTAATTCATTGTGAATGCATTCAAATTTTAATTCAATTCCTTTTTGTGTGGAATGAATGCGTTAAAAAAATCACAATTCAATGCGGGAATGATTCGCAGGAATGATTCAAAAAAGAATCATTCGTTTACAGCTCTGCTTAGGACCGGTATTTTACACAATTTATACCTCAGATATGCCAGCAGCGGTTGGTTTGACTATAGCAACGTATGCTGATGACACAGCTATAATAGCTTCTAGGGATACACCTTCGGAAGCCTCCCTTTTTATACAAAATGGATTGAATCTTATTCAAAATTGGTTGAACAAATGGAACATAAAGGTAAATGCAGAAAAATCTGCTCACATAACATTTACATTGCGAAGAGGCGATTGCCCTCCAGTAACACTTAATGGAATAACTCTTCCACAAACTACAAATGTAAAATATCTAGGACTCCTCCTAGATAGACGATTAACATGGAGTGAACATATTAAAGCAAAGCGGAAACAGTTAACTTATAAATCAAAAAAAATGTTTTGGCTTTTAGGGCACAAATCAACATTAACATTGGAAAATAAATTGTTGTTATACAAAACGATACTAAAACCAGTTTGGACGTACGGTATTCAGCTTTGGGGAACTGCTAGTAACTCAAATATAGAGATTCTTCAAAGGTATCAATCCAAAACATTAAGAATTATTGTTAATGCTCCATGGTTTGTCAAAAACGAAGTAATACATCGGGATCTTGGTATAACTACGATCAAAGAGGAAATTAATAATTATAGTGATAGATATCTTTATAGACTAAGTCATCATCCAAATATTTTAGCCATAAATCTTTTAAATGACTCAGATGAAATTAGAAGGCTCAGGAGACATCACGTACTTGATCTCCCTTTCAGAAAATAGTATTAAATTTATGTATATATGTTTTTATATATTTTTTTATTGAGTTCACTGGAGCTCAATAAGTTAAGTCATTTTTAAATTTATAAAATTTGCTTAATGTTTCTGTGGAAAATAGATCGCAAATAAATGAATATTACGAAAAAAAAAAAAAAAAAATTTAACAGTTAATTCCATAGATCTTAAAAAAAGTATCCATTAAAACTTCTGTGAAAATTTTATATCACCAGAGTTGTAGGCATTGGACAGCCAGACAGAAATTGCATCGAAAATAATAATGCTTATGATTGACAAAAGAAGTCAGTATTGTTTAGTAGAAAAAATTTAAGCATATTTTTATTTTTGTAGGTTTAACAAAAAATAATAATAATAATAATAATAATAACAATAATAATAATTCCATTTAGGTTAGCGTTCAATACACTCGTTCAATACATTCTAATGGAAATAATAATTTTTGCTAATTTTTTGTTTAATATTACTTAAATATTTGAGCCTTAATATTTACATTTTCTTTTTTAGCTTTAGAATTATTTGCTTTATACAGCATTATGGTGCTATTTTCATAAGTGTAAAAAAGTTAAAGAAAAAATATATTATTTAATCTAGTTGATTCCTGCACAAAACAGAGAAGTTTCACGAAAGAGGTTTTTTCCCTTATTCATAATATTTTTGTTTAAACCTCCAAAAATATTATCATAACCGTATAGTGGCGCTTGGCATTTTGATTTCCTTCCTTATTCCAGCCACTTAAATTTCCGTTTATTTTATTATTATTTTCATCATGCATTTGCGCGAGAAGTGACAGTAGTAGCAGTACTTTTAACGAAAATAAAACCCAATAGTGAAGATGGCTATTGTTATGGCTTTGTTTGCATATAAATTATGAAAATGCACAATTTGTATGAACTTATGTAACGAACTACAATTCCCTATTCCTCATCATACGTTTGAATAGTTGTCAGAACTTTAAGTTTATCTAATGAAATTTATAATTACCTCCTGTTGCGTATTTGTATATAAAATTGTGATAGTATGGGTGTAATAAGCTACAATATTTTTTTTTATTTTCTTCTTATTACAAAACTTTTTTGTACTTCTTTATAAGTTTTCCTTTAATTGTCCTTCATCGTGCTGTTTCTATAAATAATTAAGGCACTTGAAGCTTTCACAGAAAGTATATTGCTATTAAGAGACAATTCGAATGGCACCCTTAAGTTTTATATAGAATTATAGATCAAAAAACACAAAATATTGCGATCAAAATATTTTTCACATTTCTAGTAAAAATATTTTTTTCGTTTTTTCTAATGATGTCACCAAATGATATACCGAATAAATGCAGTAAATGAAAATGACAGCTGAGGGTAGTATAAAAAAATACGGTATGTTAATTTCAAAAGTCGTGGTGGTTTTTGGAATCTAGAAAATTGGAAGAAGACGTGGATTTTTATTAGTCTCTGAGCAAACAAAATCGTAATGGATTTTGTTACTCAACGGAGTTAATTAAGCAAAAGCCCCGCATGAAAAGAAATAAAACAATGGAATGGAATTAGAAGGGATATGAAATGTTTATTATTTCTTCTTATTAAATATATATGTATATATATAAGGATGGAATAATTTCTTACCAACGTGGTCGTAAGTCTACCAACTACAGAGTAAAAAAAAATATTAAAAAGGAAATAAATATCTAAAACTCATTGCCTCTTTTGACATTTAAATTAGGCATTAATTATTAGAGTGAGATAGAAGCTTATGCTGCAATATATATATATAACTTTCAGCTTCTGTTCGTAATACAAATAGCGATCGCGTGTATAATATTAGGGTTGATGACAACATCATGAAGGATTTTGTCCTTAACATTACCGCCCGCCTTGCAGCATAATGCTAAAATTTAATTAGTTTTACAAGTTTTAGATATTCTAATCTAGTCTATGTATAATTCATTCATTCATTTAATATAAATCAAAATTTCATTGGATATAATTCAAACTGTTTCAATCTTACATTTATGTGTTAGCTTAAAATTAAGAATTCAAGTGTATATGTTTTTTTTTTTTTTTTTTTTTTTTTACATGCCGATCAGTGTTGAAATGTGCCATATATAGTCCAACCAAAAATGGTACTCTGGGCAGTGGGAAATCCTGTCTTCATAAAAATTCCATCTCGTATTATCTTGGGATAAACATCCATTCCAAAAATAAGATCAATTCCGGCTGACTCATAGAATTTCGGATCAGCTAAAAATAAGTCGCGAAATTTTCCTTTAATGCTATCTGAAATTGAATGAGTAGGAGAATGCAAACTGATACGGGTATCTACTCGAAAGATACCCTCGACTATAGAATTGGAGTCAAATCGGGATTTTATAGTAACAGGACACAAAGTCTCATCTGCCATTGTCACTGTTGTAAGCTTTAAATTTTCTACAATCCTTTTTGAAATTCGACTGACTGTAGCACCGGAATCCAAAAGACCGCGTACGTGAGTATTTGTGGAATTAATTTTTACTAATACCGTGGGTAAAATAATAGTACTGTTTCGGCGCAGTAACGATGACAGTGACGTAGATTGTGATGATGACTTTGAAAGCAAACTTTGTTGAGCCGAGACTGCAGTAGATGGATGGGGTGACGGGGATGACGAAAACCTATTGGAACGGGAATGCCGAGCATTTGAGCAGGAAATTTGAGTACTGGAACTAGAGCGCCGGGTTCTAGGGCGAAAGGGACTAGTGTTAGAACGGGAAAGCAACTCATTCCGTATACGTGGGTGAATATGAAGCAGTGTATGGTGGAATCTTTTGCAGTGACGACATCCGCGTTTAGAAATACATGTGCCATTGGAGTGCTCATGTGCAAGACAATTTTGGCAATACTTATGAACTTTAACTGCTTGGATGCGGTCTGACATATTCATATCAAGAAATTTCTTGCATTTCCTGAGCGGATGGGGATGCTTGCATATGCGACATATATATGAGTTGTAGTTGGTTGGTAAGGATGACTGCTGGCGTCTGGCCTTTGTTTTCGATTTTGACTTTTGAGAGTGGGAGCTTGGCATGATGAACTGTAAGAAAGAATATAAAAGAAAAGATATCGTAAGCAAAAGTTTTAATCATTTGGCAAACATATTAATTTGGTTATTGGTCTGGTAATGGTTCCCTTGCGAGTGAATATATCAGCAACTCGTACGAAGTTGTCAGATCCCGGGTATACTTTTATCACCCTACCAAGTCTCCAGGAGTTTGGAGGAAGACTTTCATCTCTTATTACAACCAGAGTATTTTCTTTAATGTTCTCTTCTGGCCTTTTCCATTTCGTTCTTTTTTGCAGTTCTTTCAGATATTCATCTTTCCACCGAGAACAAAAATGCTGGTGAACTATTTTCAATCGCTGCCAGCGATTTATAATGCTCATTGGATTCTCAGTTATTTTTGGCTCGACGGGGGTGAGAATTGGAGCACCTATAAGAAAGTGACCAGGGGTTAAAGAAGATAGATCCGTAGGATCCTGTGAGATAGGTGAAAGGGGTCTTGAATTAAGGCAAGCTTCTACCCGTGTGAGCAAAGTTATGAATTCTTCAAAGGTGTATTTCAGACCACCGCATATCTTACGAAAATGTAGCTTAAAGCTTTTTACACCGGCCTCCCACAGCCCTCCCATGTGTGGAGCCCCTGGCGGAATAAAATGCCATGATAAATTTTGGTGTGCATAATTGGAGTTTAATAACTGCCTGGAAGATTGAAAAAATTCTTGAGCAAGAACTTTGGAAGCACCAACAAACGTTGTTCCGTTATCTGAATGCAAATTCAATGGGCATCCGCGGCGCGATATGAACCTGCTAAAAGCGGCAAGGAAAGTTTTTGTCGATAAATCTGAAGTCGCTTCGAGGTGAATGGCCTTCGTGGCAAAACATATAAAAATGCACACATAGCCTTTAGTTAAACGACATGATCTTCCATTGTATGATTTAATGTCGAAGGGCCCCGCAAAGTCCAAACCCGTGTGAGTAAAAGGTCGCGATATCTCACACCTTTCTGGTGGTAAAGACGCCATAATTTGCCGCTGACATCGTTTTTTATAAATAATACAAGTTTTGCACTTTCGAATTGTTGCTTTAATAAGATTTTTTACCCTTGGAATCCAATACTGGGTACGTATCAGGCGGAGAACAAGCTGATTCCCTCCATGAAGGCTGATATCGTGTACAAATTTAACCAAAAGGCGTGAATATTGACATTTATATGGAAGAATAATAGGATGTCTCTCATTATATGACAATCCAGGTGATCTTTCAAGTCTTCCACAAGAGCGCATAATTCCCTCCGAATCCAGAAAGGGATTGAGATTTAAAATTGAGCTTGAAAAGGATATAGATCCTTTGGACTCCAAAGCCCTATATTCATTGGGGAAGCGAGCCTTTTGACAGGAGGTTATCAAGATATTGCGGACATTAACAAGCTCTGAACTAGAGATTGCAATCGTATCTTTTTGAAAGCTGGACATATATTTCGGGTGTGTACGCAATATGAAACGATAGATATATACAACAACGCGCAACGCTCTGGGAAAAGAGGAGAATCTGTCAAGTATATCATCATAATTTTGAAAATAGGAGAAATTTGTTTTAACAATTTTCCTTTCAACTTCAGTACAATGCTGTCTTTCGAATTTTGGCCACATTGATTCTGGATTCTTTAACCAATCGGGTCCATACCACCACAAATTGTTATCTATTAGATCCTGTGGATATAACCCCCGACTAGCTAAATCGGCCGGATTATAATTTGAACTTACATGATTCCATTGCGAAGGATCAGTAATTTGAACTATTTTAGAGACCCTGTTGGCCACAAACGTTAGCCAGGCACAAGGAGGCTTAGCTAGCCAAGAGAGCACAATTGTTGAATCCGTCCAGCAGAACAAAGAATATTTTTCTATATCGAAGCGTGGAAGCAAATTTTCTACTATATTAGCTAACAGAACAGCGCCACATAGTTCAAGCCGAGGAATAGAGAGCGTTGTTACCGGTGCCACCTTTGTTTTGGAGACTATTAAATGACAAGAAATAGTGTCATTCATAACTATCCGAATATACAAAGCTGCCGAATAGGCCTTTTCGGAGGCATCACAGAATCCATGGAATTGGATTTCAGCACCAGGAAAGTAACCAATCCATCTAGGAATTCGGATGAGCTCAATATCCGAGAATTTTGATTTGAATAATTTCCACTGTTCTAAAGACTCAGTAGATATAACTTCGTCCCACTTTGTTCCCTCTATCCAAATCCTTTGCATTAAGATTTTTGCCAAAACTACAAAAGGAGATAACCACCCTGCTGGATCAAACAGCTTGGCAATCTGAGAAAGTACTTCCCTTTTTGTGCAAGTGGACGATTCCGGAAAACTTCTGGAGGTGAAATAAAAGAAATCTGACCGAGCATTCCAGCGTACACCAAGAGTTTTTGTTGTGCTAGTATCATCGAAATCGAGGAAGTCATCAGAAAGTAGGTGGTTTAGCGGAATTCCAGAAAGAATTTTCTTTGAATTAGCAGTCCATTTTCTTAGGGAAAATCCTGCTGTTCGGAGAGCAAGATCGAGTTGATTTCTCGACTCTATAGCATCAGTTATTGAATAAGCGCCAGCCAAAACATCATCTACGTACATCGAATTACGGAGTATATTGCTGGCGATGGGAAACGGTGTAGCAATATCTTGAGCTAACTGATGAATAGTCCGGATAGCCAAGTACGGAGCGCAATTAAGCCCAAAAGTTACAGTTTTCAATTCGAAATCTTGGACAATATCATTAGAATTATTACGAAATAAGATTCTCTGATATTTAGAGTGATTCGGATCGACGAGGATTTGTCGATACATTTGCCTAATATCCGCATTGTATACATATTTGAAATATCTCCATTTAAGAATCAGAAGTGTTAGATCGCTTTGTAAGACTGGTCCTGTATGCAAAACATCATTGAGGCTTAGACCATTAGTAGATGGAGAGGAAGCGTTAAAGACCACCCGTATTTTAGTAGTAGTACTGTCCGGTTTTATGACAGCATGGTGCGGTAAATAATAATTTGGGTAGGTGGAACCTTGAGAAGATAATTTAACCATATGCCCCAATTCTATATATTCTTGAATAACATGATCGTAATCTCTTTTCAATTGAGGAGTGCGTAATAATTTAGTTTCATTTCTTAAAAACTGGGACATTGCAAATTTACGGGATGGACCTAAGTTAGTTTTGTCAGGAAATTCCCTTTTGAATGGTAAAGAAACTATAAATCTACCATCTTTGTTTCTTTTTGTAGTTTTATTGAATAAATCCTCACAAAACTGGTCGGATGAGGATATTGTGTCCGTCCTTGGAAGATCCTCCACCTCCCAGAATCGAGAAAGCTCTTTGTCTAAAGCGATTTCGCAAAAATATGATACGAGTGTGGACGGGGCCGAATCTCTGGATAAAGGTCCTGTAAGAATCCATCCGAATATAGTTTTTTGACCAATTAAAGAGCCACATACTTTGTGTTTTACGTCAGCTAATATAACTGACGGGAAAAGATCTCCTCCGATTAAAATGTCAATGTTGGAACTTGTATAAAACGTAGGATCGGCGAGTTGAATACTCGGCAAATTGGAGAAATGAGAAACATCATATGTTTCGGAAGGTAATTTGTTTGAAAGGCGAGGTACGACCAATGCTGTCACTGGTAATTGGACGTCCTCATCCCAAACCGAACTTACAACAAAGCAACATTCCATGTTAACGTTAGCAGATATAGAATTGTTTAATCCAGATATCTGAGCATTTATGCGCTTCGATGGCAGTTTTAATCGATGGAAAAGTTTCTCAGAAATGAAAGACCCTTCGGATCCTGAGTCTAGCAAGGCTCGTACCCTAAACCTGATGCCCAGATAACAAATATCTAATAGGACTGTCCCTAGAAGAACACCACGTGAATTAGCTGCGAAGCAAGACCTTACGGTTGTCAGTTCTGAATTTGGAGTGGACTGTATGGTAGTAGAGTTTACATTCTTGTTAAAGATAGCCGCGTCGGGGTTTAAACTCAAACCTCCGCTTGAAACTGGCAACTCAGTATTTTTCACAGTATTATCAGAATCTCTGTGAAGAAGTGTGTTGTGTCGTTTCCTGCAACGAAGGCAACTATTCTTGCTTTTACAGTTTCTCACAGAATGAGCCTTAGAAAAACAATTAATGCATAGACTTAACTTTTTAATCTCACTAAATCGTTGTGTGATATTAAATTTCAAAAATTGAGGGCACTTTCGTATTACATGGCATTCTTTGGGACACAATGGGCAAATAGGGTTGGAGATATTATTCTGGAAGCTGTTAATGCTGTTTGGTAAATTACTTGTTAATTTGGTTTTCGAGTATGCAGGCTTTGGGGAAGTGTTTCGAATCTCGGAAACAGATTCTAATGTACGATACCGATTTGTTAAAAAAGAATCAAGGTCACACCACTTAGGAATGGAAGACTTGTCGCGAATACCTTGTTCCCATAAGGTCAAAGTTATATTCGAAGTCGATTTGAACATAAGAATACGAAAATAGGGTCCCAACCTTCAACTGCTATTCCATGAAACTTTAATATAGTGATACATGAATTAATATCTCGTTGCAGTTGTTGAATGGCTTTGCCTGACTCGGTAGCAATATTCGGTAAGTTAAAAAGTATTTTAAGCTGCCCATTGACCAGAATTCGACGATTTTCAAAACGATCAGTTAGATTCGCCCAAGCCATTTCAAAACCCTGATTGGTCAAGGGACTTTTCTTTACTATTTCTCTGGCCTCCCCAGAAGTCTTTTTGGTCAAGTGGAAGAGCTTCTCAACTGGGCTAAGAGTTGAATTCTTCACATACATGGCTGTGAACAGGTCACGAAATGTTGGCCATGTTTTATAGCTACCCTGAAAGGCCTCGATATCGCAAGGAGGTAAGTGAAATCTATGTCCTTGTGTTTCAGCAGGATTAAAATTCTCGATTCCATCTAACTGCTGTGCAGGATTATGACTATCAATTTTATTGACGTTTTCATGGCGTAGTGTATCGCAATGCGCAGCAATTTTCGCTAGGCAGTTGCAGTAAGTGATGTAAGTGCTCTTGTATTTGACCTTAAGAGTTTCAAGGTCAGCATAATCAGCAGCTTTTTCATTATCGCGGTCAACTAAATGTGTTTCGTACGCCGTTTTAATACGATTCCATATAGTCGTAAGCTCATTCTTATGAATTTCCAATGCATGTAAAGAGTTCGTAGGGTAGCAACTATCATTGTAATCAGCTTCGAATTCCACTAAGCTATCCGCTAATCTAATAAAATTATCAAGGGACATTCTGAAGAGTTATAAGTACCAAGGCTCCTGATAGAACGAAGGAAAAGAATAAGGCTATTTAAAATGGGTCGAGAACTTTGCTTTTTTTTTTAACACTTGGTAATATGCAAAACTTAAGGAAATTGTGATTAAACTTATTAATGTTGTTTTACAGATTGGTGGCTGTTCGAACAATAAATGTTTGAGTTACTGGTACAAAAAGTTTTTTTTTTTAAAGAATTAATCGTAATACTTGACTAAACAATTAGTCACCTGTTCATTAAATTTTGTTTTGAAAACTGAAAAAATACAAAAAAAGCTTCCAGTGAATAGAAAAAAAACCTTTGTTTTGTAATTAATAGTTTTCTTTATTTTGCCAACAAATTGCAATGGAATAATTCAGGCCAGAATGCAAATACTATAGTATACAAACTCAACAGGCATTAAATCCTTAGTTGTATTGTTATATATTTCTCTCTTTAGTTTCCAAGAATGTAAAAGTAATTTGCCTAAATTATTTTGGTGGATTTTTGTTTTTTCTTTACTTCAAACAGTGATCAAAATCATTTAAATCCCCTTGCATTGAAAGAATATTATTTTACTGCTGATTAACCTCTTGTGTACAGAAGAAACGGGTAATGGACTACACTTATTTATACTTATAGTCAAAAATAATTTCACATATGAGAAGGAAATATTTGTGGGTGGATTTCGGACTTTCCACTTATTCCCCGATTAATGTAATAATATTGAATTAATCAGTGTTTAACCGCAACAAAATTAAGAGGGACAAATTTATTTATTTTTTCTTTGTATATTTATATTTGTGTTTAAAATATATGTGTATTTTCCTTTAGCTTTAGTTGTAAATTTTCAATAAAATTAAAACACCAGGATCTTATTTTGAATATTGTAAAAAGGTAATATAAATAAATCTTTAGAATTCCAACACGAAGTTCAAAGTATTGGCACAGAGTGGGATAATTAATAAAGTTATTTAACTCAATATATATGGAATTTTTAATTTTATTTTACATACCTTCTCTCACATATGTGAAAATGGAAATTTTTGTAACGCAGCTGAAGAAATTATTTAGAATACTCTTGATAAGGGGAAAGAAAGAGACCCGAAAGAGCGTCGTATAATTGAGTGACTTAAATCCAATAATTACTCGTGTTTAAATAAGCTACTGAACTTCAAAAGAGCTGGCAGACTTGATCAAACATGTTCGATGCAACTCCGTTTCTTTTTTTTTTAGTTATTAACGGAATAATGTAACTATGTCTCGTAGTATGTAACTTCACTGAATATTCTTTATTTTAATAACGTAATTCATATAATTTTGCAAATGGGACTTACGCAATTTGCCAAAGCACATTAGCTTTTATGTATATGCCTTTGAAGATGTTGTAATTCCAAAATTTGTAGATCACTCACTCAGAATTTATACATTTAATATTTTGGGTTTTATTATTTGTAAGTCTTTCACTTTTCATTGATTTATATTAAGTTGCGACCACTTGCTAATTAGTTTATTTTTTCAAATTCTGATTGTTTAAAGTCGATATAATTTGTATTAATTTAATTTACTTAAACTTATATTTGTTTGTAATGCACTTTGAAGTAACTTTACATGTACTAATGTAGGAAAAAAATCCGAAAATGAACGAACCTGTATGAGTACTTTACGAAATAAAATATGAAAGAAATTTGCCAATGGATGGTAAGTAATCTCAGAGAGCTAATTTAGGCTTCCAATATGCAACAACAATCCGGCTCGAAGGACCAAATGTTAATTTCAAAAGTCGTGGTGGTTTTTGGAATCTAGAAAATTGGAAGAAGACGTGGATTTTTATTAGTCTCTGAGCAAACAAAATCGTAATGGATTTTGTTACTCAACGGAGTTAATTAAGCAAAAGCCCCGCATGAAAAGAAATAAAACAATGGAATGGAATTAGAAGGGATATGAAATGTTTATTATTTCTTCTTATTAAATATATATGTATATATATAAGGATGGAATAATTTCTTACCAACGTGGTCGTAAGTCTACCAACTACAGAGTAAAAAAAATATTAAAAAGGAAATAAATATCTAAAACTCATTGCCTCTTTTGACATTTAAATTAGGCATTAATTATTAGAGTGAGATAGAAGCTTATGCTGCAATATATATATATAACTTTCAGCTTCTGTTCGTAATACAAATAGCGATCGCGTGTATAATATTAGGGTTGATGACAACATCATGAAGGATTTTGTCCTTAACACGGTATTTAAAATTTTTTTCCACAAAAAATTTGATTATATAAACCGATATATAATTCAGATTCTGCTTTTCTTTGTTTAATATTTAAGTCCTGCAATAATATGATTCCTTTAAAGGATGGCATTCAATATAAAATCGAACTATGAGAAAGTGTATACCCTATCAAAGAAGACAAAGAGTGTATAAATGTTTGGAAAAACTAAAATCTGCTTTCGAAAAAGCATAGCTCAGGTTGAATAAAAAAGGCGATATGGCTCCTGACACCAGAAACTTTGGAGCAGCATTATAAACTCTTCGATATATTATTTATGTAATTGAATACAATATTTATTTTAATTATTTTTATTTTAAGGTGCTTGCAGCGAATGATAAAAAAATCACATAATGAAATTAATATAAGAATTTTTGAAACCTAAATAAATTAGTAAGCGCCTCAAAGTGGCATTTATATTCTTAAAGACTAGTTTTGTTTTTTTTATATCACAAGCAATGTCAGCGCAAAATTACATAACGATCGGTGAAGTATTATAGCCGTCAATATGTAACAAACCAAGTCTTGTTTGCATTTATAATATTTTTAGGATTAGCCAAAAAATTAGATTCCAGGCTTCTTATTAAATAAGTCTGTTTGATATTCTGCAAACTCGGAACATTGCAAAAAAAACTAGAATTAAATTTCGGATGGAACCTTTGTTTACTAAAATAAAGAAAAGATATTCTGTCCTCTAGTATATCGCAAAAAGTTACTCAGGAGGAATTAACTAATTCTTAAGGCCTATTTCGCTTTGTAAATTATTATTATTATTATTATTATTATTATTATTATTATTATTATTATTATTATTATTATTATTATTATTATTATTAGACATTTCTTCGCATACAAAAATATTACTTTCATGTTCCTGCATAAACTTTAAGCAACCTTCAAACAGATTTTTCATAATTAACTTTTCATAAATTATTATTTTTATATATAGACGTTGCTTTAATATTTATATGTCCAGACAGGCATTTAATGTGACTAATAAAATTTTGTTTAAAGAAAAAGTAAATGTAGATGTAAATGCTAGAATTCAAATTAAAAAAAAAACGATAGTAGATGGTAACATGCGTCTGCTTCTTTCAACCAAATCTGTAATAAAAAATTTCGCAAGTAGGTTTGTGCTTAAGAGTAATATTAAATACAAATATTTAACTGTCTGGCGTGTAGTAATTATTTTTGAAGCTGATGATTATTTTTGACACAACAAAACAAAAATCCAACAAGGATAAAAAATGAAATATATTTGTCTCTTCTGCCAACGGTTCTTCAAAATGCTTTAAGGTTTTTATGTTTGATGATGTCCAATGAATTAATTATTGTTATTATTTTACTAAAACGTACATTGCTCGTCGACATTGTTAAATTAATAACCACAGAATAATTTAACAAAGTCTACGAGCAATGTAAGCGACTGTTCTTAAATTTATTATATTAGACAGGAAGCAAATTTTCTAGTATTGATCGACCAAAGTAATAAAATTTAGTATTTAAAAAAAAATGCATTCCAAAGTACTTACACTTTTTGAAATCACGAACTAAAGTACAAAATCGAAAGCATGCTAATGACTCATGTAACCATCCAGGAAATGCTGCATAATGAAATGCTGGTTTCTTCAAAAATTAACATAAATAATAATAATAATTTTTTTTCTTCAAAATTAAAATAATTAATATATACATAAACTTAAACCAAATTAAAATAATTCGTTTATTTAGAACAACAAATCAGTTGGAATAATAATTAATTACAAAAGTTAAAAATATTAAATCACACTTGGGTTTTTTATTCTTAAAACATTTTATTAGAGAAAACAATTGTCAAAAGTATAGTGATGCAATTAAATTAATAAACGCTTTCACAAAAATAAATTCAATCAACAAAACACAATGAAGATATTAAAAGTAAAAACAAAAACGATTAAAAGCAACTCAACGGAATTATATTTTCAAACAACAGAATCAATTAATAGTTCGTTATTTTTTCTCATTGTATTTAAATTGTATGAGTGGTGACGAGTGAGAATGTATGCAAGTGGTTATATGGAAGTATGCCTGTAAAAGTTTGCGCATGCATAAGTGCAATTAAATAAAGTCTATTTACACTTTTGTTTCTATGAGTACTTACAATTGCGGTTTCCTTTAAAATTCTGACAATATAAGTTTTAATTTGTTAAATATAACATCAATTGAACTTTGTGACCAATTAAAAGTTAAATAAAACCAATAACAAAAGCAAATTTAAAATGAATTTAAATAGATAGAAAGCAATTTAATTTTAAGTGCAGAAATTGAATACAATGAAACAACCAAAAATAAAATTTTTAGAATTTATCAATACCTAATTTTACTTAATTACTTAAAAACTCTTTGTAAAGCGAATTTAATAAGCAGCAGTTGAAACACAGGCAGCTGTATTAATTTAAGTATAATCGATAATATTCAAGATATCAGGTGCATCTTTTAATTTTACACTATGGTAAAGAAAATATATTGATAATTTTCATTCATGAAATCATCTACATTTTAATACACGTGTCTTATTCTAACAACGCGTTCTGCAATAATGACTTTTTTGTTAACTTTGGTTTCTTAAAAATATTTTCAAGTGGCCACAGGAAACTTTAAAAACAAAGTATAAAAGTATTTTTTTAGCGTCACAACTTTCTTGTTTACAGCAACAATCAAGGATACAATTAACTAGTTTAAAAATTATGCACTTCAAGTACAGCAAACGTTTTCTAACCAAGATTTATGGTAAAAGTTTTTGTAAAGTGCGAGTAAGGTGTTTAAAAAAAGTCGTTATAATGGAAGTGCTAGGAAATATTAAAAATAAACTGTTTTCTGCGTTAAAATTTTTTTATAGAAATTCTAGATATTTATTCTTCTTGCTAAATTTTACAAGTCAACACTTATTTTTTGCCTCCTCTTTCATGTCCTAAGAATAAAATAGGAAAGAAGAAAATCAACCAAAAAAAATTTACCTTTGAATTAGTTTTTTTTTTATAAGACAAAATTAAATAAAGAAAAAGAAATTTATTGAAATTCTAAAACTGCAATTAAAACAATAGCAGTACATTTTTTAACGGTAATAAAATAAAGCTGAAGTGAAATAGGTTTGTTGCGACAATTTGTAAAATTCAAGCAACAAACTTCAAACTTAAAAAAAATGCTGAGATGTACAATAATCCTTGCAAATGTCACATTTTAAAATAATTTTGGTAAAAAACTTTTTAGAAATAAATTTTAAATTATTATTTTTTTCACATGTAGCCAAATTACCAATAATTGATATTTTAGCATTTCCACAAGAGAACATTTGCTACTCATATAAGAACATTACAAGATAATAATGGATAACATTAAAGAAATATTTTTTCAATTCATAGCCTATTTTAAGTTGTATGCTGTATAAAATACAACCACGCCACTTGTAAATTCAACGGCGTAATATCCAATATTTTAATTAAAAAATGATAAAAATTTAAAACCAAGTAGCCAATTCACAAAGTCCTGCATGGTAATTAATTATATTAATATTCAAGGCTAATAGCAGGGTGTGAGCAAAACGTCTTATGTTTAATACAAAATTATTATAATTTTTAAATTCAAATGTCAAAAAATGTTAAAAAGTAATAAAAATTATAAACAAAAATCAATGACCATCAAAGCTGAAAAACAGAGATTATATTATGAGAAATGTCTTGGGTATACTAATGACAATCGAGTAGCAAGGGCGGGACGCATTATGTTTATTTTGCTAAAAAACTTCATTACAGGAGACGAAAATAATTACAACAAAATTCGCGATTATTTTTGAATGATGAATATAGAAAGTGTCGACCTAAGAGTCCCACAACTTGTAAACTAAATTCGCAGATGGCGTCTTAATCACGAAAAAAATTTCAGCAAAGAAATATACAATCGAATCTTAGCACCCTTGTACTCTGTTTTGGAGGTTAAGCAAAGCATTTATTAAGCTAGATACCACTTTTGTTAGAATTGATTCTGCTTAGTCGAAAAATTCAAAATATATTACATAATTATCCGAATTCAAAAAATAAGAAGGTCAACAATTCGTTTGATTGTTGCTTTCTTATATTTGTGTCCGTAGATGTCATCCATTTCGGAACAAGTTTTGAAAACTTTTTCTTAAAATGAAATTTAGGCTTACAGGACTAACTTGTTTTAAAAGGAGTTCAAAATTTTTTAAATAAAAGGTGTCTGATAACATAGTTGTCTTTTACGAGAATTATGAAACATAAGGGAACAGCTTTAAAATTAAAGAATTACAAATCAATATAGCTCACAATAGCAAAAATAAATCTAAAAATAAAATGAAAAGCAACAACATTTTTCAAACATTCCTAAAAGTCTGCAAAGTAAAACATAAATGAAACGATACTATACCTTCTAAGTTGCCTTAATATAATAAAATTAAACGAAGAAGTGCGTAATATGTTTAGAGTAAATCCCTTTTTTGTGTTCATTGTCTTTCTATGACATTTAATTATGTATATAGAAATCACCAATAACATTTGTATAGCTTTTATTAAGTGCAATGTACCCCCATATTTATATTTATTTGAATTTTAAAACTTTATATGACTTCATATCATATCCAAAAACCTGGTAAAACTAGTAAAGTTTATATTTGGCAGGTAAAAATAAGTTTAAATAAAAATTTAAAAAAATCTCATAAAAAGTAAAACTGAAACAAACGAACACAAAAAACAACAACAGCAACATAAAACTAAATATTCTAAAAACTAAACTATTGTGTGATAAACGCAATATTCTAGTAATGAAAAGAGGCGTACAAAGGCCTTCTTGAAGGACCTAAAAGTTCCATTGTTTACTTATATACTTTAGTTGTAATTTTAACTGTTTTAGTCATAATGTTAAAGTCAGCTTAACGGGCCTTGTGATTTAAATAGTTCTTAAAATTGCACCTAATTTTTAGGAAAAAAAGTTTCACAAGCAAATTTGAACTGAAAAAAAACGGAAAAAAATTTTATATTATCAAAAGCTAAAAAATAAAAAGCCGTACATTTTAGTGTTGGATTTTTGCACCTATATTTCAATAGAATCAGCTTTGTGTATAAATATAAAACACCTATTTTTGGAATTTTTGTCTGTCCATCTGTCTATGTTCGCATCGTTTAAAAACTGCTGGATGGATGAAGTAAAATTTACTGAGGAGTCACCCTTAGAACCTCGGTTCAGATGTAGAATATTTAAATTTTTTAATAAAAATAGTCATTACGTAGAAATAATAGAGACACAAATTTGAACGCACTTAGTTTTACCGGCATAATGGTACGTACTAAAATAGTCGCCAGCACATTTTATTTTTGTATATGTAAAATTTTTAACAATGTCTACAGAACTCTAGATTAATTTATTATAAACGCATTTTTCTAATTATAATTAAAAAAAAAAATTAGAAATGACATTCTGATAAATTGTATTCTTTGCTAGTACTCGTAGAAAATAATTTCAGTTCCTTTTGTAACTGTTGAATAATTTCAACCCAAAAGATATTAAAGTAAAGCCATTGTTTGTGCAAATATTTCTGCACAAACTTCATCTTTCGTGCTATTTAACCCACAACTAACACTGAGAGTTGGCTTAAAAATGTAAATATCGTGAGCCTTATTCACGGTTTAGCAACCTATTTTTAAGCTCTTGTTATATAAACAGGGTTTTCGTAAAAACTTTGTGAGATTTATTCAAAATAGATACTGATCGTTCTGCACTTTTAAAGTATTTTTAATTTTTTTATAATTATTTTTAGGGTTCTGTATTAAAATGCTTAAAACGTCACCCTATCGATTTTGCTTCAATATCTGTCTATATAGTAGTGGCACTAAAAATGTATATTGCTTTTTTTTGTTAACCGAAGCAGGGAAAACATTTATAATTTGCTAAGAGCATGTGCAGTTGTGTGTGTCGCCTGGGTCTTTCCATACACAGTCTGACTTTCATGAATATTGTTATATATATTAAGACCCAGAGCATGTGGTGCTAGATCTGCTATGTGAACTAGTAAAAAAATTAAAATAAAATTAAAAACAGTTGTGCTGAAATTAATCTGAATTTAAGGGAAAAATTTTTAATCTTTTAAAAAGAAAGATAAAAGGCAGAAAACAAAGTCTATATTTTTATTAAATTGTATTTAAAAAATTGCCTTAATTGACGGAAGGCCCGCAAAGAAAGATGCTCCACCACAAACGTAAAA